>CM019176.2:49099978-49420984 GCA_009739505.2 Apolygus lucorum | reverse complement strand
TTTTTCCAGTGTACTAAATTGTGCTTAACCAGGCAAGTAGGTTTTCTTATGGTGGGTGAGAAGGTAAGTCTGAAAATTTGGTTGCTCGTAACCAAGAAAGTATGGAATTAGACTGCACGGAACCAAGTAACTCGACAATTTTTGAAAACCATTGAATTACCATTAAGATGTAATTTGAGGGCAGTCGAGCTATCATTTCAGTTTTAGATACTTCCATGAAAAAATGGCAGGGTTAAGTATAAACTATTGTGGATTCCTGAATTAGGAATAAAATTTGAACTTAAAATACTCTCCTGTAAAATTCCATTTTTGTACTTACCTGACCCCCCCCCCCCCCGCCATTTGTTTATCAGATTTCATCCATTGTGTGCCTTATAAGGTAGATGAATTGATATAGGGAATTTCACACTGAATCCGAATACATTATGATGTTTCTTACACATTATGATGATTTTTTCGATTCATACTGCTGTCTCAGAGAAGAGTAAGGATTTCAAAACATTCGTTCCTAACTTGAAACTTCTCATGGAAAATCAAAACTGACTTCTTGCATCCATGAGCGGAAAGGCGAAGAAAAAGCCGATATTCATGATCAATATAAATTATCGTACACAGTACAACGAAACCTATAATTTTTACGTACCTAATCTTACTTACAGAATTTATCATCTATGGGATGCTTGGGATTGCTTGAACCAGGAATAATAATTGAATATCCAGAGTAAGCTTGATTCTTCGAAAGAATACGTCCTCTATTAGATCCGTCACTTTTCGCAATCATCGGAGAAAAGAAATGCACCAGTATTCGAGAAACCATGTTTCAACCGTTTTCACTTCAGGTGTAATTCAATCCCTCTTCATTCCAGAAGTTCGTAATCGGAAAGACGTTGAGAAAAGAATCTCAAAGGTAATTGCTTATTCAAGACACAAAAGTGTCTTCTTTGCAGGAGGGAAAATCTTCAAGGTATTCACGTAGAACTGACCCGAGGCATCCAATATGAGCCCACCTTCGAGAACAACCCTTCTACGCTTATTTTTCCGTCTTGGCTTCGATCAAAATCTCTAACATGATTTTTCCCCTTTGTTCTAATAACAAGATATTTCCACTTTGTGTCTTGCGAATATATTCGGCTTTACTGGTTTCTCCTTAGTGACCAAAGGGAAATGCATCAGACGGCCTTTGTGGTGTTTTCCTTCATCCATTTTCCCGCGCTGAGCAACGACCGTAAGTTTATCGTATTTTCCAAACAGCCTTCAGGCCACGTTTTCGTGAATTGCTTTGGTCTTTGGTTTTCTGAACCATTGGGCTCACAAATAAATTACTAGTATGAGATACAATAGCGTTCATCGTGAAAAACGTATTTGAATTGACTTTTTTTTAAATCTTCATCCTTTGAGAGTGTAGTAAATTTAATCACAATTATTGATTGCTATCTAGAATGAAGATGGAACAAACGTGATCAAATTTCCAGACAACCAATTAGTTGAAAATACGGTTACTCTAATGGAAGTGGAAATTAGACCGTCAAACAGATAGACAGACACGGAATTAAAATAGTACAAGGAGCTCTAAAATACAAAATGTTGTGAAAAATAAGTATAGTTTTATAGGACATCTAAAATATGCTAGGTATGTTTATTCGGATAAAAGCAAAATCTCTTGGGCTTAATTAGACCGTAATAGTGTTAACAATAGTGACCTTATAGTGACCGTAATTATTAAGTGTTAAGTTGACCAGTTCAAAAGGGGGCTTTAGATGCGAGAGGCTGTTAAACAGCCTATAATATACGTATATTATAAAAATAAAAGAAAAGCGCAAAAAGTTAGCTCATGGTAGAGATTATTAAATAGCATCCATTCTTCAGTCCATCATGTAATTCGAGTAATGATCAAGTATTAAATATAACATAAAATAATTTAGGTGTATCATATACATATTATATGATTTGTGTATCAAAATATATGCATTTATCAATTTACTTACCCAGAGGGAGCAATTTTGCAAATATCCTACCCTACAACACGGGCCAAGCCTAACGACGGTTAGGAAATCAGAAAAAAAATAGGAAAAGACCCATCAACTTTTGAAAGGGAAAAACACTTGTTTTCTTGTCCGATTTCTAAGTTCGTTATTGAAATAATAAACCAAGATCCTCTTCTTGCACTTATATAACTAATCCGCATCCAGTCACCTAGTCTTTCCGCTGGAAAGGTGTCTGGATTTCTCTTCCTTGTGAAATTGATCAAACAAACTATGTTCTAATTCCCTGTTGGTCGAAACGTCTCTGGGCCCTCTTCTCGGAAATAAAAAAAATCTCGTTGGTTTTACGTTTATTTTAGCAACGGTTTCGCTAGTCAAGTTCGATAGAGAAAAGTTGATAATTTGAAATATATTAGGCGCCTAAACCTGTCAAAAAATACAAAATTACTTATTATGTTGTTGTAGGTATGGTTAAGTATTAAAAAAATGTTTGGCGTGCGACTAGCGAAACCGTTGCTAAAATAACGTAAAACCAACGTGCAGCCTTTTTCTTTCCAAGAAGAGGACCCAGAGTCGTTTCGACCATCATGGAGTTAATACCTCCTCACGACTCCAAAAGTTCAACAAATTATGTTCTGATATGTAGTATGAATCTTCAGACACAAACGACTGCTGAAGAACAATGCATTTCGTGTTACAATCCTCCACTGACTTGAGCAAATTTCCGAAACATTTTTTTGAACATTTTGAATATTTCTTTAGAAGGAAATCCGTTTTGGAATATTCAAAGACGTTTACCGGAGATTAAAACTTTCGAATATAAATTTAATAATTTATATAAGGTACTCCAGACAATGACGCATCCTAAGATCTAGCTAATAAATTCAAAGTTTAGACAGAATGTTCATAATTACAAAAGAAAGGTTAAGATTGTTGGCCAACATCGTTAATTCTTTAACCTTGACTTACGCTCAAAAAAACGTGTTTTCACAATAATTAGTGGATCAAAATGGATTTAGGTACCCAAAACCATGAAGACTGAGCAAAATGTAAAATTATGCTAATGTATGGTCTTATCACCATTAGGAAGAGTCGTGTAATACTGAAACTTATATAAGGTTTCCTGGTTGTGATTCACTTTCCGACGCGATTTTCGACGTTTTTACTCGAAAGAGCTTTGGAAATCCTCGTGTTTGCATAAGGAAACTGTGTGTATCCACCTTTTATCACATCTTGCATGGTGATTGTACGGATGGGAAAAGTGAGTCTGATAGAGCAATACGAGTTTTCAAAAGGATGAGAAGAAACTTTTTTTCTGCTTTGTTTGTCTCATCAAGTCATAAAGAACACCCGAACAAAGGAAAAGAGATCCGCCGTAAAAGAGGAGGAAAATGCGAAGAGTGTCTGAGTTGGAAACAGCTTTGCAATATTTAAGGAAACAAGCTTGCAACATCAAAGCTCTTATGATTACATCGCAATCCCGACAGATATGGAAACTTGTTTAAGTACCTAGATTCGCTTGATTAGAATGATTATCTTGGATGAATGAATGGTACTGTGTATCCATTCAAGGTCCCTCTCTCTGTCTCTCTTGTATGCGATGAGAACAGTGCAATTAAAGTGATTCGTATCGTTATTAAAAGTATTCCCCATTATCATCTCTGACCATGGTAAGTTTTATTTACTACCTTTAGCGCTATAGTAAGTTAATAGCGACAATAGTTCCCTGTAAGTTATGATAATAGTCAAATTTTACAGGCATTGCTATTATTGTTAGTAAGGAACGTGTCACGGTCGTGCCTATTCACATTTTTACAAAAACTCAACTTATTCCTTGCGAGAAGAAGCGAAAGTAATTTTTATTAAAATTTAAAATACAACCCTACGTTTTGAGGATAATAATAATTTTGAGTTTCAAACACTCAAAGATACGTAGGTGATTACTAAAATTTATTTGTGTCTCAATTTTGACGGAAGGATCAGTGTCTTTGGTGTAATTACCGGTAGAAATATTGCTTCCGAGTCTACCAAGGTAACGGAAGCTTTGTTTTCACTTTTCAATGTTGAAAAAAAAAGTTCTCCAAAATCGAAATTCCACTCGCATTTTACGTTTCAGACCTTTTCGAACAATTTTGGTTCCGTGTTTGTCATGGAATCCTTGCCACAGCCATAACTTCTACATTTCTCATCCAATTTTGATGAAAATTTCGGTTATTTTTCGACTTAGCGTGTAGATAGTCCCCTATGAAAATCATCAACCCGGGCTGATGATTAGTAGCATGCGCGAACGTGAATTCCTTGTAACAGCCATAACTTCCACATTTTCTATACGATTTCGATGACATTTTCAGGGAATATGCGGATTAGGTTGTAGATGGTCCCCAATGAAAATCAAGGCCTAAAAATTGACAATAGCCTCTTCGCAAGCGCAAACTTAAAATCTTTGTAACAGCCATAACACTTACATTTTTCATTCGAATTTGATGAAATTTTCTAGGATCGTTCAGATTGGCGTGTAGTTGGTCCCCTATGAGGGTGGTGAAAGGTACTTAGAATTTGATGTTTTGAGATTCACTACTACGCATCAGATCATCTATACAATCGGGTTATGGATACGAGGAAGCTATGTGCCACACCCACTTGGCAGACTTTTTTGGTTTATTATCTTCAATAATGAACATTTGGAATCGACCAAGAAAAAAAAGTTTACCCCCCCCCCCCCCTCAAAATTCGTTGGTTTACGTTTCAAGGTACGTAGAATCCGAAAATCGAATGAAAAAATTTCCGTCCGTCCACAATACGCGGCACTTTTCTTAGCAACGCTGGACCGATTTGGTTCAAATTTGGTTTATGGGCTCCATTTGCGGTCTAGTTGTGCCGCGAAGCTTTTGGTTGATGTCAATCACTCAATAAACTCTCAGAAAAAGGTATTGTTTTTTCACCAATTTAAAATAGTATAGAATTTTTCAACAATTTTTGGAACCACCCGGAGCTCTATAGGACAAACCGTTCGCTCCCTACGAATACTTGAGGGTTTTTCTTCGAAAAAAACAGAATCACGAGCGTGAATCACCAAAGATCTCTAATCTCGGTTGAAATTTTAGCTATTCAAAATGCGATCGCTGTTTCGTTTCTTCGAGCTGTATTCAGTTATGCTTCCTCAGCAACCAGTAACCAAATTCCCATATGAAGCTCGATATTTCTTCGAATCGAGTGTGAAGCGTTTAGTTCTTTCTAATAAACTTGATTGTGAAGGTGTGAAGGCCGTATGGTGTGAAGGTAGCAGGTACCGCTGGTTGGTAAGTGATCTTTATTTTATACAGGAAGTATAAAATAAGTGATTTTATACAGGAAAATAAATAATGTAAATATAAATAAACCTTTATTAAATAATTTGCAGCGTTTTTTAGCTGAGTTCACTTGAATTATTGAGAGGTCATTTATGCGGTAACTTTTTCTTGGCAGATGTTTTTCCAGTTTGAGTACCTACTGTCTTGCTCCAACCAGGATAAATTTTATAGGAAGTTCTTCTGGGGAACAAGAAAGGAAGAGAAAGAAAAGAAAAAAATGTGAAAAATAAAGTGAATGTAGAATGTAAATTCCCGATTGAAAACAATGATGGGTAGTGAGAAAGAGTATCAGCATATTTGAAATATTCCACGGAGATAAATCCATTCGCATTTTGAAGGTGAAAAGGGTATTCGAGGCGAAAAGTGGGACCGGAGTGATGGGAATACTTCGTCAAATTCTTCCGAGAGCGAGTTCGACCTCGAAGGAGTCGAGTTTTGGGAAGTCGAGTCTGAAACAAAAGGGATGGAAGGTTCGAGAAGATAACACGAAGAACACAATGGCACCCGCGGACCCGTTCGACAATGGCGACGCAACTATCTCCCTTGTAATTAGTTCTACTTTCTCAACCTGAACAATCTGAATTATGCCCTTGGAAACCGACCTTTGCCCCGCGTACTTGACTATAAGGAACCGCAGCTTTTCAAAGGACCCCCCCTTGAAACGCCCTTTGATATATGACCCGCTTCTCCCTTTAGGGCCAAGTTTTTGGCGAACTGTTGCCTCTCGCCTCTTATTGTAATAGTCGTCTCTCTCTCGACAGTCCTGCCTCCCCCCATTATATCGCCTCACTAGACGCAGGAGTGAAAAGAGAAGGTGGTTCTTCATATTTTCATGCGAGCGGTGTGAGTGCTCTTGAACATATTATTCCTTTATGTCTGGAGCTCCAGTAAAAGCAGATTTTTTTGAACTCCTGGCAATATTGCTCTACTTTTGACCCTACAGCAGGGGATCTTGAAATAATCAGTATAAGTGAGAGACGTATGAACTCGAAAACCATGAAGAATTTTCACAATGGCCTCATATTATCAGAATGACGAATTTAACATTCAAAGGTTCGAATAAAATCACTCCCGACGAGATTGTGGAAACTCGTGTTAATAAAAGACGGAGATAAGAAGAACGTTGTCTGTTTCCACGAAAATAGTGAGTTTGGGGTGTTTACCTCCCCGGTACACACCTGCCACCCTTCTCCCACCTGTCACTATCTTTTCTCATTAAAACAGTTCATGTTCAAACCTCGACGTTTTGTTTCAACTTACCCTTTCTCCCGAATCATCTCAGAGTCACCAAGTTAAGTCGATTTAGACCGTTAGTTCTTCTTCTTCTTCTTCTTCTCCTTCCAAGACCGTTAGTTCTTCGTCAGTAACAAACAATAACTTAATAAGTTCGTAACCTAATAAGTTATTGTTTGTTACTGGTGATGACCGAACCGTCGAAATCGATTCAACTTTGTATAGATATTTTCGTGGAAATACACAACGTTGAAATTACTTTCATAATATATATATATATATATATTTTTTAAACGTGGAACAGTTAGTCCGAAAACGTTACAAAAGAGAGGAGACGCTAGTGCGGGGGTCTCAGTCGGTCTCCGCTCGTTCCTCGTCCGGGTGAGTATTTTACAAAATTGCAGGGGCTCTAGGTCTATGGGGTTGAAAAACTAAAAGATCAGGAAGGAATCATCCAAATCGACCAATAATAAGGAATTTCACCGAATTCTGTTTGCATTTTTCCTGAAGAGTTAATGGTGTGGTATAGATGAAAATCCGGTTGATTTCGGAAAATAAGTCTCCTGTTATTTTCGGGAGACAATCAATATTTATGATTTCAAAAAACAACCGGGAAAACAGACATCTTCAACGTGAAGCGGGAACGCTCGCTGATTGGCTGTTCGGATCGCTGTCTCATCCCAGTGTTGCCCGATGGTACGGACGAAATTGTGTTATCTAAGAGGAAAGTTATTAAACAAAATAAACAATCAAGTCTATTAGAAGAACTAAACGCTTCACACTTGATTCGAAATCATAAATCAATTTTAAATGCTTGCATGGTCTGCAACACATTGGGACATTTTCATATCAACCACTACACAACAAGGTAGTGAAGTAAGGTTGTTAGTTACCCAAGCATCAAAGTTTTCGTGACGATTTTTCAGTTCATGTGCCAAAGCAAAGACCTGAAAATGTCAAAAACAGGGGAAACCGAATTTTCCCCATCTTGCTTTTTATTTATTTTTTCTTCAGTTATTTCGATTTCGATCTTCACTGGATTTGTGAAATGTTGCATCTGGGGACTATAGATTTCACGATCTCAGCGCTTCAAGCGGCCGTAAATGAACTACTCCAAGTTGACGTCATCCTCCCGGTTTTTTTAAACGTTCATGTTTTCCTACATTGTTTTATTTATTCGTAAATTAGGAAGTACGGGCTGAAAGTTCGCCGTAGGGGCGGTTTTTCGAGGTGCTGAATCCGATTTTGGGTCAAAAATAGGAAATTCCGACATTGTGAAATTCTCATTGCCGGAGAAAACGCTGCAAATTATTACACAGAGGTTATTATTTTTCTATATAGATCACTTGTCTGCAAATATCATGGCTTTGCCATTATTATCACCAACCAACTAGAAGAAAAACATCGATCGTGCTTCCATCAGCTAACATTTGAACGAGGATTAGGCCACTTTGGCGATTCACACTCGTGTTTCTGATTTATCGTAAGTCTAAGTTTTCTCGTAAGTTCGTCCTACAGGGCTCCAAGTGTTCGCAAAAAATTATAATAATACCACACTATCTTAAATTGATGGAAAAACAATACCTTTATATCAAAATTTTTTCAGTTAGGGCGTTTTTCAAAATTTTCAAACCTTATTTATCAACCCTTAGAAGTAACCTACATCAACCAAAATCTTCGGAGCACAACAAGACCCAAATGGAGCCAACATACCAAAATTTCACACCAAAATCGGACAATGCTAAGTGGGGAAAGTCCCAACCCTTCATTTCCATTTGGTGAGAGGTTGGGGTTGAAATTTTCAAAAATGCCCTAGTAGGTAGTAGGTAGTTACGGGTTGGTAGGGAAGTATCTATACAGAAGGGTGATTTATACAGAAAATTTTACCTACCAACTTTACCTTCCAACTTTTTTTACCTACTAACCAGAGGTACCTGCTACCTACCACACCATACTGCCCTCACACCTTCACAATCATGCTTATTAGAAAGAACTAAACGCTTCACACTCGATTCGAAGAATAGGGAGCTTCATATGGAAATTTGATTACTGTTTGCTGAGGAAGCAAAACTGAATACAACTCGAAGAAACGAACAGCGAACGAGTTTTGGTTAGCAAAAAATTCAACGGAGATTCCAAGAGTTTTCGAGCTAGGAATCTCTTGAACATTTCAACCCTCAATTTTCACATCACCCCTTAGAAGTGACTGACATCAACCAAAAGCTTTGCGGCACAACTAGGCCGCAAATGGAGCCCATATACCTACCAAATTTGAACCAAATCGGTCCAGGGTTTACTAAGTGCTGCGTACGGCGTACGGCGAACGGAAAGAAAATTTTTCATTCGATTTTCGGATTCTACGTATCTTGAAACTAAAAAACATGAGGGGCTTAAAATTTTATTTTTCTTGCTTAATTCCAATGGCTTGTTATTGAAAATAATAAACCAAAATGAGAACAAAATGGAGTATTTGTAATTGGGAGTAAACATTTCTCCATCTTTCCATTATAAAGCCCCTCAAGCTGACCTTTCCATGCTGGGGTTAATCTCCTAGACCTTCCGGTAGTCCATTTATTTCCATTTCAGATGCCAACTTCTCGAGCTTCACAAGAACGGTCATTACATCGTAAATACTTTTGGTTGAAAATTCGCAATTTGCCGTTATGTAATGGAGCTGCTAACCTGCCTAAAGCCTTTCTTCCTAATGTTACGCAATGTTGAGTGAACTCGATTTTCAATGTTTGAGAAAGGCTCACAGAAATATTTGGATTGAACGATAAGAAAATTCCCCTAGCATTCACATTTGGACCAGCTGAAGAACCACAGTTCCGACTGAAATTTCAATTCCCTCTTTCAAAATGAAATATTCCATCGCAGATCACCGGAGTCTGGTAGCTGCAAGTAACGGGCACTCGGCTCATCAGACTCCATCCGAGTGGTCAGACCGGTCAAAGGTGAGCGCTGGTCGATTCCACTCCCCATCATTGAAAATTGAGCTTTTATCGTGTTGCCTCTCCGCGGACAGGTTAATCATAATTTCATACTCGAGGATAGTACAGAGTCTAGTACGAGCCGTCATAATACGATGCAACGGTTCAACCGGTTGTTCCAGTTTGTACCTCAAAAGCGTTTACTGAATTAACGGCTCTGAGAGAAACTCACTACGAAATTCCCGACGGACATGTGTCATTATATGTATAAAGTTTAATTCATAGGTACGAGTACTAATTTATTGCTTCCCCAGTTTCGACCTAATTCAGCAATCAAAGAGAACATTCCTCGTTCATTCCTCTTTTATGAATAATGTTACCAATGACAGATCTAAACCAATTGTTTTTAGACCAAAGTTTGAAATTACGATTTGTACTAGCGTCATCATGGACGTCAAAGGCTTGTTAAATATATAGCCGCACTACCTAGATTAATTTACGTATAATTGTTTCGGGCCCCAAATGTCATCCCTTTACGTGGGATGGTTATCAATTACATTGTTGATTAATATTATTATCGTGCCCTCGTGTAGCCCGATATTACACGTTTGTACTTATAATACAAGTACAAACATGCAATATCGGGGAATATAGAAAGGAAGGCCTCAGCATTCAGAATGTATATCATCATCTTGGTGTCAGATTGAAACGATCAATTCGCTAGTCTCTTTGCTTTTCAGTAGCTCCAGAACAAACTTCAGTCACGAGCTTCAAGCTATTCGTGTTCCGTGAAACTTTCCTCTCTCAGTCCTGGTTTATACAGAGGTAGGCTCAACTCATTAATTCTTTCCAAACTTCACCCTCAAGTGACTCTTATCAAAATTTCAAACCTGTGACCATCGTGTTCCGTGTTTGCCTACCAACTTTGAAAAAATGTCGCCGTAGTTGGCTTCCCGAGTTTCCATCGCGATGTTGGACGTTCGACTTGTCGTGTGACGAGTGGTTCTTTTCAGTTCCACTTTTTCACATCGGACTTTCTCGATTAACTTTTCTCACCCAATAGGGAGAGTAAAAGAGGGAAGAATCTCATATGAAATGATCACCCGTTTTTATTTACGTTACGTGGTCGCTCGATTTACTTGCGGAATCGCTAGTACAACTACCTTCACACAAATCGCTACCAGAATATCAACTTCCCATACCTTTTTTTTTCCAACTCCCCTCAAAGACAAATGGCTTTTTTTGACGGAGGCGGCACGCCATTAAAGAAAAAAAAAAAAAAAAAAAAAACAAACAGACAGATGACCCCCACCAACGACGCAAATGATGATGACATGATCTCCACTGGACTATGAAGATGATCCGTACCTCAATCTCTACCTACTGATGACTTTACACACGACACAACACCCTACCTACAGATGATCCCTACCTGCAGATGATTCCTACCTATGATAACGACACCCTACCTACAGATGGTCCTAATCTACTATCCCTACCAGCAGATGATTCCTACCTACGATAACAACACCCTACTGTGAGCTCCCGCTCACTGGTGGTCTCTTCCCAGTGACGGAGTTAAATTGATTTATCAATTTCCTTCTGACCCAGAACTGGCATAGTTACCCACGACCATGATTGGCCAGTTTCGTGGTCCGTGGTCAGCTTAGATGACGTTACCCCCCCCCCCTCGCTCTGCAAGATGCCGTGACCACCTTGAGTGTCCCTCCGTCGGAGATGGCGAGCCACCTGCTTCCACCTCCCTGGAGCCACCGCTCATCTTCTGACAGAGTGGAGGGGGAACCTCCTCAACAAAACCCAGGCTGCTGAGCCCCCACTCTTCAGTCCCCAGTTGAAAACCCTCCAGTATAAGCCACCGTAAGCCCAGCAGCCCGTGAGCCGAAACTCCCCCATATTTTCCCCAAATCTTTGCCACGATTCGCCATTGACGTCGGACATCACCACCCATGACCAAGGATACCTACGGGCCCATAATTGTGAGTGCACTAACTGTATACATTTTCCATTGGCCAATGAGATAGAGAACACAAGTGTAGAAGTAGAGCGAATCATAGTGAACAAATTCACCACAAAATCTTGTGAACATAGTATAATTTTGAGTATTCGAGTCAGAACATTGATTGAACTTTTGCCACAACTAGACACGGAACTTGGACATTGCCTAAAGATTTATCATTGGATTGTATTGATTACTCTGGATAAAGTTATATATTTCGCCATATAGTGCCATACCTTTGCTAATTCTCCCTTCAGGAAAACGCCACACTTTGTGACGAATCTAGTCAACGTTCTCTTTAATAAAACTCCTACTAGTTGTAACCATTGTAGTTGTTCATTTGGTCTCTGCCTGATTTCTCAGTACATACACAGAGCTGGTGTTTCAACACACTCCGCCACAGTTTCATTCAGATTACCTTTCAGGAACGATTCTAGGCCCTTCCGGCACAAACACATCAAGTGATTCGAACTTCCTTCTTCTAAACGCCCATCAGGCTCATATTTCAGGTTCATCGCCACGAGTCTGCCAATATGCCATTTCAGAGTCACTTTCAGGTAAATACAAACACGCTACCCTACTAACTTTAAATTCTGTTTCGACATTTTCTTGTACAAACCCCCTGAGCTCACCACATTTTACCTTTCCGTCCATCGGACATAAACACATCTCCGGGAGAGATCTTGCATTTATCACCACGAGGGACAGTGGGGTTAAAATAAGTCGGATACTCGTAAGATTGACGACCTCTTGTTCGGCTAGTGGAGTTAAACCTCGGCTTGACCAAGAAACGCCATCAAACGAGACCGACATACTCGTCGACACAAAAACTGTCTACTACGTGGTTGGTTATTCACACACCACCACGAGTACGCGGAAGCTCACACTACCTTCAGATGATCCTAATCTACTATCCCTACCTGCAGATGATTCCTACCTACGATAACAACACCCTACCTACAGATGATCCCTAATCTACTATCCCTACCTGCAGATGATTCCTACCTACGATAACAACACCCTACCTTCAGATGATCCTAATCTACTATCCCTACCTGCAGATGATTCCTACCTACGATAACAACACCCTACCTTCAGATGATCCTAATCTACTATCCCTACCTGCAGATGATTCCTACCTACAATAACAACGGTCTACCTACAGATGATCCTAATCTACTATCCCTACCTGCAGATGATTCCTACCTACGATAACAACACCCCTACCTTCAGATGATCCTAATCTACTATCCCTACCTGCAGATGATTCCTACCTACGATAACAACACCCTACCTTCAGATGATCCTAATCTACTATCCCTACCTGCAGATGATTCCTACCTAGGATAACAACACCCTACCTACAGATGATCCTAATCTACTATCCCTACCTGCAGATGATTCCTACCTACGATAACAACACCCTACCTTCAGATGATCCTAATCTACTATCCCTACTTGCAGATGATTCCTACCTACGATAACAACACCCTACCTTCAGATGATCCTAATCTACTATCCCTACCTGCAGATGATTCCTACCTACGATAACAACACCCTACCTTCAGATGATCCTAATCTACTATCCCTTCCTGCAGATGATTCCTACCTACGATAACAACACCCTACCTTCAGATGATCCTAATCTACTATCCCTACCTGCAGATGATTCCTACCTACGATAACAACACCCTACCTTCAGATGATCCTAATCTACTATCCCTACCTGCAGATGATTCCTACCTACGATAACAACACCCTACCTTCAGATGATCCTAATCTACTATCCCTACCTGCAGATGATTCCTACCTACGATAACAACACCCTACCTTCAGATGATCCTAATCTACTATCCCTACCTGCAGATGATTCCTACCTACGATAACAACACCCTACCTTCAGATGATCCTAATCTACTATCCCTACCTGCAGATGATTCCTACCTACGATAACAACACCCTACCTTCAGATGATCCTAATCTACTATCCCTACCTGCAGATGATTCCTACCTACGATAACAACACCCTACCTTCAGATGATCCTAATCTACTATCCCTACCTGCAGATGATTCCTACCTACGATAACAACACCCGACCTTCAGATGATCCTAATCTACTATCCCTACCTGCAGATGATTCCTACCTACGATAACAACACCCTACCTTCAGATGATCCTAATCTACTATCCCTACCTGCAGATGATTCCTACCTACGATAACAACACCCTACCTTCAGATGATCCTAATCTACTATCCCTACCTGCAGATGATTCCTACCTACGATAACAACACCCTACCTTCAGATGATCCTAATCTACTATCCCTACCTGCAGATGATTCCTACCTACGATAACAACACCCTACCTTCAGATGATCCTAATCTACTATCCCTACCCTGCAGATGATTCCTACCTACGATAACAACACCCGACCTTCAGATGATCCTAATCTACTATCCCTACCTGCAGATGATTCCTACCTACGATAACAACACCCTACCTTCAGATGATCCTAATCTACTATCCCTACCTGCAGATGATTCCTACCTACGATAACAACAACCCTACCTTCAGATGATCCTAATCTACTATCCCTACCTGCAGATGATTCCTACCTACGATAACAACACCCTACCTTCAGATGATCCTAATCTACTATCCCTACCTGCAGATAATTCCTACCTACGATAACAACTCCCTGCCTACAGATGATCCTAATCTACTATCACCTACCTGCAGATGATTCCTACCTACGATAACAACACCCCTACCTTCAGATGATCCTAATCTACTATCCCTACCTGCAGATGATTCCTACCTACGATAACAACACCCTACCTTCAGATGATCCTAATCTACTATCCCTACCTGCAGATAATTCCTATCTACGATAACAACCACCTGCAAAAATATGATCTCTACCTACTACCGCCTGCAGATGTGTATTTCGATTTTCTCAGCCATAGCTTTGAAATTCTTTGAAAATTCGCTTATTAACTCAAGCTGTATGTTTGGAATTTTTCTCCCTTGAATTAGTTGTAGCAGACTCCCGAAGTTTTGCGGTCGTGGGAAGCTATGTGCACCGCCCGCTCGGTTTTGTTAGGTTTTTTGGAAACAAAAATCGCACTTTGGAAATTCGCGCATTCACCCATGCTGCACGAAAGGGACTTAAAGCGAACTCAACAAGCCGAGCTCACATAAAAACCGCGATCCGTAATCAAATTCAAAACGATATCGGAAGCGCTCGGGAAGAAAATGAAATCAGAGGGAGGTTTTGACTAATAAATCCCGGGGGCGCCGTAAAAAGACGTACGAGGGGGGGCGGTACGGAGAGGGCGTCAGTTTGAGTTAAACGAAAACAAACCCGGCGAAGAGCGGGGGGGCGATGGAGACGGGAAGTCGAAGAGGGGGGGCAATGAGGGACGCTCGGACCGGGAAAGCTCGAGAGGGGCGAACGGAGGATTTGCTCGGCGCCCATAAACTAGATTACAATTGGCCATTCACGTCGGGAGACTAAACCCAAATGAAGCCAATAGAAGGACGAGCGGGGACCGTAAATACTCGAGTCCTCTTCCGACATGTGAAACTTGTCCGACACGGCCCGCGCATCATTATTCCCACACTATTCGGATCCGTGGGGATCATTCCGCCTAATACCTTCGCTCTGGCTCCCTCTTTTTGGCTCCGAGCCATCATTGGTTCGCCCTTTTCTTCGTCAACTCAACTTTTAGAAAAAGTTAAAACCAACTTTTTCCACCCGACAGACAGAAAACCGCACGTGAAAAGGTGAATAAATAATCCGCCCTTCCATAGCTCGATCGAAATACTTCAAAAGCAGAGATCTGCTTCAATTCAGCGCGAGTTATAATTCTATCTACCAATTAAATTTGATATAAAAAACGCTGCAAATCATTGCTCAAAGGTTTATTATTTTCTGTATAGATCACCCTTCTGTATAGATCACTGGTTCTCCATCAATAGCACCTACCACCATCTATATTCTCCATTGACCTTCCCTCTCAAATTTCAGCTTTCTGCTAGGAATGTCCCAAAAGTATCAATACTTGAAAGCATCGATTACTTTTTATTTTCATGTCTTTGCTTTGGCACATGAACTGAAAAAACGTCACGAAATCATTGATGTGTAGTGTTGTCAACAAACTTGTTGTGTAGTGGTTGACATGAAAATGTCCAAATGTGTTGCAGACTCGTATGCAAGCATTTAAATTTCCTTATTACTTTGGGCAAGAAATAGTGAACTTTCATCTATTTTTCGTATTTTTTACCCTGTCAATAAAAATACCATAACTACCGTACCATAATTTACCGTAAAAATGTAAAAATAAGGGCATTAAAGGAACGGGCGTCAAATTTAATCAATTATCGACTATCATTATCAATTTATTATCCACCTCATCTACCGAATTATCTACCTCATTATGACTCGAGTATGCTCAATGCCCGGATTACGAAAAGGGTGAGATATGGAAGCTTTCCCCAGCCCGACTCATCAGGCTTTTATCTCTCACATTCGATGAAAGTCTCGAATTTTAGTAGGTACCTCGTTCTCTACGTAGATTGTTGATAGACCATCCACTTCAACAAACTAAACAAAGATGATGTACCACCACCTCCAGCTCTCTATGGGTCTGTTTGGAGAGGCAGTCCGGAACAGTTCGGAACCAAACCGGAACTGAAAAGGGGAGGGGGATGAGGTGAATGGGCTCCTCCAAACTCCTTCAGGCTCCTCCAAGCCCCTCCGAACCGTTCAGGACTGCCTCTCCGAACATACCATATCATATATCATGATAAACTGCTGTCCTCCATCATCTAGGAACGACCACCAAAATCAAAAATCCAACCAAGTGCAATACGCAAACAAGTGCCTAAACAAAAAACGCTGCAAATCATTGCTCAAAGGTTTATTATTTTCTGTATAAATCACCCTTCTGATTTGAATAGGATTGAAAATGGCTTCGGAGCTCACTCAGCTGATCAGTGATCTGAAGAATGAAGAAGCTTTTGAGCAATGATTTGCAGCGTTTTTTACCCACCAACATTTTTTTTACCTACCAGCTAGGTACTACCTACCACACCTTACTGGCTTCACACCTTCACAATCAAGTTTATTAGAAAGAACTAAACGCTTCACACTCGATTGGAAAAATAGAAAGCTTCATATTGAAATTTGATTACTGGTTACGCAGAAGGCAAAACTGTATACAAATCGAAGAAATGAACAGCGATCGCATTTTAGTCCGATAAAATTTGAATGGAGATTAGACCTCTTTTGCGATTCACACTCATGATTCTGTTTTATCGAAGGAAAACCTTCAAGTACTCGTAGGGACCGAACGGTTTGTCCTACAGAGCTCCGGGTGGTCTCAAAAATTTTTAAAAATTCAATACTATTTAAAATTGGTGAAAAAACGACACCTTTATTTCGAGAGTTTTCGAGCTAGGGCACTCTTGAAAATTTCAACCCTTAATTTTCACCCCTTAGAAGTGACCTACATCAACCAAAAGCTTCGCGGCACAACTAGACCCCAAATGGAGCCCATATACCAAATTTGAACCAAATCGGTCCAGTATTGCTAAGAAAAGTGCCGCGTACGGCGTACGGCGGACGGACGGAAATTTTTTAATTCGATTTTCGTATAATCCGTACCTTGAAGCGTAAAACATCAAATTTTGAGGGGGGGTTAAAATTTTTTTTTTTCTTGCTCGATTCCAAAGGCTTATTATTGAAAATAATAAACCAAAAAGAGTGATTTATTGTTTTGTTCATTCTATATTAATTATTATCCTCGCGATGGAGAGATGTCACACTGATGGAGAGAAACATATAAGGTATTTTCACACATTTTTGTAAAAGTATCGAAAAGTATCGATACTTCAAAATATCGATACTTTTTGAAAGTATCGTATCGATACTTTTTGATACATTCTAGATGTATCGATACGATATTACATCGATACTTTTGAAGTATCGGACATTCCTACTTCCTGCGTTCAACATAATTGAAAATGGCTTCGGAGCTCACTCAGCTGATCATTGATCATCACTCAGCTGATCTTCTCGAATGCTGAAGACGCCTGGGAGATCACTGATCAGCTGAGTAAGCTCCGAAGCCATTTTCAATTCTATTGAACTCAGGAAGCTGAAATTAGAGAGGGAAGGTCAAGGGAGACTACAGATGGTGGTAGGTGCTATTGACGGAAAACCAGTGATCTATACAGAAGGGTGATCTATACAGAAAATAATAAACCTTTGGAAAATGATTTGCAGCGTTTTTACCTACCAACCATTGATAGGTACTACCTACCACTCCATACTGAGTTTCAAACTGTACTCATCTTCAATCAGCCAGGTGAGCTAAATTCACTTCTGGTGACCTCACGAAACTGGAATTTCACAGGTAGCTTCTATGAGACTGCAGAGTTTCAAACTATACTCATCCCCAATCAGCCAGGTGAGCTAAATTCGGTTCTGGTGGCCTCACGAAACTGGAATTTCACAGGTAGCTTCTATGAAACTGCGAAGTTCAAATGACGAACTGTGCTCCTCTCCTCAAAAGTGGAATTTCTCAAGGGTGTTGAGCAGCCATGAGTCGGCCTAGCTATTGCTAAAGTTTCTCATCTTTTGCATTCAGATATTATGATAAAGGAACTCCACCAAGTATTGGATATGTTTTTTAAGTATTTTATGATTCTCCAATATAAATTCTATCTCTTTTATTATTATTGTATAACATCGTAAGTTTCGCAATAATTTATTCCCGTTAATTTATATTTTTGTTGATTTTATATTTCGTTTCTTGAAAAATGAATTATTTAATTTTGATTAAAAATTGCTCACTTGAAATAACATTTTATTTGGTTCAAAAACAGGTTACCGTATTTGTTTTCAATCACGAAGTTGTGTGAATGCTGGAGGTTAACGCAATATCTAACTCCGTTAACCTTTCCCTGTCTGAATCGATCTTTGTTTCTGAGGGATAAGGGGGAAACAGGTTGGAAGGGGATCCAGTTTAAACTCCGCTTTCCTGAAATAGTCTCGTAGGTGTGCAAACTTTCTTCATTACCCCGCGGCTCTTTGCTACAATTTAAATTTATTTGTTCATCCCTTCCTGTTGCTCTGCCATTGTTCCTTTAAGCCTCCTCTCGTTCGATACAATGGGCGGCTCGGGGTTGAGGGATCATGACAAAGGCGAAGGAGTCTGAAGGAAAGGCATCTCATGAATATTCATCGCCATTGATTTTTTACGTGGAATGAATCTTTGGGTTTGTTGTGATTTCACCATTACAGCCCGTAAAATGATGAATGGGTTTCATTCAATTCATTCGATTTAATAGGTAGGTACTCGCAAGGGACACCTGTGATGGCACTAGACGAATGAGGGGAAGGACCATCGAGAGTTTATGAGCTGAATTGATGTCAAACAATCGTTGATTTTGTTGCTGGGTTGTTTGGAACAACGTACTGAAATAATTATTACATCGAATTCAGCTCATTATTAAAAGCAATTCAAGTTTATGAATGCAATAAACCAGGAAACGCCCAGTTCGTTTTCAAGGTTGTGATGATTCCGCGACATCGCATGACTCAGTTTCGCTCGACAACCCCGGGATTTGCTGGTATTGTTGCACTCAGCGACTGAAGTGGCCATCTGGATAGTTAGAACTTTGGCAAGGATGTGGGACGTGCCTGAAGGGAAATTCAGCGTACACGGCTGGTTTAGAAAGTGACTTGGAATGACACAAATAGTTTATAGAAAATATTGTTCCACCTGTGGTAAAATAATGTGAGTGCTAAACTTTTTCCGTGGTTTACTATATTTTTGACTAGCCAGAAGATTTTGATTTCCTAGATTGATCCCTGCTGTTATACAATTTTGAATTTTATGGAATGGATTGTCCTCCTCTATCCTCTAAAGAACTGTGAGCGATAAGAAAAGAAGAAAGAGATAGGCCACCAATGTACACCAAACCTGCAGCACTCTCCACATAGCAACATAGCACAGGCCTGAACACTAAGATCGAGTGGTTTGTGGCTGGATGCTGCTGGACCCCGAAACAGTGAGGGAGGCAGTTGCCACACCATGATCCCATTGACCTGAAATCATCCTCTCCTGTTAATGTTAGGGCTTTGGTACTTACCTTAGACAAAAGTAGGCTTATTACTCATCCCAATCACCAGTACCATGGAAGAGAGGAGCCCCAGGCTACCGACACACCGACCTTGGTCAATGTGTCACTTGCCAACACTTCAGTTGAGGTTGGTTATTCCTTGTTCCTGGACTCTGGAGGCTTCAAGGTGAGAGTTGGCATCCTCAAAGGTTCCTTGAGAATGTCTCTCGGCATGTGAGTTCTGCTCTGAACTCGGTCACCAACCTGTCTTGTTGGTAGAAGTTTTGATAAAAAGCACGGCCTGACCTGTGATGTTTTAGACAAACAGGTACTCAGAGGAGTAGATGGTCATGCCCAACTCTCCTAGGGCTCCAGGGTGGTGTGTTCCTTCCAATCCCTCTACTACTCCAATGGACAGTAGGTTTGGCATATAGAGGAAGCCCTCCTGAAGCCATGCTCTAGGAGCATCAGCCTATGAAGCAATAACCCACTGCTATTTCATACTCTGTTCCCAGTATAAATCCAGTCTAGCACCGACCGTCGCCATCTTCCCTCTGGAAGCCAACCGGTTTCAAGATAGTAACTATCAACCACATCTATGGTTTGTCCTAGCGAGTTGTGCCACGCCTACCACAGTAATAACAAATGAAATGCTTACAGAACGTTACATCACAGGCTGGCACAAGTGCCTGCAGTTCGGGAAAGCTTATTCATGGATACAGAAACACAATCGAGGTTCATTAATTATATCACAAGTATATATTTTTAGCCCCGCTGCAATGTTACTGCAGTGACGTAGCACGCTGGACTGCAGCCTTCTAATATCGCTCGAGTTCGAAATCGAATGGTGAATGCCGAACTTCCCAAGACTCATTGTGGAAAATATGCAGACGGTGTGCTTCATGGCTTCGACGGATGCTAAGCAACTGGACTGCATCATCCGGACTGTAGGTCAGCTGCGTTCACTTATGAGAACGACATCCGAATCCTGTCAAGTGCTTTCAAGAGTGCTGCTCACTGCATATTACGTTCAGGAGAGTCTAGCCCCCAGAAAGTGTTATCGGGTTTCAGCGCTACCTACCGCCACTTCAACGAACTACCATTTCTGATATCTTATCAGGTGATCACGCTCGCGACCGCATTACCGTCGCTCCTCTAACTTGCAGTTTTCCTAAGATTACAATGTAGATTAAATTCTGCTTTATTCGTCACTCTGAAACACAATAATGCAATAACAAGTTCTTTTCCTCGCAATTTAAAAAGGCAGGGATGTAAAGCCGCCAAATGATGGTAGTTCGCTGAAGTGGCGGTAGGTAGCGCTGAAACCCGACAATACTTTCTGGGGGCTAGACTCTCCTCTTACGTTTTTCCCGTTAGTCAACTTTTCTTTTCAGCCATCAAAACGGCAGTAATAAGTAGCTCCTCTAAATAGCTCCTTATTGACTACTGTATAAGTCAATCTGCTATTCGTTACTTGTTATGACTTTGCTCTATCATATTGTTTATATATACTTGACCTTCAATGATGTTGGTAAGAGTGAACTCACTTCAAGAATGTTGGTTGGAGTGCACTCACTCCTCAAATCTCACTTTCATTTGGCACCTAAGTATCTAATTTCTTCCATATGAATTTTCCAGTTTCTAGAAGAAGATACTACATAAATATCTCTGATAAGGGATCCCTTGATATTTTAGTGGAGATCGAACCTCAATATTCTGGCAAGTAATTCAGAAGAGAAAGGTAGAAAATTAAAACTTGAATTCCTGCTTCCATAATTGTAGTATCTATGATTGATTTGCAATCATAAATATAATTTCTGATCCTGCAGTGAATAATTTTCGCTCTGTGGCTGAAGAAGGTCTGTGGTCAACTGAATATGCACAAAATTTACAGGTCTAAAAAATATAACAGGAATTCCAAAAGGTATTCATATTTACCGAATCAATCATGATTCTCTTGTACCAAGGGCAGATTACTATGTGCCTTGAAGTGTGTGCTCAACATTTCATTTACACGCTCCTGTGATCGTGTTGATACAGAATGATTATGATAATAATGTGCTTTTGACGCTTGATTTTCCAGTGCGTTGATAATGTAATATTCAAAGCCCGCACCTATTATGTGAAGTAAGCCAGGTCATTCACGTTCCATACCTATGTTCTATACGTGGATTTCCACGTAAGGCCTTTAATTAGCATATGTGTTTACTGTGGACGTTTCACGAGAGTCGTCTCATTTGGTGCCCATTAATTGGATCTGTTCACTACTCATACCATATATGTTATTCGACTCTTGAATAATTAAATACCGAGAGTACTCGTTACACCATCTGTGAAGTGAATGATGAGTTAGGAGAAGCTCATAACGCACTTTTAACTTCCATTAATGAGTAGGGAGCAGGTGGTTCGTATTGCTTGAAAATAAAAAATTTTTTGGTTATGGAACATTCTGAACTCAGGTCGTAATGATCGCGGGAGTTTGTAAGTAACGTTACTAAGGGGGGTGAAGGAACATGAGTAACAGTCATTATCTTTGGATCTGGAACGGTAGTAGAAGGGGTCGGGAGTTTGA
This sequence comes from Apolygus lucorum, assembly GCA_009739505.2. NCBI lineage: Eukaryota > Metazoa > Arthropoda > Insecta > Hemiptera > Miridae > Apolygus > Apolygus lucorum. The sequence goes on along the minus strand of CM019176.2, from coordinate 49,398,769 downwards.
GCCCTGCGGTACCCCTAAGCGCATCTCCCAGACTACGGGTGAGACAGGAAAGTCGAACGGGGAAGGTAGCAGCGGGGTTTACCGGTCGTAATCAATCGGAAGACTGGGGGATGGTCTCAGGTTCTGTTCCTAATTAGAAGGAACGACTAGAGATCTGATACGGATACGGCTCCCTCGTAATGTGTAACGAATGCGGGGCGCCTCGGGGTGCCGGTGCCACATGTCTTCATCTCTCCCATCTCTCCACTATGCGGTTTTCCTTCACATTGTTTAACAGCCTCCATTAATTTGCGTATTGTCTTGACTGTATCGCGGTACCCCGCTTCCCCCCTCAGCCGTTATTTCACGGCAATTATTCGTGCGGTGTTTCCTTTGTGGGTTACCCGTCTTCCCAAATTGAAACGCTGATAGGCTGGCAAGCGGTGCAAACTGATTCCTCTCCATACCTGTTCTTGCGCAGGAAATCACAAGTTGGTCTGAAATCCATTCGCAAATCTCTACTCAGCGACAACATTATTTGCTTTTGATTGATGACAATTATTGATTATTATTGACAAGAACACTGATTATTGAAAATAATCAACTTTTGAAATCGAGAAAAAAGTATATCCCCCCTCAAAATGTAATGGTTTGCTATTTTTTACGCGGTACTTTCCGTAGCGCACGTCATAAGCTGTCATCCAAAGAGATCAGTATTTTGTTCTGATGATTTCGCTCATGAATAATTAATGCCTCACCTGCTTAAGAGGTGCGGGGTTCACCAATCCAGATAATCTCCTAGGCCGACTGGCCTTGACTTCGGTGATCTCACGGGAACTGGTTCATTAAATCAGTTAACTGCTGGTGGAGATGCCTATGTACAATGCTTCCCTATATTCGATTGGGGGAAAGAAGCAGAAAACTTACCTTTATCCCCTTTTATTTGTGAACTCACATTCCTGTTCTTGGAGAAGATCTTGTGTGCGCGGCTGAGCGGTTATGAAGCTAGAAATTGCGTAGGCGCGGTCTTCCGACGTGGGGGGGGGGGGGGGTATCGGTGGGCAATGAAAAGACTCACGTGATCGGAGTGCGAGACACGACCTTGTATATACCGGCCCTTCAGGACCTCTTCGTCCTTCTCCCTTCTTCCTCTTCATCTTCACCTTATACTTCCCGCAGCGTCTTCCCTTTTACTTATCCCACTTCCTTATACGCTTTCTCCCGATTTTTTATTCCTATCATTCCCTCAATCCCTCTCTCCGTCTGTTTTCTTCAGGTTTATTTATTATTTTACCAGCTTGGGCTCTTGAGAACCCCTTTCCTCGGGTCTCTGAGGACATTTTGGTAAGACTGGTGGGGTACTGTTCGAAAGCCTTTTGTACATATTTAACCTCTAAGCACGTGACCCTCTTGATACTACTACGTGTCGATCAGTGGAATCAACAAACCAGCAATATTCTTATACAATATTCTATTGGTATTTTAGTCTGGAATTGATTGTATACATATAAACAGCCCACCCGATATTTTCCAAATTCGATAGAATGCTCTGAGGAAAGAAATATGATTAATTTTAACATGTTTAATGTTTTAGGGCTGGGGGTCGTTCTGTGAATTCCGACACGCAAATCTGCAACGTTTTTTTTCTTAGTTACCACGGACCGATTTCTTAGTTACCACGTTATATCGGCTCCATTTGGGGTCTAGTTGTACCAAGATGGTCACTGATCAGCTGAGTGAGCTCCAAGGCCATTTTCTCTCCTGTTGAACGCAGGAAGCTGAAATTTGAGAAGCAGGGTCAATGGAGAATGCTGAAGGCACCTGAGTGGTCACTGATCAGCTGAGTGATCGGCAATCTAATTTCTCCCTTGCGAGGGAAAAACATTAAACATGATTTAATGTTTTTCCCTCGCAAGGGAGAAATTGAACAGAGTTTTTTATTCTATTTTTATTTAACGGTTTTCAATTTTTCTCAGGCTATTATTGTTCGATTATGATTATGATTATGCAGCAATGTTTCAGTTTTTCAATTCCCTAAGCCAATGCATTAATAAATTTCTAAAATCCTTGAAAATTTAAATGATTATTTCGATGAAGAGACTTAGCTATTTACATGCCAATGAAAAATTATCTACAAAGGACGATTCAGTTCATTATTGTAGTCTTTCTGTCTAGAATATTCGTACATTGATGTGTAAATATCAATTAGAATTATAATATAAATTATAAGAAAAGAAATTAATAAAATTTGATAATAGAAGTTTGATAATTTCGACCATCGCTTGGATTGTTCAATTAAATTTAAATATCTATCCAAGTTGCTACTCAATCAATTGATAATAATTATTAATATCCATAGTTATTTCGTTTTTTAAGGCTTTACGTGATTTCCATTGACGAGTTATTTATTTCAAGTAGCTGATTTATTTACTAACAAACAATTCATTTCAATCTACTTTTTCGAATATGCAATAAATCGTTTCGAAAAAATGGACAACTTTTATTTACATTAAAATTTGTATCATTGTGAATTTGACTTGAAGTTTTTTGTGGTTTGGTTGCACATACATTAATGTTTACTCCAACGTGAAAACATAATTTGGTTCAAAGTTCAGAATTTCATGTTCCCAGAGTACCTCGTAATCAATCGTGGAACCAATAGTTGAGGAATCCGCGTGATATGTTTTACGTAGAGACATCATCTTTTGGTCGTCGAGAGTTTACAGTGGGTAGTTATTTGAAAAATATCCTCTTGTCATAATAAAATGAACTAACCCGCCATTTTAGAGTATTTCCCTTAATTAATGTTGAAAGAACGATCCTGGAATGTTATCCTTTTGGAGGATTGGATTTTGTGGATTTTTTTGATACTTAAAATATCTTGTCATGAAGTGGCCGGTTCGGTAGCCATTCGTCGTGCAATTTCTCACAACTCTCGAGAAAAAAAGCTTTAGTTTTGGTGTAGGAGTCGTTGAAAAACTGTTGCAGCAATCTGGATTTCTTGAGGTAGACATAAAAGTATTTATTCAGGTTGGCTCTCCGTAGTACGCGAGTATGTGATGTTCCGTGTTGCTCAATGCTAGACGGTGGAACCCTTACTTTTTTCAGACACTCGAGGATAAGGATTTTTCCTTGTTAGGAACCAAAGAACGCAGAATCGCATGCAGGAACGTATTATAATACGTGAATATCATTGCGATAAATGTGAAATGATAACTGGAGTGGGAGCGCGCTCTAGTGGCGCGGGTATAAACTTGTTTATCTGAGAAAACGTGGCGTGCTGGCGGGTCACGTAATCCCAAGAAAAGGGCATATTTCTCGTACGAGCGCTCATTAAAATTCCTACGAGTCTCCGTAAATTGATAGGGGGCTTGATAGAGTGGCTGGCGAGGGGGATTTCAGAGAGGATCCGCTGTCCCTCCTCTGACTGGATCCACTCGTGGTCTTTCCTTTCCTTCTGATCTCGACCATATACCCGCTCCGTCGTAGTAATTCTGCCGTTGAACGAAGTTCCTCGAGAAGACACATACATTATAGGGTGTTTTCATCTTTGTTGCGATAATCCAAGAAAACTCCTAATGAAAAGTCTATTAAAAAAATCCTATTAATCCTATATTGAGGGACATAAAGGATCCTATAAAAAAAATCCTTTTTTGAGATCCTATTTTCTTGGTTGACAAAATTATTTTTGGTTCTGCAATTATTTCAGGACGTTCTCAACAAAATACTCAGACTTTTGAGGATGCAATCTTCCATAAACCAGCACATGGAACACTCAACTTAAGCGAGGCATCCTTGAATGCACGAATTTGAACATTGCGATTCTTTTGAACTGATTCAGTCATCACGAAAAACTGTACAACATACTCAACTTGGAAATGTTTTTAAAATTGCGCGTACTTTAGGGAAATTGTGGTTTTAAAATCGGTGGAGGTACGTTGATTACTCATGTAACTACATTTGTAACTACCCCCCCTCCCTTAACATTATCCACCATACCATTTCTAGCGGCGCAGGAGCCTCGAATCTGACGAGCATTTTGAAATCCATGATCTACGATACCCAACATGCGAATTCGAGCTCACCCCCCTCCCCAATGGTGCCAGTCTGGCACCAAAGCGGAAATACGTCGTAACGATGAACTTTCATCAATTAGTTTTGGTAGGCAGTCTGTCGGAGTTCACATGCGTATCCAAGGTGAAACACACGAAAAAAATAAAAAGCACCACTATTAGTTCCATGGTGGTACAGAGAATAATTCATTAAATCCCGGAGGAGAATTTTCCTCAATTTCAAAGCTTGGGTACAATTAGTAAGCTGTTAAGGAGCCGAAATATTAAAAAATCCGATATTTTGTGATATTCAAAAACAAAAAATCCTCATATACAAACTTTTATTTTCGGAGGGAATTAAAATGAACTATCAAAAACGAATAAATTCCAGTACGAGGAAGACGATTATTTCATTTACACAAGGTACTTGTGCAAAAATAAATACATTAATAATTGAATTTTTTTCAGGGAAACCACAGTCATAAGAATAATCGATTCTTTAATTTTACACAGAAATTTGTTCTAAATACCTATGTAGATTTCGACTGACTAGGTAGATACAGGTACTTGCAGTTCCGACGCTCTGAAATTTATTACTAATTTTTATTACGTAGGTACTCATAGTTAGTAAGTAGCTAGTATGAATAATTAGTTAGTCTTTCTTGAAGAGGATGAGGAGGAATTCCTGGCAGAGATTGTTTCTTTTCAAATCTGACGGTCGTGCAATTTCTTTGATTCGACTAGGTACTTATCGAAAGTAGGTACTTATAGTAGTTAGTCTTAATTCTTAAATGAAGAGAAGGAGGAGAAATTCCTGGCGGAGCTGGAGAGGATGCTTCGTTTCAGATTTTATTGGCAGACTTTGGTAGTTACGTGAAACTGATCAACGAAACCTAAATTTCAGTTTACGCTGGAGGTTTTTCCATTTCAATGAATTTGATGCTTTGGTTCAAATTCGATGCCTACGATACGGTTATGCAGAAGTCGCAGATGGCAGGATGCTGACGCTGACGATAGAACTATATTTTACGATAACGACTTCAGGCGAAAACATGGTTTACGGAGATTTTGAAATATCTTATAAAGAATGAAACGGGTTTTTTGAATATTTCCTTTCACGTTTCGGGAAACCAAGATGGACTGCAGCCTTTGTATAGGATTCAAAAATCCAATTGTATGTTTGCAAGTACTATTCTAGGGTGGTTTGGCTTGTCGCTTTTCGTTGCTTCCTGACACTTGAGAATCCGTTAACTCATACCTACAAGAAAATACATTTTTACCAACGATCCGTTGAGAATTCAAAAACGTTAGACTGCAATGTGAAGTTTGATATTTCTACACAGTATTTCCGACTCTCACATCGTTCTTCATTGAGTTCAAACATATCAGTGGTAAGTGATCTCGATCAGATTTCGTTCTTTCGCCATTGTCGCTGGTAAATTCTAAAATTTTTCGCCATTTTTTTTCTCGATTTGCCACATTTTTAATAACATTAAGACAACAAAAGTTGTTATTCAGTACTGCGGACACCTTTGTGTTTTTTATTTTTCAACTTTGTGATATTATTGTGATTCTTATAAATTTTGCTGTGATATTAGGATGGGATTTTTCAAGTATTAATATTATATGTAATATTGTTTTGTGAGTACTTTCTGTTGTCTTTACTTATGCAATCCCTCTAATACTCCTCTAGTCATTTATTACAATAAATTGGTAGTCATTTAGTTAAAATCCACTCTAGTCACTCATTTTCATGGGTTTTTGGCTGTGTCCCGGTCGGAGCGTCCTGGTCGGCCCCCTTGTTGGTTTTCTGCCATTGTCCTTATGGGCGTATGTCGGGAACCGCCATGGTGGGTGGGTCCGGGCTGGTTTCACCTGGCCGGGCTTTGCCGCCTTTGTACATGGGTGACTTTTTAGTTATTTTTAATTTTTGTATTTGCATGCCCTTTCCTTTTATTCACAAATTTGTTTTCACCGTTTGTTGTATCACATTTTTTTATTGTTATATTTAGGCTCTAAGTATTTTTGGCCATTGTTATGCAAATTTATTGTCGACAAATAAAACATATTCGGAGATTGATGGAATTCTGATGCAAATTTCTCTTCGAATAGGTCACACTTTCATTTCTTCCTCTTCCGTTTCCTTCATTCTCAAATTATAGGAAAGCAAACGACATCGACGGAGATAGCAGGGACTCCAACCGTGTCCCCAACCGGATCACGCTTCAAGCAACCAACTGGGCTCTATAACCGAAGCACTAACCGGGTTCTCAGCTGTGATTTGCATGGAGGTCCGGTCCCTCTTGCTTTGCGTTGGAAAAGGGGAAAATTCACCCACCGTGCCCTTGAACGTTTCCTCCAACACTCCCTCTAGACGTTCGTGCGCTTTCCTTCTCCTAAACCCGTAATTTACCGCGATTTATATTTGAGGGAAACGGTAATAGCTCCCGTACATACTCCACTTTAACGCACTCGTTTTTCGAAACTTACTGCCCTCTCTGTTTTATTGTGAGTCTGGCCTTTTCTGGCTCACGCTAGATGAGGGTCTAAAAAATCAAAAAAATTCTTCTCGAATTTTGCGTATTAGGGCTTTATGAACAGCTTTGGTTCCGTGTCTGTTGGTCGGTCTGGCTGTTTGTGGCACGTGTTCACGGGTGAAATCATGTCCAGTTTGAATGAAATTGTCACAGTAAGTTCAGCCTCAAGACCTACGAGTTTCACCAACATCGGAATAATTCAGGTTGTGAACGCCCAAGCGTGATTTTCCTTTACCATCAATTTCTCACGATTTAGTTGCCTAATTTTGCTCAAATGGAGCTGGCCTATCCAGTTTGGGGCTTTCGTGGTACCCAATAAGGAATAAGAAGTGGTTTATTCATGGAGTCAGTGTAGTTCTACACTATGATATAAGAAATCGGCTGCATCATCAAGTGTTCGAGCATCGTTCGATCTTGACGAGAGTTGCTACTCATTCGATTTCAAGGCTTTAAGTATACTCAATATTAATATTCTACTTCGTAGCAATTATTATACGCATATTTGGAAATGGTCATTCGTCTTCTGAGTCATTTTGGTTTGTTGTACGTATATGGTCGTTCTTGACGTGCTAATTAGAAATCACAGGTGCACGGAAATGATGTGACGTCGTAATGTAGGGCTGGGAGAGAGGGTCAGGGAGTGTGTGAACGGATGATTGTGTGGAGGAAGGTATGAAAGGCCCGTGAGCGTTACAAGTACCGTGGAGGGTGGAGTGGTGAGGTGAACCACTTGCATCTCCAAGTGGTACTCGTGCAGTATGATGAGTGAGAGTGGTGGTGGGAGGGTGGTTGTACTGTGACACATAAAACGTGAAAAGGAAGGACGTCGGGGGCTGCACGTAGGTAAGAAGGGCCAAGGGCAAGAGAGAGGGAGGTCGTGACGAAGGGCAAGGGTGTGTTGGTACAGTACAGCTGTGGAAGGGAGCTTTGAAGGGACACTTGCCCCCTCAGCTCCACTGAGCCCTTAACGCCCCGACCAGCTCTTTCCCTTCGTCCGAGTATCAACCCTCTCAACGGAGGGAGCCCTTCAAAGACCACCTCCACTGATATACCTTCACCTCCCTCATACCTTGCAGGTTTCATTTTAATCAGACCTTGTGGGAGTTAATCACCCTCCTTGCCTTCATTCATTTATACCAGACAATGCCAAATTAATTTGCACCTGTGCACTTACAATCACAAGGTTACAGCCTTCCCCTGAGGTGATCTAGAATCACCTATTATTGCCAATAAGCTAACAAATCATACTCGGGTAGGAGAGCTCGGAACTTCCAATTTTGTTCAATGTTTAGGTACATATAGAAGAATAAAGAAACTGTAACATGTTTATTTCAACCCACCAATACTTTCTTTGTTGAATGGACTTCTTCTGGTTTTAGCAAATTTTCAAGGAGATGAAGCTATTGTAATGGCCTCAAAAAAAATTGAATTTGACAAAAATTGATGAATTGACTTTTGAAAAAATTGATGAATTGACTTTTGAATTGACTTTTGATTTGATGAATTGACTTTTGAAAAAATTGACTTTGACAAAAAAAATTGACTTTTTCGAAAAATGTTTTCATTGAAATCCGCTTTGGAACATTCTGAAACGATCCCTGAAGTTTTTCCAAAAATCATATAGGTATATGATGGTATGTCATTCCGCACGATAACTTGAGTAATTATTCAACATTTTTTTTTTTTAGTTTTCGCCCGGAAAATGTTCGTAACAACAAAAAATAGGTCAAGTTCGTTAGCCAGAAATTTTGGATAGTCCAAAGTGGTCCAAAATTCAAAGAAATGGGTTTTTCCGTTTTTTGTAGTTAATACCTTCACAATCATGATATTATAATATAATAATACTAATATAATAATAATAATATAATATCATGATATTATAATATAATATACCATATTATGGTATATTCGGATTCAGCGGAAAATGTCAGATATAATGCGTTTTTCAAAAATGAAAATTGTCCAAAAATTAAGAAAAGTATGTATATTTTAATATATATAATGAAAACGCGCATATATTTGTTGTACCCAGAAATAAAGTAGCCGTGTGGATACTCAATGAGTTCGTAGAGACGAGTAGAATATGAATATGGTCACCTAAGATCTTCAAAGCATACCCAGTGCATATAGTATGTTGGAATGGTATACTGAAAATAGAAAAAAAACAACAATAGCCGTGTGGGTACTCTAAGAGTTTTTTTTACTCTAAGAAGCTCAAAGAAGTTCAGTTAGACTATCATTTGATCCAATCACGATTTTCTGATCAATCTTGCTTCCCTCTGGCTGTATTATCCAAGCGTTGTTACTACATGTTGGGAGGCTGTTACATGTACTTGTGGATGAATCTACGAAGAAACAAATCAATATTATTTAGTAGTGTATATGTTAAGGATTTAACCTTGATGAAGATTTGGTAATTAGGTACGTTATTCAGTACAAACGTCACACAAGAATTTGATGTTCTTAAATAAGCTACCGCAGAAACCAAAATTACATCAATCAGTGATGGTTTGACGAGATGCGCGAAAACGAACATTGCCGCAGCAATGGGTGGGAACTTCCCCATTAGCGCAGGGCTCAAGTAGGTTTACGATATTCTATTTAGAAGGAAACAGGTCCGCAACCACATACGGCCTTGTAAATAATTCCCAAGTGCCTCTTGCCTCATTACCCCCACCACTCACTCAGCTGGGAGCTTCTACCGTCATTAACTCGACTCTACTATAAGCTTTTTATTGAATTATTCATCCCCTCCACCGCTTCACGCCAGGGATCTTGCGCCATCTCCAGGGCCCCTTTAAACGATGGTTGGACGATTTGAGTACATGCTGTACTCTCTGTTGGTTTAGTTTTTGTAATAATCTATTATCCCTTTCTATATTTTATTAGGTAAGATGAGAATGACTTTGACCAAGCAATGATGGGTAGTGCAGTGTGTTAAGCCATGAGTTTTTAAATATTCTTTATTATCTCATAGCGTAGCTAGTGTAATAACCAATATTCGTCGATGAGAACTTCAAGTGGCGACTCCAACGTTATATTATTTTAGGATTCTGTGTGTCGATTCTTTCTGTTTTTATAAATTATTGGATCTTGAAATGTGATAATAAAAACATCGTATGAATTTTATTATTCATGGCCTTCCCACTCGTTTTTGGTTTATTATTTTCAATAATGAACCTTTGGAATCGACCAAGAAAAAAAATTGCCTTACACCCCCTCAAAATTTGATGGTTTACGTTTCAAGGTACGTAGAATCCAAAAATTTAATAAAAATTTGGCCGTCCGTCCGCCGTACGCGGCACTTTTGCCACTTAGCATTGACCGATTTTGATGAAATTTGGTATGTAGGCTCCATTCGGGGTCTAGTTGTGCCCCAAAGATTTTGGTTGATGTAGGTCACTTCTAAGGGTTCCAAAATGAATTTTGAAATTTTGAAAACGCCGTAACTCAAAAAATTTTGATATAAGTAAAGGTATTGTTTTTCCTTCAATTTAAGATTCTATAGAATTTTTAGAATTTTTTGAGACCACCCGGAGTTCTGTAGGACAAACCGTTCGCTCACTACGAGAATTTAAGGTTTGGACTTACGATAAATCAGAAACACGAGCGTGAATTGCAAAAGAGGCCGTTCAAATTATAGCTGACCGAAATACGATCGATGTTTTTCTTCATATTGGATGGTTGGTGACTTTGCAGACGAGTGATCTATAGAAAAATAATAAACCATTGTATAATACTTTGCAGCGTATTATTGATACTTTACTTTATACAATTTGGCTTCTTATGCCCTGCAGCTACATCGTATTTCTCGTTCACTTAGGGTCTGTTGCATTTTTGATTCAGCACCGCATTACACTCGTGAATTCAAATAATTATTACAATAATAGCGTGCACCTGTAGGAGAAACAATAGAACAAGGATAGAAGACCTGCATGAAACTGAATAATGAGAGTAACAAACAGTTGGAAGCGAAAATTCCGTAATGATTTTTCAACCGAATTCCAATAACTTGTATAACTTAATATTAAAATTATGTGGTAGGGAAATAATAATGAGTGAGTGTTGTTTCTATGAATACGCTAAATGAAATAGTGTTAAACCTCATATCACTGCATAGCAGTTAATTTCCGAGTACCAGCTCGAAGCTGAGCTCACCGGATTCTTCTCTCAATCCAGTTTCAATATCGGATTATAGGTGTGTGAGGATGACCGCTGGGTCAGTAACAAATGAACATTCAAACCAGTCCGAGTCCACCGCAGAGGGGAGTTTGCGTTTCAAAAGCGCTCCACAGACGTATCGCTTGTCAGACGTGGGGCGACGGGAAAGGGTTTCAAAGCCGATTATCCGATGCAATTAATAGGGAGACGAATGCACTCGAAAGATCAAAATCAGATCGCTCTCAGAGCCACGAGTGTGCCGAAGGTGGAGAAGGGTAACCTCGAACAGGTGGCTTCATAATCCCCTTTGTGCGGTGCAATGTTTCCACTACATCAATCCAACCGAGTTGACGATCCGATCCCGCCTGCCGTTCGCCAACATCCGTGGGGTTCATCATCTTTTAATGAATTATCTCGGTCCTCCGCTGGGAAATCCGATAGTGTAACGTTAATGAGACCTTGGTGCTCGAACATGACGAAAAGTGCAGTTACACCGCCAGAGCGAGCAGCTCGGCTTCATTGTTCACCCACTTTAAACCGTTGGAGTCGATGAAAACGCGATACCTTTATCCCCTCTCCATTACATTTTCAGCGAAGCCTTCAATTATACCACCAACTAGGTATCTATAAGGAGATGTTTGACATCACCGTTCACATTACTGGTAGTATTATGTTTCTAGTTAGACAACTCTTGGGCGGGCAGGTTTGTGAGCTCTTTTGCACATGCGTGAAGACTTTCTCATTATTTTCTCTTTATTTTTCGATTGCTTCCAAATGAGATGCCCATCTCTTATGAAACTAGGAATTAAATAATTAATTATAATAGTGAATTGTAATAGTGAATTAAATAAATTTTCAATAAGATGTGTTCTAACAGTATGAATAAATTGAATTCCTACCTCCTTGCTTCGCAAATGACAGAAACTGAATTAATTAACTTGTCATACCATACTCGAAATTGTCTCGGAAGAACACAAAAACAAAATGGAAAATGAATCATAAATGAAAAACACAATTGACTCGAATTTTCCAACGAAAATGTTCGTTACTGCTCGATTTCCAGTCTGGTCGTCTTACGGCGAAAGCCGCATGGTAATGCTTTTCCCCGAAAGAATCTATAAATTCACAAGACGATTAGCTGCCCGTAAAGCTCAAGGGTCAGATCTAATTGTTAAAAGCCTTCTGATGAATACACACGTTGTCGCTGTTCGCACTTGACTCGCACCCTTTCATCTCAACTCAGCTCGGATACTTCCCTCAAGCCTGGAAGCATGCGAACATCATTATGATCCACATCCTAAAAAACCTGCTCGTTTCTTTATACAATTATAGTTATTAAGTATGTAAACAACAATTTAAGATTGGATTTTCGTGCCTGGCGTCGCGGACGTCATCAGCTGTCTTCGAAAGGGAAGATCAGAATTCGTCACGAGAATCACCGTCGAAAAACGCATGCTGCCGGTGATGTGCCTTGAACCCACGATCCCCGCAGAGGTCGGTCCAAAGTCCACCGCCAAACAACGACGCTCCAACGACCGTAGCCACCCCGCTGTCCCCGTCCACGTTAATAAATTACTGTTCACGTAACCCTTGATTGGGTATTTTGATTTAGAGGGAACTCGCGTGCCCTTTGCTGCAACGTTCAACGACTTAATAAGTCAATAAGTCAATATAATAATATTATATTATATTGAATATATTATATTGAAAACTCAATGAAAACTGAATGACTTAAACACGTTGTCGTCTATCAAAGGAATTCGAGCAGGTGTGCCTCAAGGCAGTGTGATGAGGCATTATTTGTACATATTATTGTGCCACCACCCCCTTCCCTTTCCTGCTCCTCCATCATTCTCCTCCAATTATGCATATGAACTGGTGTTTGCTGTCTCCAACGGAAACGGCTTCTGCAAAATTGGTGGCAACTGGGGGCCTTTTAGAAGAATTGTGCTCAAGATAACAACTCAAAATTAATCTCAATAAGTCTAACTTCGGAACTTTCATATACTGCTACAAATTTTTAAAATTAGTAGCCAATCGATCACTCAACCAAATTGATCAAATTGATAGATTGGAACAAGGAAAATCCACATAGGTAAATTTAAATTTTTGGGAATTACAGTGGGTAAAGACTTACCTTTAAGAACTGTTATAACCATCAATTAAACGAATCATGAATCGCAAAAATGTGCTCTAATCCGTCCAATGCAGATCTAAAAAATTTCAGAATGCTCTTATTAGGACTTATGCTCTTCCGATATAAGGAACTTGTTCTCAGTTCCACAGACCTGAACAGCAGCACAACAGGACATAACAGGTAAACATAGTGCATGCTCCGCTATTGCAAAATTCTACCAAATAATGATTTTGGATTGAAAACGCTGACTCAATTCCGTGAAAATATCGTGAAACATTTAATTGAAAGTGCAAGATGAAACTTCAACTCTATTACTAGGTATTACTTGGTCTACTAATATTTACTCACTTTCAAATTTTCCAATTTTGCTTCTACTTGGAGGGCAGTTTGGGACCGATGTTTTGATGATCTGCGTGTCGTGAATAGATTAATTTTCTGTGCAATCATGTAGTGGATGGGAGGAAGCTATGCGTATAGTTATGAGCCATACCAACTCATCATAAAAACGGTGCAAATTACTACACAACGGCTTATTATTTTCCTGTGAAGGTTACCCGTCTGCGAGTATAACTACTTCTTCCGAACCCTCTGAGGTGGGCGAGAAGAGGGGGGTCCGGTCCTCGTGGGCTCAAAATGATTCTAATACGTACTCGTATGTGTTAGCATTATGATAAATTGCACAATTAATTGCAATTTTAACAATAGATGATAGTCTGAGTGGTTTCATTCGTTTTTTTTAAATTAAACAGTACCTTGAATTGATGAAGAAAAATCATGGAACATTAGGTAAGGGCGGACTAAACTCTGGGTGATGTCAAAAAATTCTCAAAATCGTCGCTATTTGAAATTATCTAACTAAAAAGCAAAACCTGTTTATAGAAAGCTTTCGAGCTAGAATATTTTGAAAATGTTTTTTCCCCACTTTTTACCCCACAGAAGTTACTGACAATAATCAAAAACTTCGGAGCACACTTCGACATCAAATGGGACCGATATATACCAAATTTCATCAAAATTGGTCCATAGGAAATGAACAAAACCATGCCTTACGGCAAACCATTTCTTCTGTATGTCCCTCATCATACCTTTCCTTCTGCTGTATGACCGTTGAAACCTATGAGCAAACCTGTGCCATTTTTCGGAGCAACATAGAAACACACTAAGGGGTACCTTCAGATGGAAATGAAAATGATTGATGCATTAAAGATCCTAGTATCATATTCTCCTGGTACTATCCGACTGGGACAGCTTACTCAAATGGAGAGCCGCAGTAACCTATTCAGCCATAGCCTCTTTTTGTTGTTCCATTTAACTGAAAGACCTACCCTCACGGGCGTTTCCAACAGGTCAATGGCAGCCGTAAGGCCGTATAAACGATGTTTGGCCTGTGGCGTGTTACTTCTCATTCAGAGCTGCCGTGCCACTCAGCCGTTGCGGGGGATCTGAGATGTCTTAATCAGCCGCAATTCCATACATTTTTTCACTCCCATTTCCTTAGCCTAAATAACGAAGACCTTTCATTGGTAATGACCGACTCAATTATGAAATTGGTTCAGGCCATTCAGAATAGCATGTCGACGATGTTTTTTTCTGGCAAAATTGCCGCCTTAGACTTGAAAATTCCATGTTAGACCACTAGAAACGCTATTCCACTTCGATCTGAGTTTATGCTCAATTATTCGAGTGTTGGGATAGGTAAATAACAAGAGTACCTAATGAAAACACCATTCGACACGCCTTCACCGTCCTGATGAAGGCAGTTACGATAAGGTAAATCTACTTACTACTTTCAGTCCATGAAAGTTAAGGTATGATAGCGTGAACCTTCCTTGATAGGAACTCTTAAATTGGCCAATATGATTACTGGCTACAATTTATACTTGTAGCTACTTACAGAGCAGATAGATGTCATAAAGACAATTTACACCATTCCTAGGGTACTCGTTTATGTCGCTCCCATGCAATAAAAACAAATTCTTATGACTGAATGTATCCAAATTGACCTGAAAGATCATTTGAAAACGAACAAAATTAGAAGAAAGCGTAGTTGAAAGAACAAGGCGACCTCAGACCTTTTTTCTTTCTTCTGTCCATTGAGTGACCTCAGGAATTCATTAGGATTCTTCCAAGTTGATCTTAGTTAATGGAACTATATTAAGAACTTAGCTTTAGTAAGAATAATAATGAAATGTTTCATCACGTCATTGTCAACGGCAATTGAGGGAAACCAATGGGCTGGAGAAGGGGAAGAAGGGGCTATTATTCAACTTGGTGACTAACCATCTCGGCTACTATTTTATTGGATTCTTGCCTTTGTTCTCTAGTCAGTTGAAGGAAAAAGAACCTATTTAATCTGTCTCCATCTTCCTCCCTCTCTCTCTCTCTCCCTCTTTCCTTTTTGCTTTCGAGTCTACCAAGGTACCTAGCGGAAGCTTTGAAGCTTTGTTGTTTCTTTTCAAGGTTGAAAAAAGTCCTCAAAAATCGAAATTTCCACTCGCGTTTTACGTTTTAGACCTTCCTGAACGATTTTGGTTCCGTGTCTGTCTGTCTTTCATGAAATCCTTGCCACAGCCATAACTTCTACATTTATCATCCGATTTCGATGAAATTATCAGGGTTTGTGCGGATTGGCGTGTAGATGGTCCCCTATGAAAATCATTGTCCCCGGACTGACAGTGGCAACTGCGCATACGCAAACGTGCATTTCTTCGTTACAGCCATAACTTCTCCCACCTGATTTCAATGATATTTTCAGGAAATGTTGGAGTGGAGATGGTACCCTATGAAAATGATGGCCCCCAAATTGAAAGTATCTTGTGCACATGCGCAAACGGGAAATCCTTCTATATTTTCCATCAAAATTCAGATTGTGCGGGTTGAAGTTCACTATTAGGTAGTGCAAAGTACTTGGATTAATGTTTTGCGATAAGCTGCTATGCGTCGGTTCATCTATATGAACCTATTCATCAGATTATGAATACGAGGAAGCTATGTGCCTCACCCACTTGACAGACACTTTTTTCTTTCCCCTCTCTCTCTTTTTTCTTTCTATTCTTTCCTTTAGTAATTATACCAGCTTCTGTATAAAAATAGTGGGATAATTAGGCAAAATTGATAAACTAATCTTTCGGCGGATTATGTTGATATCGATACCTCAAAGCGCAAAAGCCGCTATGTCCAAAAAACGGAGTTTTGAGAAAAACGCAAAAGAAAATTTGACCAGTGCACAATTCCTAAAATAATGGCTTATTACACTAAACTCCTTAATATAGAAGGTATAAGAAATTATAGAAGGTCCAAAAGGTCAATAACAGTTTTGATGAATTTAAGTTTTCCTGAAATTAAAAAAAAAACATATAAAACTGTGAGAGATGGATGAATATAGCTCCTTTGCGCTTATAAATTTGAGAAGATCACTCTTCATTCGATGAGAACATCGATCAGCCTCCTACTTTAAGGGATAGGCAATAGTCGATAGATCATCATTATCGATAGGTCGATAATATAGATTAATAACTATCGATACTAAGATAGATTTTCGTTAGTGGTTTCCCCTATCCCTCACCCTATTCCATCTCCGATAGAGAATTTAATGTTATTGAATTGAATTATCTATTACTTGCAGGATCGGTATATTTATAAGATTACACAAAGATTTCAAACGAAAAACGAATTTATTCAAAATATATAAAAAGAGTTTCTAGTTTAGCACTGCTACTGAGCCACATATTGCCTGAAAGCCTGAAGAGAGAAAAGGAGAGAGTTAGAAGGTAAGAGGTGAAGTCGATACCACGAATTTTGTTTATTTGCACAAGTGATGAATATCCAATTTCTCGAAATGAGGAACTCACTAAATATAACAGGTAATAAATACTGACACGAGCCTCAACTTCGAGAATACCAGTTCAAAGAACTCCTCAGTGAATTGACGAGTTATTTCAAATAGAATTCCCGGAGTTGAGGCTGCTCCGCTCGTCTGAGTATTAATATTAATATCACAGCCCTCAAAATAATGAGATTTTCAAATACAAAAAAAGTAAAAATCTATCGATAGTGGATAACTATCAATAGCTACTCTCGATAGCTACTATTGATAGTCATGAACTATCGATATTCCGATGGTAACTATCGATTATCGCCCATCCCCACCTACTATCAGTACAAAGCTACTATAATTGTACAACGACTACTACAATAATACTACTGCTACTATAATTGTCATACGTTTTTCGTTCAGCGCTGAAGTCGGTGACACGGGAATCTTTCAATATAAGTCTGATGAGCTGCGGGAGAGATGAAGCTAACCTCTTATATTCCATATAAAGATGTGGGGGAGGGGGGATTCAGTTCGGCTCAGTGATCATTAAATAAACTTATTTTCAGTTCATTCCATTACAAAACAAGGCTATAATTTCTAATTATTTCAGCAGTATAAGCATCAACCAATACATTCAACCCGGATGGTTTAACATAATAGAGAGTTACAGCGACATTTGGAACCGTCACGTGAGAAACTTTCCGACGTGAGTTTCACGTCAATCCCGTGACAGTCAGCCTCACGGGATTGACGGTGCTTTAGATTTTACAACAATTCATAAGTAACGTTAACTCAATCTGCGGTTTTCTTGTCGTTGAACCGATGAAGGAGAACAGGAAGGAAAATATAAGGAAATCAATGAAGTACGCTTGTTTATCAGTAAAAATAAACATAAAAGTATGAATAAGTATAGATGAAAAATAAATGTTTGTAATTGTGCGTTTTAATATGTCCCCTTGTCTGAGGTAAGATGGCAGATGAACGAATTCAGCGAGATTGGTAGTTTATTATCGACCTAAGACTAATCTACTTTTCATATTATATTCTAATGTTACCTTGTCGAAAGAAGTAAAAAGAAGTCGGTTAAAAATGTAGAGGAAAGTTGCCTTCAACGGGAAAGAAATCGAGATAGATTGTCCAACTGATCTCATCAAGATCGATCATACGCCATCCACACTTTAGACGCAGCAACATACCGAAATGTATTAGGAATCAATTCACTTCTAGGGAAATGCATCAGGGATCAATTCTTCAATCTTAAATTTACTTTATCGTGACCCCAAAGTAGAAGATTTTGCAAAAGATTCACAGAAAGTTTTTGTCAGAAACACACAAAACTAAAGAAAATGACTGTTCCGCAGGCTGATTGACGGCGGTCATTAGCTCTGCTACGAAAACAAGGACTTGAGTAGTAGATCCTCACGTGATACGCGAGGCTCACGTTTTCGACGTGAGTTTCGCGTTTTTTACTTATTTTGCAAGTTCTTTAAATTCTCCATACCCTATAGCGAAACGATAAAAAAACTGTAATGGAGGCTAAATGGCACGGTAATGAACCATTTTTAGATGTTCCGCTTCGGGTGGTGATGAAAAAAATAAATAAATACCAGTGATATAGATCACAGTTGAGGAGGAATAGTAAGAATAGGAACTTAGCTAAGCTGTTCGTGGTGAGTTTGTGATAGTAATACACTTCCATAAAGGACCACTAGTTAGCAACTCGTCATTGTGTGTTGATGAGAATTCTAATTGGAAGATACTAGATAAAAACGTGATATAAGAACCTTGAGTTATGTTGTACTCGGGTCCCAACAAAAGGCTATTAACTCAGGACATTAATTTAAAATAGTTGTTAGTAAATCACACTGTTACAAGGGGTTGGTAGGGGATGTAGTGTCTCTTTATATATTAAGGAAGAGAGACGAAGTGAAAGGACTGAGGAGTAAGAAGCGATGTGTCTTAATGCTGCTCTACCCTTGAAAGCCATTGTAGGTGACACATTGCCCTCGATATATACCCCGCGTAGACTCAGGCTACATGTTCATTACTGTTTCACGACAAATGTAGCTTACTGGCCTGCTTTACATTTCAATTAGTTGGAGCTCTTAGATCATCCGTCCTTCTGGGGTGAGGTTTGTGGCATCTCAGCGAGCTGTCTCATTACTACTCACTAGGAACCTGGTGCAAGGTGCAAACCGTGACTTCAACATCGGTTTCGCTAGAAGAATAATGGATAATAATACGATTTTAGACTCAGAAAAATATAGACGATTTTCGGTTCAAATACCAATCGGGAAATAATTTATTCAGACGTACGACATGTGTCAAAATCAAATGACCATTCATAAAAATTCCAGGTGTTGCGGTGGCGTGGCCATAACAATCGCGATACAACGTCCTCTAGTGGAAAATTTAGGAATCCGTGTTCCAGTTGGCACCCAAAACTACTCTTGAACATCACTTGTGTTCAAGTTTGACTAAACTTGGTTCAAATCAGTTGTGACAACTTTTTCTCTTATCTATTATACGCCAATGGTCTCAATTGTGTTATTATGTTATAACTACTAATATTAGGGTCGATTAGTAATTCCATTCACTTTTGGCATCATATGGTGCCAACTCCAAACTAAGAAGTTAGATAGCGGTATGCATAACATGCAACATTAAAAAGGCACACGAGTAATAATTATGTATTGATATCAAATCAACTTTCACTGTCTGATGTGTAACATAATGGGGTAGGTATTGATTTTTTTTCCCCCAAAAGTGCATGGGTCAGGAATAACGGTAATCGGGTCTGTTCGTCGAGAAAATGTCTAGAAGAAATTAGGGAAGCTAATGAAAGTTGAAGATTTGAATGATGTGACGCAGTAAGTTGTTGTGACGTATTAACTGTGATGCTCTCTTTCTAGGATTAGAGTGAGAGAGTAGAGGTACATAATACCATTCGTTTATATTCATACAAACCTAATAGGAAAGCTTTGTGTTCGTGCTGAAGTTTGAACAAATTTGAAACTTCAAGAAAATCAAAACTTTCACTCGCTTTTCGTGTTTTAGAGTTTTTTTTTGTTATACATGTTATTTGATCATCAACGCATATTGAAGATATCATAAATTAAAATCAATATTTTCACAAAACAACAAAACCTACTATAGACCAAGGTACACACCAGGTAACTTGTCTCCAGTACTCTGTGACGGTACAGGAGCATCTACGGGAAGAAAGTGATGGAACGGCGTGAGCGCTGCCTAGCGAAGATAAGATGAACCTTCCGGAGCTCAAAAACCTAGGTTATATCTCTTATCAGTTGGATTATGTGATGTAGGTATCGTGTGATGTGGTCCCAATTCGTTCGTAAATAGTATAATGCTTCAAAAATTAATTTTGTTCACCTACTGGAATGATGAAATCAAAACTGAGCTTTATTTAAAACTTGAACTTGAACTCATAATATGAGTTCAAGTTCAAGTTTTAAATAAAGCTCAGTTATACATTATATTCAGAATATATTCTATTCTTGAAACTTGAACTCAAAATTGGGCTTTATCCAAGGTTTATAATAAACCTTGGATAAAGCCCAATTTTGAGTTGAATAATTTTGGCTTGAATAATTCAAGCCTTCAACACATGAATACGGAATGATTTGGAATATTGGTAACTTAATTAATTGTCAACTAATAAACATGTGGTTTAACTATAACAACTGGGCAAACCACTTCATTCTCCCCTCCCAGGAAGATCACAGCACATAGTTCTTCAAGTATGCTGGTTGTCGTCGTTTTCTGATCGGTCGACTGTAGGGAGTACTTGGATTCTCTTCAGTAGGACCATGACCGACTTGAGGATCATCCGAATTGATAGGAGGATCCCTTGTCAAATATTCCTCGTCTCCTCGACTGGTAGGGCTTGAATGCGGCGGGAATGAGGATGGAGTATATAGGCGTATTGGGTCAGAAGCTGCAGGACTTCTTGAGTGATACTGTGTCTTCTCGTCTCGTAGGATGTCTTACCAAAGCATACTCTGGATTGGCTTCCAATAACTCGACTTCATCAACCTGAGGTGCATAATTATTAGTTCTGTTATGACTTTTGAGAAGAACGACCCCAGGTTCACTCAGCTAGGTTGGCAGAGCACGTCCGTAGGTTGACCGTCGCTGGTGATAGAACATTCATTCGTGCGGGGTACAGTTGGTGGCTGTGCACAACAGAGATCGTATTGAGTGTAGAGCTTCTGGTAGGACCTGCTTCCATTGAGTGTTCTTCAGTTTTTTGCTTTTGAGTGCTAGTAATACAGGAGGGGAGCTTTACGAGTACCTTCATCTTTTTCCATTCCGGGAAGGTGGGTTCCGATTCTTCAAGATAGCTGCTGAACGTTGCCAGCCAGTGAACCCATTCCTTACTTGCTGAAGGAGCGACCGGGAGTTTCGAATCGACGTGGTTTCAATGCTTTTTCCATCGTGTGACTTAATTGAATAAATTGGAATGATGAACTCAAAGCTGAGTTTTATTCAATTAAGCCTTCAACACATGAATTCGGAATGATATGGAATATTGGTAACTTAATTGTCAACCAATAAACTAAAATGTAACAACTGGGCAAACCACTTCACCTACGAGTAAGATTTTCACCTTATGTAGATTTTCATTTCAGACTGTATGCCTTTCTTATCGATGCCTTAAACAGATTTGATTGCCTTTTACTTGAGGGCAAATTTCTGGTTTCCTACAAATTAGGCAGCGATCCACAGACATTACCTCCAGTCAATAGCGGAGGTACATCCATCTTGCCAAAAAAAAAAGAGAAGGTTCATCTAATCGTCGCTAAACAGCGTACGGGCCATTTCACAACTTTCTTTCCCTAGATGCTCCTCCAAGGTACTACCAAAATATACTATGGACCAAGAACTTATTAAAACGGGAAAGAAGAAAATTTGGATTATTTATCAGATTCTGATTGGGCTGGGTCAGTTGATGACAGAAAATACCACAAGATTTTTCATCCAATTTGGAGGAACACCTATAATTTGGAAATGGAATAAGCAAAATTCAGTGACCCTGTCTACGATGGAGGCAGAGTTCGTCATGTTGCGTTGAAATGATACGGTAATACCACATCCTAAGGAACTGAAATACCCTGGCAGGTGAACCGGTTATCCACTGCGATAACCAACCAGCTATCAAGTTTGACGAGGGAAATCGTGTAAACTTTCAAACTCGTCACATAAATATACAATTCTAAACAATTTTGCTTCCGTGTCTGTTGATCGGTCTATCTATCTGAGGCGACACCATACAAAATTTTTTTTTAAAGTGTGGTGATTAATCCCTGGATAGATCCCTGTGGGCTTTATTCTTGTTACACTATTTGCCTGCGTAAACGTGGATTTCTCAGTTACTATCAGTCCACAAACGTTGATTCACATTCAATGATTCACACGAGGTTCAAGTTTCCTATAAAGGTCGTGACCGTTCATTTACCGTCGGCATTATCGAACAAACTAGTTGAAATTCCTTGTTTCAAATCTTCTCTATCCCTGGTATATGCATGATTTCTGCGACCGAGCCGGAGAAATATTTGACATACAAACTTTCCATATTCCGATGGATCAGCCTCACTGGAATGCCGATGAAGGGATTTCTGAGCCTCGTATTGTAAATATTCCCATCAAAATCTGTTCAAGGAATTTATCGAAGGCGTGTGCAACTTGAACGTCACCTAATCCGAACGTACACTTTACTGAATTGGTCAAATATTATGCAAACATTCCGATTCCAGCGAATAGAAGATACTGTTTGCTGTTATACGTTTCACTTACATTTATCAACATAGCAGCTACGTGGTTGATTGGTAAAGTTATTGCACACTCTAACTTGTGTTTGTTTTCTAGGATACTTGAATTCAATTCTGTCATTTCTGTTACAGGTACGTTGTACAGTACGTTGTACCCTCTTCGACGCATGCTGGTAGGTAAGCTATGAATAATTTCTAGTTCCTGGGTCTTAGTAACAAACCATGTATTCAGTGCCATGGGTCTGGCCGTCTTGTTATTGATGCAGACTAAGTTGTTTCGATATCCAACGTTAACAATGAGGTAGAAAGAAATACTCGTAATTCACAACATAGAAAAAAGAGTTAAGGACACACTAATCTTTCTACGAAATTTTTCATTATATTAAACAGTCATTTTTTGATAACTTCAGGAATAAATTTGATGGAAAGGAAATATTAACGTCTACATTAATGATTGTTTGTGTCTCAATCATGCTCAAAGAACGGCTATTGACGACAAAAGCTTAGCAAGTTGTCAGCTTCTATGCGAAAGACACGCATCACCTATAATAACTAAAAATTCGATAATAAACACTCCAACGATTTGTATAACATTTTCGTTTGCAATTATCAGCTAATAGTATAGTTCCAGATTAGATTGTAGCTGGATATTCTCTTCTCTTTTTCTAGAATTTTTTATATTTATACATAAGTGCAGTTAAGTTAGTACTCGTAGTAATACCTATGTTAGTACGAAATAGTACGAGCTAAGATAGTAGTAAGACTCGTAGTAGTTCGATCAAAAACAAGAATCAGGTAATCCGCCATTTCTGTATTTGCTGATTGGTTAATTATTACCTACCGCCTAGTTCGCTCGTAACTTTTGAAGTTATTCGCTCTTGCTCAGGAAATCGGTCAGTTACTCGTGAAACAAGAGAGGGTAGTTGACTGTTGAATCTGGGGAGTTTAGAGGTTGATAATAATGCCGTTAAACCTTATAAAGGTTGCATGAATCGCTTTCGAAAAGAATGAGAATAATGAAATGGAATCGCCGCTACCAGCTCTTAACTCCGCTCATTAAAATCCAATTGTCGTTCCGACACAATAACCGCAATCAAGGCGGACTTCTCAGGGATCATCAAAGTCTGAACTGACGGATCGGGTGAGATGCGGGAACTCCGACGAGTCAACAAGGGTGCAGTAAAACATCGAAGAGACGTATATCACACCCACCGAAGAGGTACCTTTTTATTTTACTCTTTTGGTCGGGTCCGAGAAGGGAAGAATCCACTTGATTAGAATCATTATCCCGGGGGATCCAAGCAATATCCGATCCCCTTTTTTTCCCTTCCCATCCCGATGTTCCTTCATTCTACATTGATTGCCTTTTGGAAAGGATGTTGAACCTTTTCGATACCTAACCTTCCACCTTCCATCACCTGCGGACTCTCCCAATCAGCCAGAGAAGAATTAGGCTTGTCTTTGTTTTTAACCTACTTTTGATTTCATTTGCTTCTGGGAGTATTCAAAGCTGGTAGAGTCTGTATAACGAAAATGCCTTAGTCATCTTCCTTGTTACCTTACCATCCATGCAAAATATACCTAGTAACCGCGGGTCTGTATCAATCTGCTCCATTGACCCCATGGTATGACACAATAACATTGTGACTAATATCACTCACATTATCTCTAGTTACGAATAAGGAGGTTATTTAGTACACATCTCAGAAATACGATTCATGATTAGTCTCAGTCTATTGTTTCAAACAAACATTATCTTTTTTTTTGTTGCAAAAATGCAATAATAGAGGGGAAAAAACAAGTCAATTTTTTTCAAAACAAGAAATGTTTTTTCATGAAACCTCCTGCACAAATTTAACATTGATTTCACATACACTCCTGCTGCCAGATTGTGGCCCTTTCCCACGGACGAAGCTGTCATCTCGTTCAAAGAACCGTGGTGTTTCAAGTGACCAAATACTGGACTAGGCTTAGCCCTGTATTTTCCAGATATACTTTTTCAACCCTCCACGATCATTCAAGCGTCGTCGGGTCCCGTTAAGGTTCTTGTTGTAGGATTTTTTTTCTATGAATTCATCCGAAACTTCTCAATTCCTTATGTAAATTCTTCAACGTAGGGAGCGAACATTGTCCAACGTCAACGATAACTAATAATTAAAATGGAAATAATAAAGGTGGTTGATTGCTCCAAAATTGTATTTTCTTGGTGTGAAACTTGTCCAAACAATTATTATTGTACAAATTAGGAAAAATCAAAACTCGCGGTCGAAAATATTCACTACAAAATTCATGGCAAAGATCTGAATTAAAATCTTCATTGTTCGATATCTTTACTACTGGAGCGGAGTATCCACACTGGAGCTTCCATCCAATCAAATCAAAAACCGAAGGACTAAATATTGCAATAAAGCCGGGTAAAATACTATCTCAGTTCAGAATGACTCTATTTGACTTGATTTGTATTAACACAATATTGAGATTTATAGGGAAGATACTTGAAATTATCAGATAGTCCTGGAATAAAGCAAAGTTATTTTAATTTATTAATAATTTTTCTAGATAATTATAGTGGTAACTCGCGGATTAAGAATATCGTTCACCATCATTCATCAAATCCATATTGGAGCCTCCATCAGTGTTGAAGGACCGATGATTGATGTAGGATGTAGATAAACAAGATTCTACTAGGTAAATCGGTTCAAATTAGTGAAAACCATTGACATAATTTCCCAAGTTTCACTACAATAATGTGATTTTTGCACAGAAACTCGTTTCAATTTCATTGTGAATCACTTCGAGCAAAAATGCTTTTCTGGTTGGATGTATAGTCGTATTTATACTTCAGGCGTCAGTTTTCTTGAATTATTTCTCTCAAATCTGAAAATGTTTCTTAGAATAAATGTCACACAAAGTTAAATATATCTCACAGCAGGTTAAATTTAAAATCGCTCTTAGTTTTTAACTTGTTTTGTGGAAAATAAAAGATGAAAATTAAATAAGATTTGTACGAAAGGTGACGGTGAAGAGGAGCCCAGAATGAAAATCAACTGAGCTGGAGTGGCGCCAACGTATTCATTAGGTTGCCAGAGAGTTGGTGTGTCAGAGTGAAGGTGTGGGGGTGTATAGGGAGAGCAAAATGTTGTTTGTGTGTGGGAGAAAGTTTAGTCGGTTACTAGGTGAAACCCCAGGAGCTGCGGAGGCCATTAAAGTTTGTAACTATAAAGAACGGTATAGCGTGAGAGTCACTATCAAGCCTTAATTCCAGATTAGGGCTGGTAGATTAAGAGAAGGTTTTTTTTGCACTTTCTCCTTCCTTATTTCACCCTGCAAAGAGAAGGTTTAGTGGTTTGTGTCAATCAAACAGAACAGGAAATAGGTTGACTCATTTCCAATGTCTTCCACGGACACATTTGACATGTTACTTGTTACTTTCACCTCCTAAGAACGGATGGTGAATTATCGATACCATAAAGCACAAAGGCGCTATGTCCAAAAACGGAGTTTTCAAAAAACGCAAAAGACGTTTTCACTAGTACACAATTCCTAACATAATGGCTTACTACACTAAACTCTCCAATTTCTTCAACTAATTTTCAAGCTATAATCGTCAAATGGTCAATAATAGTTTTGTTGGATTTGAGTTTTCTGAAATTGAAAAAAATAAAAAATTTGGAAGATAGGAAGGGACATAGCGCCTTTCTGCTTTACGTTATCGATATACCACATAATATGTGATATATCGATAACTTAAAGCACAAAGGCGCTATGTCCCTTACTATCTTCCAAATTTTTTATTAGATATATCTTGATATATTGATATATTTAATTTTGAATTAATGAATAACAATTAAGTGAAAATGTATCAGATATAATATATCTTGTTATGTTGATATATTTAATTTTAACTTGATATATTTAAATTTAATATATTATATCAAATTTAAATACATCAAGTTTTATTGAATATTCTTCAGTAAAACTTGTTTTATTTAAATTTACTAGAATACCGGGTTGTTTCATTGTGTATTTCATCGTACTTTCTTCAGCTTACTCCACGTGCACTAAGGAGTTAGTGAAAGTTTGTCTATAATATCGATATTCCCTCTCAGACGTTTTGTTCATATAGTTCTTAAACATTTTGGTAGTTACATTATCTGAGTGTGACCTCGAATCTCATCATACGCACAACTATTAATGTTTCCACAAAGTTCTACTGTAACTAGGTTCAATCTCAGGACTGTCTCGTTCGAATTCCTTTGCTTTAGATAACTTCTACTTTGACATAACTACCAACCTTGTACCATAGAGATAACTTTTAACTAAATTAACATAGAATTAAAACAAGGAGTTCAACCCACTCACTTCTAGGTGAATTATTGAGCACTATTTTTGATTACTTAGTGTGCTTTCTGTTCTGGTTAACAATCTTACCTTAGCAATTGTGAAATGAGAATAATTTCCATGCTCCTCGATAATAAAAATAATTAAAATGATGGGAAAATTTTCATCCAGTAATTCGTTATGCCAGTTCAATTTTTAATAAATTTGTAAATTTGTTCAATAAAATGTTAATAGAATAATCTATATTTTCAATCATAAAATTTGTTCACGAAGAAAAGTTGTAGGTTTGAAAGTATTAACTTTGATTCATAACAAATAATACCAGCTCAATCCATGTTACTCGATTGGTCCAGAATTTGGGTGACCACACAGGCTTGTACCAATCCAATATAGTCGAAATTTGCACTAACTTTGATTTTGGTTTAGGACTTCTCGTTTTGAAGATCTCATTTCATTAAAAGTTGATTTACCTAACAAACAGATAAGTTCCGCACGATAACTTTTTTGACTTCAATCCGATTTTGATGGATACTTTTTTTTGACCTTTTTCTATATTTGGCGTCGTTCCTTCCGTACACTTGTAGAAGTAAAGCAGCTACCTAAGAACTACTGAAAACAATTATTCATTGACGATGAGAATCACGTGAGGGAGCAGTTGAGAAATAGCTTTAGCCCAGTTGGCAGGAACTGGAACGGAACGCAGTGGAAAATAAAATATCGCAGCTAGAATTTTTTCCTATCTTTTCAACTTACTGCGTTTTGAATGATAGTGTCGTGAACCTCGTTGGACTGAAGCCAAGTGAAATTCTTGAGATGGTGGGTGAAGAAGATGGATAACAGGAAGGTGCCACCCCGAATAAAGAAGTCATTCCGAACACTGAGTTACACAGACTTTTTTCCACGCTGATCTGAAGTAGTAGTTGATTGGCAATGTTCTAAGCAATAATTCACGTTGCTTGAAAGAGCTTTGAACGATATAAATTGCTTATAGGTGGAACGTTCGTATATAACGAAAAGACCCTTCAGAGCGTCTACCAGAAACTGGTATAAGTACCACAAAAGAGGAAGTTAGACGTGCATACAGTTCCGCACCTGACCAGAATTTATGGTAGGAGAGGTTCTAAACTCCTCTTTCTGAGTAAAATTTCACCATAGGCTGAAGCAGATCTCGAGAACTTTCCATTGTCTCATAATTATCGTATCTCTCCATAAAATAAATCTGGTAGAGGCCAGTCTGCAAAATATTTGTACTCGATTACTGATGGTCCCTACGTGTGTCTCCGTTGTTTGAAATTTCGCCAGGTGATCCTTCCCAAGGCTTTCATATTCTCGGTAAAATATCACTAGTTCCTCAAGAACTTTCCATCTCCATTTATTATCATATTCCTTCATGTCAAGATCTAGTGGATTTTGGTACACGAAATACCAGCTCTATTACTATTTATAATTTTACGAATATTACGTTCATATCTTTGAAGTTGGAGATTGTTTTAGTCCACGCCAGTGATTTGTGCTTTGCTCAACACGTTTGAAGTTTCAGTAGAACGTTCTCGATTAGTCCAGTTAGTTTAACCGAGAGTCATTGCAATGAAAAAGTCCTTTCATAATTGCCTCAAATCATTTGCTCGAAAGATCCTCTTTCGCAGCTGGTTGGAGGTGGAAAAGCGAAGGGCAAACAGCTCAATTAGACTGGCGTTAACTCACATTCCTTGTCACATAGTTGGGGTGGGCAGCGTGGGAGGGCAAGCCTTCACAATGCGGACTAGCGCATTAGTCTGCCTCGGGCTAATAGTGGCCATTAACAAGTTGAACAACGGCACTTGGAAACAATATGACCTCCCGCCTCTCTAATAGAGATATACCGCTCTCGATCTTGCCTGAATATCCACCGAGCAGGTGTAAGTGGAGAGTTTGTATCAACCTGTTCGCGTTTATATCTTACCTTGTATGTATCATCGATCAAATTGCCACCGCGTTTATTTTTCAACTTGAATCTCCGTGTATACATCGGTGTGTTAGTACTGTAGAGATAGTACATTAGTACTGGAGCAGAGATCTTACAGTGCTCTAGGCTGGGATATTGAACCCGTAATGTTAAGATCTACTTGTTGAAATTTCAAATCATCGAGTTTTTAGAAGTTTTAAAAAACTTCTCCATTTCTTCTCCACGAGATGATATCAACTGATTTTAGCGTAACATCTACTTGTGGATTTTCGATGCGAAAGAAGCATTGATATTTGTTGAAAACTAACTATAATATTGCAACAATTAAATCAAATTTAGTTCCAAATTCATTACAGTGTGGAATTGTCTAGAACAGTTATTTTTTTCTGTCTGATATATCACATTTATTGATCAAGAACCATTGTAGGCTAATGTGGAAGTATAATACTGCCACATGACAGTACAACCGTGCGTTCAACTGGTGTCTACATATATTGACAGGTTTCGTTCCCAAAACCTACCTAGTCCAATGAACTGTCGTGATTGCTTTCTTAGCCATCCGATCTACAGTCTCACTGTAAGGTATTTACACGTGACTGGACACTTACTTCCACTCGATTCACTTCCAGTTTTCTGTATAAAGAGTTCGTTGGAGATACACGGCCAGTGAATTGCAATAGCTATGGTACTTTTCTTAAATATTCTTTATTGCACGAAGTATAACTCATTAAAAATATTATTTTCAAAAATTAATAATGGTGGATGTTTAACTTCACAAGTAAGCTAGGTCAAGCGGTTTAGCACGCTCCAATCTTCTGATGATATTTCTTGTACCAAGGAGTTGGACAGCTTCCTCGTTGATGTGACATCTTTGCCGATGTAGGTGTCTCACAGCTTGTCTCTTAAAAGCATCGTCTATTCTTTCGATCCGAAGCTCATGATGGCGATGCTCGTTTTGTAAGTTACCATTGATCACCGTTCTTAGCACAGTGTTCTGGAATCTTTGAATGACGTCTCAATTTAATTGATCTGTACAGCCTCAAAGCTGAGCTCAATAAGTCCAGACTAGTTTAAGAACTTGGTTGTACATTGTAAGCTTGTTCTGGATTGACAACTTCAACCATCTCCCCTATAGCCAATGCATTTTTCTGAATTTTAGAAGAGGTTAATCCTTCTTTTTTCTTGGCATGGGCTTTCCATCTAAGTTTGGCGTCTAGTATCATGCCGAGACATTTGGCTTCATTAGCATTCAGAATAACTTTTCCCTTGAAATGTACCGGAATATAATCGACATGTACCGACTTAGTTTGATTTATTTTGATTCTCCATTCTGATGTTAATGATTTATTTGACTATTTGATGGATTCAGAGTTACAGTGTTACGACCGCCAAAATCGTTATATTAAATTAGTAGCTTTGGCACTCAACGCAATTTTTCTGGCCAATCGTCGATATGTAAATAGAAGGGCTCTCTGTTAACTACGCTTATTCCTGAAATTTAGGTGGTGGAGAATAGGGGAATATAATGCATTGAAATGGAAAACCTGGTATGAAATGTTTTACCCATCACCTTAATGAGATTAACGAACGTAATAACAACCCAACGAGCTAAACATCTATGTTGTTCAAATTTATAACGCAAAAAGTGGATTTCAACTTCTATTTGAGGAATTTCTAGACTCTGCTCAGTCAGAAGCATCGGTTCTGTTTCCCCAAAAGAGAGTTGAAAAACGAAAAATTATAGAAAATATAACTGGCTGCGTAACCAGTCTTCGTTGAAGTTTTTCGCGTAGCGCTCAAGTACTCCTCTTGCACTTTCAGACACGTTTTTTTCACTCGGAGCCGTTGATTCGTCAAAATAAGTGTCGAAAGCTTCAGAATCGTGTGTCGGAGAAAAGCAACAGTTGCTCATTTTAATTACGAGGGTAGAGAATTGGAGGTCGCATCGCGTCATGAAAAGACACCCCGGAAACTTTGTCAGGGAAGTCCTCGCTGCGTTCTGAACCTTTTCTGGCAATAATTAGTCAGTCCTCTGTTGTGCCGCCTGCGTTATTATTCCAAGGAAGAAATACGCGACGCTCCGTTATGACCCCGTGCCTAACCTTTTGTTTTTTACGGAGAGAAAGAAAAACTGCGGTAGTAGGGGAGGGTTAAATCCACGGTTCATTGACTTCGTAACGTATAGTTGACGCTCACCCTTTCAGCCCATAACACTCATTTAGCTCGATTACTTTCTTTCTCATGAGATTTCTTCCACATCCCGCGCCCATTGATGTACTCTATCGTAGATTCTCCTTTTGTTCTGGACTAGGTGTAAGATTCCTTTATGTTGGCTAATGCTGTTATCCTCGCTTAATCTACTCACGAGGAACTGTATTTCGGTAAAGACTATCCAGCTAATCATCATACAAATCACATCAGATGTGATTCTTTGGATTTCCAAAGAAAGACAAAAGTTCGCTATCTGCTTGGTTCTAGTTTTAATACTCGTGAATCTTTATTTCTAGTCAGTCCAGTGTTATTTGGCTACTTCTTAATTAAAAACATCAACAAAATGCATAATTTATATTATTCTAAACCTTCATCGCGCGACATAAACAGTAAAGATATTGTTGTAATAACTGATCTGTAATATTATATTACAGATTGAATTACATGAATTATATTGATTTATATTGTTTATAAATGATAGATTATAGATTATATTGGTATAATAAATTATATCGATGTATATTTATATTGAATTACATGACCAAAACGGTGACAAATTGAGTTTCCGCGGTCAACGAGGAGTAGATCGGGTTACATTTATAGGTACTCGTTTAATACGAGTATGAATGAAACTCGATCTACTCCTTGTTGACCGCGGAAACTCAATTTGTCACTGTTGTGGTCATGTAATTCAAATAGAATCAAACTGTAACGTCATGTCGCTCCAAATGTCTACATGTTTTATCCTGTCGTCACGATTTGCAGAAATTTGGTGCCGGTTGGCATCGATCATCCAATTCAATTCCAACTCCACAAAAAACCAAACGTAACTACAAGAAGAAAAAGTCCTAGAACGAAACGAAACATAACCCTTAATGATCATAGATTATAAATATATTAAGTTGGCACCCTGCTACCTTCTGAGTACTACTTAAGAAGATAGGGGTGGGGAAGTTTCATCAGTAAGTATTCGATAGATAAGTAATCTTAAATTATGTGCAGCATGAATAGATTTGTAAGAAAACTTGGTAAGTACTCCAATCCCGTTCACCTTCATTTTCTGACCGACTTCAAACCCTTCTTTTTGGTGATGAAACGGATGTCTACCTAGTGGGTGTGCCACATAGCTCATTACATGTTCACATAGCACATCTATGTGCTACGTGAATGAGCTATAGCTCATTTTATGTTCACCACGATTCAAATTCTAGGTGTGATTGTGAACTTTATGGATCAGTAAGGAAACAGATTTGCAAAGCGGGACAGATCCCGACTCCAAGATCTGAGAGAAGTTTGTGTAATCATATGAAGCGTTTTTTTAACTTGATGGCTTGCATCCGTTAATTTATGGCCTCCGTCATTTGGAGACACTAACCTAAACAAGTATATTTAATTTCCATACTCACATGATCTGGTTACTATTACCTACATGCATCGATAGTGCATCTCAAAACAGGAATAAAAAAGAAAGGTGTAATAAGAGTAGGTACGGTATTTCCATTTATGTATCATTGAGATACATGATTGTACATGATAGACGATTTAAGTGTGACAATAAAACTGTTAATCTCCCTGGGAATTGTTGGTGTTGCGATATATTCCATCTTTTGACCTAGATAATATCTTCAACAACCTGCAATATCAAGCTTTTGTGTTCTGATTTGCACTTTCGTCGCATGGAGACCGACTGTGGATATCATGGTGTGGATTTGTACTACGGGTGTGTATTTTGCAAAAAAAAAGTGGAAGATTTTTTTTTTTTTAACGTGATTTATTATTGCAACTGAATATACAATCCATCTAGCAATATTACATATCATTATTACACTCCTTGAGAGCCCGTTTACAGTATAACGCAGTCCCTTCTCATAACAGAATCTTCAACACTGAGCTATAATTGCACTTTAACAGCACTAACTAAGTCCAGTGGTTTTTTTCGCTTGAGTCGCCGGAGTTCATCTTCGTTGTCCAAAACGTAGGTAGAGCATTTCCAGGTTCTCATGATTGTGGAGGCGTTGTTCATGCCTCCTTGAGTACCTTGCAGTAATTTCGTGGACTGTTTCCATCCCCAAGTCTCGATGAATATCATCGTTCCTCATATACCAAGGTGCACGCACTATACTTCTCAGTATTTTATTTTGGGAGGTTTGGATTTGGTTAATGTTTGATTTTTTGGCACAGCCCCATAACTGAATTCCATAGGTCCAGACAGGGCGAAGGATCTGCTAGCAGTTTAAGGATAAGGATCTGCTAGCAGTTTAAGGATAAGGATCTGCTAGCAGTTTAAGGATAAGGATCTGCTAGCAGTTTAAGGATAAGCAGTTTATTGTGGAGAGAGAGACGAGAATTCCTTCCCATCAACCAATACATCTTTCTGAATTTGATTTTAATTTCCTCTTTTTTCTTTTCTATATGTTTTTTCCAGTTTAATTTGGAGTCGAGGGTCATACCCAAATATTTAACTGTATCGGTATGGGGTATTTTATTTGAATTGATCTCATCATCCATGACTGGGATTTTTCGGTTAGTAAAGTTGATGTGAACTGATTTTGATTCGTTCAACTTTATTCTCCAAATGTGGAAGATAAACAATAAACGTTTGTGTCTACAGTTGGACCTACCAACGTACCTGAATACGTTGTAAATATTATTATTCTCGTTTTTAGTGGTTTGCCATTATCAATTTTGAGGAAAGTTGTTTTTTTTTTGTTAAAAGAGTTTTTAATAAATTAGTTTCAGAATAAAAACTCTCACTCACTAGAGAGTTCAATTAGCTCCTCGGTTTCCATGAAAATCCCTTCAGAATTGTGTTTCATGGGATAGGACACGATTCCACGGAACAAAGTTTCTCTTTTTCTCAGCCTACCGAGCCAAATGAATATTGCTCATTGACAGCCGCCGGAAAATATTCAGCGAATAATGGTTAACAAGTTGCAAACTGCGTCGCGCAGTAACCGGAATTCCCTCTTAGTTCACTTACTGGAAATCGACCTGGAAGAATCAAAGTGTATGTATCAATATGCAACCATTCTCTACTTTTTCACCTCAGTTAATCAATTTCGATTAGTAATTCAATTTTTTGTTTATATATTCAGTTTCTACACAAGTATTCGAGCAAAAGAATTCATTTTCCCAAATTCTGAGGATTTTGGTAGCATTCATCCATAATTTCATACTATTTTATCCAAGTTGGTTTTGTAATATTTTTTTGTATTAAACTGTGAATTTTGAATCTGTGATTCGTTATCTGGTAGTTTTAATAATTTAATTTTTCCTCATTTCACCTATATCTTATTTTTTCAATAATCGTCTATTATATCAAATGAATACAATGATGTTGAGAATTCGCTGATGAAAGTAATTGAAAAAACTCTATACAACTTTGACACTGTTTAATATTGGTTCAATACTAAGAAACAACCGTAAAATTAATATTCAAATCTTAATAATACTTCAATTCATAAAACATGAGCGTACGATCAAAACAGGTAACTCATTAGTTTTAAGCTTCTAACTCCGCTCAATTCACATAATCGTTCAAAAATTTAAATAATTCAATTACGTATGTGCTATTATAATAATCCTATGACGAGAGGCAAAATGTACCCTGATGCGCATGATTCAAGTTGTTTTTACCACGGCTTTCTTCCATAATTATTCAGAACCTCTGATTAGGCTCTCTGGAAGGAAACACAATATGGGTGGTGTTGAGGTAGCGACTGTCACACCGGTAAAGTAACTGTTATGATGTGGTATGGATACTGGGAGGATACTATCCTATTGCCGTAGCCGGAAGGCTTAACATTGTTATGTACTGGAAAAAACATGAATTTAATTGGAAAATATTGTCATCTACCTATTTCATCACGCTAGTGATACTCATGATCAAATCACGAATATCTCCAAAAACCGGTTGGTTACTTCCTGCGATAAGCCCCTAAAATCCAGAACATGAAATAATTATGTATGTAGAATGTATGAGAAACAAAAATGGTTATTGCAATCTTTATATTAAATTATTATGACGTTATAGGTTTTTTAGGTTTCTCAGTTTTTCAATGTTGTGGTTTTATTTTGTTTGCTACTTGATTATGGAGAGTCATGGAAGGAAATTGCGACTGTCAATTAGTGAATTACAGATTCTGATGGAATGCTTTTTTTCACAGTTCACCATCTACGTCAGAATATGGCTCTCCGCCCACACGACGGTTGGAACGTCGTGTATAATACAAACGAGTTTATTATAGAGTTATGCAAATGTATAATTTCCTTGCAATAAAATATTGCTAAAAGCAACAGGTTAAGGAGGAAACATTAAACTGAAGAAAAACGGGACGGAAGTGTCGATAAAAACAAAGAATCGAGTGTCTAATGAATCGGAAGGTAGATTCAAATGTCAGGAGGAGGGCACCTGTTGAAGTGATGACTATGAAAACTAGTTCGTGTTTGTATTCACCAAAACGGGGAGAACGAAGAAGTCGTGAAATGCTTGCCATGAAAATTGAATAGATTAAAACAGGGCAATAGAGGAGGGATCGAGATGGGAACTCGAAGGATGGGATGAAGAAAGACCAGGACGAAGGAGGGGAGAAAGAGAGAGAAAATCAACTTGAGAGGTAATGGGGCACGATCTTTACCGGACAAGTAATTCCCGAGCTAGGACCGAGGAGTAATGAAGAGTTTTAATCATTGTTATTAGTGAGGTGGGGTAGAGGTAGCGGAGAGATGGAGAGGATCACGACCCCTGGGGCATACCACGGGCCGGCCGGCTCCTTCAGCGGCATAGCTCCAGGCTCTGCCCACATCCCTACCTTCGATCCAGATCTTTTTTCTCAATACCTTGCAACTTGATGGCTGAAATGCTGTTGGAATTCAAATTTATTGGATTCAATTGGAATCAACTTCAAGACATTATTCAACAAAGTAGCAAATTTGCAAGGTTTATCCGTTTATTATAGTTTTTGCTTCCTCATCATCGAACCTTTGATTTGTGCAGCAGGTCAAAAAATGTTTGATTCCTCAAAAACCAAAATGTTCAAGTTCATTTTGCGATTCAAAGTTGCCTAGATTGTTTCGGTTACGTGTCTGTTTTACCGTCAAATTTTGCTCAAATTTTGAGGGTTGTTAGCTTGAAACAAGTACATTTCATCTTCAAAACAACTGAAATGATCCACGAAGTAAAAGCTGTGGTACATACGAGTGAGAGAAAGTCCATCAACATAATCGCAAACCGTTTTTTCGAATGTGTCAATATTCATTATACTATCAACTTGTTATTGAAAGTATTGTTTTGGTCATTAGAGGCAACATTTCAGATCAACCTCACATTGAGTTCAATTATTATCTACGTACCGTTTGGTGAATCCGTCGTAACCAGCGAGTCGAGTACAAGAGGCGAGCGCTTTCGATATAAGGACTTCATCTTCAGGCCGTTGAGAGAGTACTCGCATCGTTCGTTAAACTTAACATCAGCAATAGTGTTGTGAAGTTGGATAGTCTTGTTATTCAGTCTAGTTAAAAGTACCTTAGCCTGACTGCTGTGTCTGGTAATAAATGTGTGGGGTTATTAATACAGAAAAATGCTCAATATCCAAGTTTTCAATCTGTTTGTTCCGTGAATGCCATCGAATCGACGAATTTTCATTCCAAACTATTCCTGGGTGGATTTACCTTTTCTCAAGGGCTGGAAAGGTCGTCCAGAGCAATTCGTGAAAGGTAACGTAGGCCCGTGTCAACATCCATCTCCTGCCCCAGAGTCCCTCTAGTGTCTGCTGGCGCAGGAGTTTGGAAACCGGAAGCGATGAAGGACCTGTGGACTGCTGGGGGCGGGCAGGGAGTGTCACATATTTGCACAGCTTCTGACAATCCACATGCACAAAAGCCTTTCTAACAGGATTACTGAAATTGAATGTACAAGGTCCTTTCCTCGAGGGAACTGATTGTCAACACGGAGGATCTGCCCCTCTGAAAGGGGCCTCTTGTTCACCCATTGTCGAAAAATAGGCACGCTCTCAGGGGCTGCACATGGCTTTCCCAGGAGTTTTAACCACTCGACCGAACCTCCTCCTCTCTTGGTCCAGCCTATAATTTAATTGCGTTGTTGAAAAAAATGTTCGTTTTTTGTAATCCTCGAATATTATTCTTGATTCAACCTCCCTACCAAAGATATAGGAGCTGCATATACATAATTGCACAAGAAAACGTTTGGAGACGCATGATTCATTTTATGAGATATGTAGGTACCTGATTTTTGAGAATGGCCACCTGAATAGGCAATAACCAACCCATGAGATGTTAGACAATTGAGACACACGTTAGATATATTTTTCATAAATAGTGCCGTACTGTCAGGTAATTCAAATGACTATCTGTCATCAAACATTCTAGTTTTATTGGCAATTATAAGACATCTATGAAACGTCTTTTGAAGGCGTATTGAAGAATAAAGAACTTGAATATTAATGTTTCGATCTGCTTATTGACTTTCTCTTAGCTCATTGGGGTGTTCCAAGAAAGGTGCTACATAAATATTTAACACGCTACATCCTTTGAATAAATAAAATAATAAACCATTCTTCAATGCAGTCTACAGGCGTCGTTTCTGAGGAGTTACATAATACCGATATATCAGGAAATGAATGAAATAATTACTCTGAATGATGAACATTGTAGCGAAACGTTATTGTTCAGCGTTTTGGGGATATTTCTAAGTGAGCAGGATTGCTTGGAAATTAAAAAACTGTCGAGAGAAAATGTGGGGATTTCAATCTGACGAAATGGACCCTCTTTCAGTTCGGCTTTATTCCGGAAGTGGCGCGGATGAAAAGGTCCCGACCGTTTGACTGGAGTTTCAAGGAGCGAGAAGAAAATCGTGTGAGCTTTGAAAAACAGTTTTGAAAAGAACTTCTGTAGTGGATGTTTGAAGGAAAAAATGACCGTCAGGATCACAGAAATCACAAAGTGGAGGGAAACCGGTAGAAATAAGTTGGTGAAGTGACAGAGTTTAGGCCTTATTTCTGGGATGGGTTAGTAAATTACCATGGTTGGTCTGTTGTGACATAAGATAGCCTTGCCGTCATTTGAATTTTGACATTGCAGTGTAAATAGAGTTCTAAAATCTAACAGTAACACGGTTAAGTGAAGACGGAGTGTAATGTTTTTATGGATTTTGAGTCCTCTAAGCTTGAATTAGTAGCCAATTACAGTAGCAGAAAGTGCTCTACACGAAGATTTAAAATCTTATTTAACGATTGAAATTTATCCTTTGCGCGGGAAAAAACTTTGAACCATGAATACCGGTCGGTTGATGATTTCTTAGATTTCCTGATACCTCAGTTCTATTATTTTGGTATGAATTGAGTTCTCACCACCAGATCAAAATGTACTCTTATTAAAAATAACTGTGCTTCATCAATCAATGGACAATTTCTATGTAGAACAACATTGTTGCAAAGCTGAGTGATCATTCAAGTGTCGGAATCTCATCACTAATAACAGGTAATTTTCGTATTTGTAGGTACCAACGTTGTTTATAAATAAAACAAACATGAAATTGATAGGAGGTTGAGATTCTCGAATAATTCTCCCGAACACCAGCATAAACCATTACGAAATGGCCAAGATATTAATCAAGAATAAAAACAGGTTGTTGCTTTTTCAAACTACCACGGTGAACCAATGAAAAGAGTTATAATGATTGTAATTAGAAGAGCAAGTGTAGATAAAATAGAATTTGGGAGGGAATGTGACCCTGGGGGCATACCGGTCGCGCACCACGGGCTCCTTCAGCGGCATAGCCTGAAGGGGTGCCCCAACCTACGAGCTCCCAATCCAGTTCTCTCCCTGGATCCCCCTTCACAACAACCATTAATAACACACCCCCAGGCCACACTAAATAGAGTATGCGATCGTTTTTATAATGGAGAAGAAATATGAGGGTGGAGATGAAGAGAAGATCCCGCCCAAGTGTGCTCATTGAAGAAATCTCTCACGAAGTGGAACGGTTGGATCGCAAGGCTTCACGGTTTGATATGAAGTCAATGATGTGGCACATGGAATATCTATGTGTTTGAATTAATAATAAGTATCCGACAAAAATAAATCAAACAAAAAAAATGGATGACTTTGTTTTACTCCATTCCTATTTACCAGGATTTGACTACAACGTATTGAGAAATTGAGTAGTGCAACAGATTTTACATTCTTGCGTAAGCAGGGAGAATTCGTCGGTATGTACTGACTTAAAAGCCATGACGTTGAAAGGTGCTGTGAAAGGCCTACGGAAATATTATTAGTTTGGAGCTACTGAAAATCATGCAAATTATTCGTCATGCACGGAATAATAACAGACCAAGTATCGTTCGAAAACTTAGGCGTTGTTCTCAGAACAGAAACCTGATCTTTCATTCTTATTTATTTTTTATGATTGTTACCTCTGAATGTGTTCAGTATTGATCCAAACCAATATTCCATGATGGAGATTATATTACGAAAATGCCTACTTACAAAGGTCTTCGAAATTGATTTTCTTGCGTTGTGCTGGACCACAAACTCACATTGAATAAGCAACTAGGATACATCCTGAACTAGA
This sequence comes from Apolygus lucorum, assembly GCA_009739505.2. Lineage (NCBI taxonomy): Eukaryota > Metazoa > Arthropoda > Insecta > Hemiptera > Miridae > Apolygus > Apolygus lucorum. The sequence continues at coordinate 49,359,207 of CM019176.2, read as the reverse complement.
ACCTAATTACTGTTATATATTAATACATATACATATTATGGGTTTGTCACTAAATGCTCGGAAAAATCTGGGGTCCGACGCCTAAAATGACCTCCTATGCCTCAGAAGTATGGCGGAGTAAAATGAACCATGCTGCAGCTGTACTTCAGGTAACTAAACTGCAGAGGAAAGCATGCCTTGGTATATTTGGAGCTATGAGCACTAACCCTACAGCTTTACTAGGTTCATCCTGGCTTCATTACTTTATGTTTTTGTTCAGAGGAAGTCTTCCTGAGAGCAATTTGAATCCTGCAGTCAGGAAAACTCAAACTGTCACCAGGTAAAGGGATCAATACCGATCCAGTGGCTATCAGTTTCCGACATCATGTTGGAAAGCATGAACTTTGACCTTCTCTTTAGAGAGAGCATAAGCAGTCGATAATGTTGGAGAAGAGGAACGCCTCAATATGAACCAGATTCACACCTTTGGTACATGGACAGATGGTCCGTGATGAATGGAAATGCTGGCGTAGAGATCAAAGGCTATAATTTCAGCCTGACTAAACATCTAGGATCGTCAGTGACCATTTATCAAGCTGAAAACCATGTCTTAGAAAGTTGTGCTTAAGAGATGGTCAGGAAATTGCTTAAAACAACAACTCAACAGCCAGGCAGCCCTAAAGGCGATTGCAGCCTTTTTGACTTGAACACAAGAAGGATAACCTGGGATTGTCAAGACATGAGGGCAATAAGCTGACTCTGCTCTGGGTCCCTGACCATGAGGAAGTTGATGGCAATGCCGATCGCCTTGCCAACAGGGATTGGACTCCCAATATTTGACCCTGAATCCTCTGTTTCATTACTTCACAAATCCAAAAATGGAAGGACAACAAAAGAGCTACACACTGGAGTAATTACTCCACAGGACTATGTCAAAGAAAAGAGCAAAAGCTCTAGTGTCATTGAGGCGGAAAAAAAGTAACCAAACAACCACCTCAGGTTGAATTTTTGTCCAACTCCCATTCTCGGGATCGAAGACGTCTTCAGTTATCTTCAAAAGGGAACATCAGAACAATTGGTTCTGATGATTTCGCTCATGTCTACTTATTTCCTCACCCGCTTAAATGGAACGGAGTTCACCAACGGTTTCAACAGCTCTCGAGCGTTCACTAATCCTGACAATCTTCCAGGTTGGCTGACCTTAACTTTGGTGATCTCACTGGATACCGGCTAATGGCCGTTGGTTGGATCATTGAGGTGGAAAGACTTTCGCACCATAGCAGACCTCCTTATGTCGACTCTGCTGCAAAGAAGTCGACTGAACAAAGAAATAGTGGCTCTGGCTGTGTGTGTTTTCGACATTTTGGTGGAGGTACCCTTGTCCCTCCCGAAATCGCAACACATATCTTGATTTTTCCTGTTGCTATATCTGAATGTGACAGATTTCAAACCAAGATTCCAATACAAAGCTTGAGGATGTCACAGACAAGGTTTGATGAACAGACAAGGTTCATCAAAATTTAATTTTCCTCCACCTTTTAATTCTGAAAAAAAAATGGATAGAATTCACGTTTCTACGAGTAAATAATAAATGTTCGTACTGCGAGTTTTGAAGCATTTTAATATCATACGACATGGAAATTATTGCCCGAAAGGATTGGGAATGTCCTCGTTTGACAAAACATAGAGAACTGGTGGCTGTGACGGTAGGCCAACACGCCTAAACAGACGCCCCCGCGCACGGTCGCCGACCACTCATTCGGCTCTTATCCCCAGTAACACACGGGTGACGTCAAAAGGGCATAAGTCATCCTTAGTCGGTTTACTGCCGGGATGAAACCTCCACGGACGTGATATATGGGCCTGAGGGCATCGCACGCTACAATGTTTACGATTGCGCCGTCCCGCCACCCATCGCACGCGGACCTCATCTCACGCCATCTCCCTCGGAAGGTTCTGTGGGGACTCCTCTCTCGCCTTATGCTCTGTGGCGACTTCGCTCTAGATAACTTTATTCTTCACCGGAGGGTTTGGTTGACCAGTACTAAAATAGACAACTTCGTTTTAGGTAGGAGCTCTCTGCTGTGACATCAGAACTGGCTGTAAACTTCGACAATTTACTACTCGCGTTGCACTCGAAAGAAAATAAAAGCTAAATCGCCATCGTGATGTTGCTAACTAACGAAGGTCAACTGCATGGGAAATTTTTTTTGTGCCTAATATCAGAGTGGATGAAATGTCAACAACGAGCGGGAGAGACAGTTTTGTCTCTGCTGGACAATCAATTGAGGTATTCTATTTTTTCAGCTATAATAATGGACTTCCAATTCGGGTTGTGGCTGTAGTTCATGTGAGATTGGCAATATCCACAAAGTGGCGTAAACATGCAAGACGCCATCGGTAGATGGAGGATGTTAGGAGAGTCACAGCTGAACCTAAAGATTACCATCATGTCAATAGGAAGAAAATAGTACCAAATGGTAGGGATCCTAGCCTTTAAGATTGTATCAATCTTTGGTCTGCGGATGATTTCTAGCAGCTTGAAAATTCGCCTACTTGGTATCAATCACTGCTGGATACAATAGCTCTGGCGTTTGGCATTTGGCTTTAAGTTAAATGAGAGCATAAAACAGTAAGAGCTTGTGTCTGGTACTAGGAGATGCTCATGTTGGATATGTTATGGGCCACCAGTTGGTTGGAACTTGCAGCTCGCTTGAAGTAACTGAGTAATCGGATGTGAGGTCCCAGCTAATAAATTGTTTCTCAATGAGATGAGCCAGTTGTGCGTTCAATAGCAGGAAAAGTCCACTGTGCATTCAAGACTGGGGATTCTCTTTGCACTGGAGAATCATCAAGTCATGGGTTGTCCTAATATTCCCAGGGGGTTAGAGTCTTGTTCTCTGATGGTAGCTGACATGAACCTCCACGAAGCCTTTGAAATTTTTTCGTAATCTTAAACATCGGAGAGAAGGGGAGTTGGAGAGAAGAGAGTGTCGAGGCTGTGACTCAGTGGTCCTTGTAACGAACAACGTGGTTCAACTCACCAACGGAAACAGCGCTACAATAAGGGCACGGTTAAACATACATTATCAAATGAGTGATATGTACAGAGAAATCCGCAACACATTTTATAAATATCCTACAATGTAGTTCAATAGTGATGAGGTATCCTCCATAATTTCATTGATGAAGCATGCGTCATGGGGCTTTGAAAGAACTTTTGAAAGAAAGAGAAATACTCCGCCAAGGTTTAATCTGGTTTATTGAGAAAACTGTAGACCTGGAAAAGTGATTCACTGGCGAAATTGGCATCAATGGAAGTTCTGCAAATATTGGAGTTGTTTATAAGAGGTGGCAGGCAGTGAACATAGAAGATAAGATCATGCGAATCAGTTGTTATGAAAAGTGGACGAGTTGTCTCCGAACTGAAATCATCCTTTTACGACCATGACTGTGCACATGACATCATCAATTAACTTAATACAAACAGAATGAGCTAGTGGTGGGCGGCCGATAACAAGGGCAATGAACGCAATCGCTAACAGCCGCGATCTCGGGCACCAGTTAGTGCCCTGACTAGAGCCAGACTAACGAAGAATGGCTGAGGGAATACCTAACCATTGATCCTGCACTCTTATCTGTGGAAGATTTCGTAGATTCAGAGCGTAGGAACGTGGAGAACACAAACATTCTTCGCACTTTGACAACATACTAATTTATGATCCGACTGCATTAACTTATTATCATAGACAAGAATAAAGGACAAGCTGTTGTAGTTTGGCATTTGAACTATTTTAGTTTTCAAAGTTCGTGAGAGTAAGAATTCCTATGATGGGTGTTGGGAACGCTAATAGTCATAAACCATGAAAGATGATACACATTCAAATTATCAAGAATATTGTTTCATTATGCAAAGCTCTCCAGAGTAAAATTGGCTTAATTGTGAGACACATACGATAAACTAAAAAATCTTGGTTCTCACTCTGATATAAAGGATTGATGTGGTAGTAGTGGTGATTCTGAACCTATATGAGATCTTGTGTAGAACACCAAAGGAAGGAAAACTGTTCGTATCAATCCTGATTGACCAGAACCACCTTTCGGTTTATTGTTTTCAATAATAAGCCTTTGGAATCGAGCAAGAAAAAAAAAAATTTAACCCCCCCCCCCCTAAAAATTTGATGTTTTACGTTTCAAGGTACGTAGAATCCGAAAATCGAATAAAACATTTTCCGTCCGTCCGCCGTACGCCGTTTTTCACGAGCGCCATAGTTTATTGTAAGTTCAATGCCATGGAATTTATTGCATAACACCTTGGAGCCCACATTCAAATACTCTCCAAATAACGTTTTGGACTTGAGGATCTTAAGAATTTTTCTTTTCGCCGCTTTGTTTGTTTCTATAGAGTGAGTGTGAAAATAAAAGTACCTACAGGTAAATGAATTGAGGAAAGTTTTCTAAGCATCCAATGTCAACTTGTGAGTAAATCAAATAATCACAAGACAATACAGTGGTCACTTAGGAGTTGAGTTTTCAATTTTCACAAAGCTGTGGCCTACTTAGTTTTATCCAGTTCGGGCCTTAATGAGGGCACGTCTCGGGGGTTCAGGCGAGGTGATTAATATTCTTCTGATGGATGTCGGCCCGTCACCCTGTCGTGATAATTCTCTTTCCGCACGACACCCCCCAAGATAAGCGTTACAAGACTTTACGTCGTGTTCCTCCTTCGTGCGGTTTGTTTGTACGTCTTGGAATTTGTTTCCATGAAACCAAGATGACTAATTAGACACAAAGGATGGTCCTTTATTATAATCACAGGCTAACCAAAGTTAAAAGTTTAGGTGAATCGTATTCTAAATTGTATTCCAGTTAGGTGTTGCTCACAGGATCTTCACGCATTATAGGATACAAAATGGAACTAAATTTGAACATGGTGGGCATATAATGGCAACAGCGGCTCCTCCACGTTAGTACTTCAGCCTGCGCCGCAATACATTTTCGGGGCGCTAGTTGAACCCAGAAGAACTTTAACTTCTGATACTCTGTGTGAGTTAGTTGTCGAGGCAGAGCTTTACCCGGTGTAGGTATAAAATCGTGGGTAGTCATGTATAGTGCGTAGTTTATCGGGAATAGTTTCGTTACCAGGTCTCAACATTGAGGTGTAAACCATGACCAGTAAACCGAGAGAAACCCTATCTTTTATCGGTGACATGGAATAAATACATTATTCCTTTTCTGAAGGAATGTTTTTGCTCTCAGCCACGGTTTCATGTCACCTTGGTTGTTAGGGAAGCAGAAATGGTTGACATTAAGATCTATTTTTATGAAATAATAAAATATTTCATTCGATAAGCTAAAATTAGGCTGTCTTTCTGCGAGCATTCATGTGCGATTCACACTCGTGTTCTCACCACGTCCATCCCTCAGAGTAAGGGTACCTACATTGCGAGAGAACCAACTGTTTACTGCCTTCTCTAAGTAAGGGGTAGATGAGATGGGAGGGGCTTCGGGTCTTGAGGGCTGGATTTGCAGTGCCCACTTGTCCTGAATAATTTCCCAATAAACCCGTATTTAATAACTATTATTGATCTCTCGGTGGTTTTAATTTTAATTGATTACCCTCATTAGCGAAAAATTGGTCTCACAAAGCCCTGAGTGATATCAAAAAATTTTCAAAAATCGTCGCTATTTTAAATTGATGGAAAGCAATACCTGTATATCGAAGAAGTGAAGTGTTTAACAATACCATAATGCTTCAGGGCACAACTAGACCCCAAATAGAACCAATATCCCAAAATTTGGTACATTTTGACATTTAATGTCAAACTTTTCCACGGGAACTTGGAAAAGCAAAGTTCGCGGACGGATTAAATTTTACTCGATTTTTGGATTCTTCATAGTATCTATCTAGAAACGTAAACCATCAAACTTTGAGGGGGGTTATTTTTTTTCCTTGCTAGATTCCAAAGATTACATATTGAAAATAATATACCTACCAATAATTATGATTTTTGATTGGTGTTTTCTGTATTTATATAATTAAGGCTGCTGTCGTAGAACTGACCTCTTTGATGATCTGCTGCATTTTGCGGTCCTGAGAAACCTAGTAAAACTTGTGATAGTGATAACTACCCTTCAGAACACAAGATGAATTCATATTTTTTGAAATTTATACAAGGTGTAAACCTAACAGGTCTGCTGTACTGCACAAGTCAATTTTAAAACTAATTTTAACAAAAAAAATCTCTCAGCCATTTTTTAGAGGCTTCGTTCCCGAGTTATTTTAGTTTTTGAATATTTTTCGTGATTTTGACCTTAAGTTATTAAATTGGTCCTAACTCCTTTAATTTGCCGTGGTAATTATAATTTTAGGATACTGTTGAAAAGTGCATTGAATTTCCTATAGGATTGAAGCCTTACCTGTTCTTGAGTCAAGGTTTGAGACATGCAAAAGCCCTCTGAAATGTGAATTTTACATAATTTGCGAAACCATTATTTTTTTCAAGATGCAAGAACGGTAAAAATTGCGCCAAAACCGCAGCTTTTCAACGGTGTTGTAATTTTTATTTTTAAAGTGTGGCCTTTTACTGAAGTTTGAACGCTAAAAAACGTGAATTTTTTCACCGAAATCAGCGTTCCAGCCTCCTGTTTCCGGAGGCCTCGCTGTCCACTGTGCCACCCCCCCCCCCCCCCCCACCCACTTCCACCGACACCCCTCAGATCGTCTTAGTCAGAGCGCTGATTTCGTTGAAAAAAATTCACGTTTTTCCGCGTTCTAACACGAATTTCTGTGAGAGGCAACACTTTAAAAATAAAAATTACTACACCGTTGGAAAGCTGCGGTTTTGGCGCAATTTTAACCTTTCTTCTATCTTGAAAAAATATTGGCTCTTATAGTTCAATTTCCGATTGAAAAAATTCAAGGTTTCTCAAATTACGTAAAATTATCTTTTAAGAGGGCTTTTTCATGTCTTAAACCTTGACTAGAAAAAAAGGTAAGGCATCAATCCGATAGGAAATGTAATGTTCTTTCCAACAGTATCCTCAATTTGTAATTATCACAGCAAATCAAAGGGACCAATTTAACCCATTAGTGGGCGCTATGTGAACTGTCACATTAGTGGACGCTGGCGGTGCTCTGTACCGCACATTAATTGTCCATCATTTCCCAGTATAGGGTATTAGAAGTTCAATGAATTGGACGGATAGAAAAGGTAGTTAATATTATGTCAGATAATAAAAATAGCTAGAAACTATAAAAATTCGAATTTATTAGTCACATGAAAAATGTGATTCGAGATTCATTATTAAAATTAGAAATATTATGGAAATATCTATGAAACTTGAAATAAAAATCTTTAAAAATCTATGAAACTTATTGTAAAAACATAGCTGCCAAGTGGGTGTCGCACGTATAATGTATCATGTTACTTCACGATGATAATACATCATGATGATATTAGATAACATATGATGTTGCATTGCAGCACTCTCAAAACCATAAGCTCGAGATACCTTGCACCTCATTTCTTAGAAATCGAATGGAAAATGTGGAAGTAATGGCTGTTACAAGAATTTCATGGCAGACACACAGACATATAGACCAGGAACCAAATGGTTCAGAAAGTCGTTAATGTACGGGTATAAGCAGATCTCGCACAAAAATTGCCAGAATGTGATTAGAGAGTGGCTCCAAATAGACGAAAGTAGATGCATGAAATAAATGCACAATCACTTAAATCGTAACACGTATTTAGAGAATTTAAAACCAACCGTTTTCCAAAACGTACAAGGACGCTAGCGGGACAGCATACAGCACACGCGACTTTTCAATTTCACGCCATCAAACTGATGAGTAACTAGTCTACGAATAACTAGTGGCCCGTGCCATTTGTGTTGGAGAGTTTGCTCTAGGATTATCATTGGAAGACACCGACATCAAACCAAGATTTACCGCCCTGCTTCAGACTACAGACAGGTGCCGTACGGAGTACCGCATAGCGTCCACTAGTGAGTTAATGATTTAAGATCAAAATCACGAAACACATTTTAAAACTAAAATTGATAACTCAGAAGCTATAAGAGATATTTTTTGTTTCAAATTAGTTGTAGAATAAACTCCTGCAGTACGGCAGACCAGTTAAGCTTACACACTGTATATTGACATTCAATTTTTTTTTGTACACATTGATCTTCTCAGATCATTACTACATTGGATACTCGTACGCCACACTCTCTAGCTCGCTCTTTTCCTCTCAATTTGGTTGCTGTTAAACATAGTTCTGATAGCGATCGCAACCAAAAATATCGTACTTAGAACTGTGGGAACGAAGTCAAACGAGATTTTAAATAGTCCGCAGCGCAGTTAGTAACTCCAGGGGTGAACCATATGCGTTCTCATCGAGGGGAGACGCAGCTGTAATGAGCGCCCTTCGGATCAAGAGGGCTAATTAATATTCCTCAAATGGTTGTCGACTTGCAGCTCCCGTCAAGATAATTTCCTTCTTGGAGTGGCGCCCTCTGATAAGTCACCTCGGATTTACGTCCTACGCCACCGTCTTGTTTTGGAAGTAATGTATATCAGCTCTCAACCCTTCTAATTTATTATTTTGTTTCAATAATAGATTCAATTTTTTCTGCTGTTCAATTTTTTAAAATACTACATTCTTTATCAGTAGATTGACTTCATGTCTATTCATAAAATTGTCCAGAAATTCCAATAGCTGAATGGTATCAGCCACAATATTTATTGTGCGTCTTATATTTGATGATAGGAAGGTGAGCGGATTCTTGCATGAATGGCGTTACTTTGTACTTCAACGTAGACAAGAAACCAAATACGTAAAACTTTTGCTAACTTTTGCTACCTCCCTACTGAAGGTATTTATGTTTTTTGGTGAATTCTGGTTTCTTATCTATCTATGGTAAATTTCTTGACATAAACATACTAAACGATGTACGATTTCTATGAAATGTTTATGGTTTACGCGGGTCCTAGACGATTTCCGATAAATTTAATTTTGGACCAGTAGTAGCCTTGCTTCAAGTTTTCTTGATTTCCCGACTCGGTAACACCCGATTTATGGTTGATTTAAAATCTTTACGAGCCCATACTATGTAAATTTGAAAGAGCTATTCAACGTATTGTGACAATAACAAGGTGTTTTAGAAAACTCCCTATAAACAACTGTTCACTATCAGTTGATTTTCGCCTACGTGAGACTTTCTCAGGAGCATCTAGAACGCGGCCCGCAGGTGTTGCACGCGCTTCCTAGCGACACTACGGCGAATCTCTCAATTATCTAATTAATGCTCTCTGATGACTAGACGTGTGTCATACCGGAGCTAGTTCTCCCTGGCCCCACGAGGAGCGCAGGATAATTGGGATGACCGATGTTACCGATAATTGGTAGTACCAAGTGCGCCATGGCAACAGCCGGCACTATAAAAGTGAAGACCAACCGACCGATAATAGAAGCAAAGATAACACAAGATTACAAAATTTAGGGGTGGTCTGGCTGCCTCATTCTTTCACCACTTTTCTTATGGTATTTGGTGCGCTGAATCCGAATCTGACGTCAGTTTTGCTTCCGAGTCTACCAAGGTAGCGGAAGCTTTGTTTTCACTTTTCAAGGACGAAAAAAAAAAGTTCTCCAAAATCAAAATTTCCACTCGCGTTTTGCGTTTTAGACCTTTCTGAACAATTTTGCTTCCGTGTCTGTCTGTCTGTGTGTCTGTGAGTCTGTGTGTCTGTGTGTCTGTCATGAATTCCTTGTAACGCGCATAACTATACGAAGTTATTGTCCGATTTCTTTGAAATTTTCAGGGATTGTGCGGGTTGGTGTGTAGACGGTTTCCTGTGAAAACCATCATCCCCGGACTGATAGAAGCGACTGCGCATGCGCAAACGTGAATTCCTTGTAACGGCCATAAGTTCTACATTTTCCATCCGATTTCAATGAAATTTTCAGGGATGTTACAGATTAGTGATTACATGGTCCCCTATGAAAATCATCACCTTCGGACTGATAGTAGCCACTGCGCATGCGCAAACGTGAATTTCCTTGTAACGGCCATAACTTCCACATTTTCCACCCGATTTCGATGAAATTTTTAGGGATTATGTGGATTAGGTTGTAGATAGTCCCCTATGAAAATCATCATCCCCGGACTGATAGAAGCGAATGCGCATGCGCAAACGTGAATTACTTGTAACAGCCGTAACTTCAACTGTCCCCCCAGGGGTCGCGGGTTCAAATCCCAGCCGAGGCTAAGTATTTTTTTGATCCAATCACATACATCTACTCACTTAATTTTTCATCCGAATCTGATAAAATTTTCTAGGATTACCCAGATTAGCGTGTAGATGGTCCCCTATGAGGGTAGTGGAAGGTACTTGGAGATTGGTATTTTGAGATTAACTACTATGCATCTGATGATCTATATAATCGGGTTATGGATACGAGGAAGCTATGTGCCACACTCACTTGGCAGACGTTTTTTGTTTACGTCGGATTTTCAAGATATAGGTAGTTTTACGATTTTTCTAGTTCTCACTTTTCTTCATTTTTTAGTGAGCACTCATCTTGCTGAAATCTCCTCAAAAAGTACTCAGACTTATAGGAAATTTCATGTAGAATCCGAATATGTACTTAGTTTTTAAGTAAAGATGTGTTAAACCCCCTATTTTCTACAAAACGTATCAAAAAACGACTTTTTTTTCTTCGGGTTTTCCCTTACATTTTGCAACTTGAAAAAAAATTAAGGCTAAAACAATTTTCTCGGTCTTTTACTTTGTAGGGGGGACACCCGAGAGGAGAATGAGACTAATCGCAGCCTCCTAAACCCATTAATATTGAAGGAAGGAGCTTTTTCATGGCACTGAGATGAAAATTCACAAAAACCGTTAATTAATTTTTCGAGATAGGTAAGTATGTGCGTTCCTAAATCTGTTTTCCTCAAATGGATTTTCCTTTCTTCTACATTTTTTATACTTGTCACCTATTAAGAGTAAGATCGAAAATAGGTAGTACTACTCAAAGGGGGAGTAAATCATAATTGGGAAACTCTTCTTTTGTTAAGTGATTTTAATTCAGTTTTACAAACGAAACAAAATAAACTGCAGAAAAGTTAACGGTGTAAATCTGTTTCATGAAGGCTCAGATGAATCAATAGTTGGTACAATGTTTGGTTATTCCTCCACCTCTGAGGTTTCATCGCCGGCATCTATGTAGAGAAAACTTAGCCGCCTGAGGTAAATCTCTCCATCAATAGTCCGCCATCATGTGAACTTCCCAATACCTTTTTTACCTTTCTTCCATGGTTTTCATATCTTGGTGGAACCGTTAACTTTTCTGCAGTTTATTGTGTTTCGTTTGTGAAACTGAATTAAAATCATTTAACAAAACAAGAGTTTCCCAATTATGATTTACTCCCCCTTTGAGTACCTATTTTCGATCTTACTCTTAATAGGTGACAAGTATGAAAAATGTAGAAGAAAGGAAAATCCATTTGAGGAAAACAGATTTAGGAACGCACATACTTACCTAATTCGAAAAATTAATTAACGGTTTTTGTGAATTTTCATCTCAGTGCCATGAAAAAGCTACTTCCTTCAATATTAATGGGTTTAGGAGGCTGCGATTGGTCTCATTCTCCTCTGGGGTGTCCCCCCTACAAAGTAAAAGCCCGAGAAAATTTTTTTTAGCCTTAATTTTTTCACACGGTGTCGCACGGGGTCACACGGGGTCGCTTTGCTCCGGCTTTTTGAATTTTTTCAGAAATTATAATTTTTTCTTTACTTGATTCTCTTGAAAAAATTCCATTTTTGGATGAAAGTCAAGTAGGTACTTCCTATTAACAGAACCTGACGTCACAAATGTCGATACATCTTTTAAAAGTTGAATATTTTTTGTTGAAAATTGGAGCAAAGTTACCCGGGGGTATGATGATTTTGCTCCAATTTTAGAATGTAACTGAAAACCAACCTGGAATGAATCTTGGAGCATTTTAACCCCGTCCATTGGAATAATTGGGCCATGTATACACAGGAAAATATGAACAAAAATGTATTTCTTAAACATTTTAAGTTCAAAACAATTTTCCAATTGAATTTCAATTTTTGTATACAAAATCTTTTCTCTATTACAAAAAAGTATAACTTTCATAGTTTAATGTGAAGCTCAAGCGAACAAAATACTTATTAAATTGTAAATAAGATCAAAGGAAGGAACATTTCAACTAATAAAGTGGTACTTATCTACAGTGTATCATTTGAATGATGCTTCCGTGAAAAAAGAAAACTTATTTATGTTCCTTGGTGGAAAGAACTACTTAAAATTAGGAACACACCAAAAACACTTGGAATGTGGCAGGCAAGTGGTAACTCAATAACTCAGGCACTTTGGTAAACCATTAAAAAAACTTCAAATTGTGAAATCTCGTCCATGTAATCCTTGTAGGGTCTAGCACCTGGTGTCCTCGACCTAAGGCATCTTGTCAACAACGAACAAACAAAAACGGGATTAAATTCAGTACAGGGTTACAAAAAAATACAAACTTTCTTGTAAATTCCAACTGAAATAATGGGGCTTCTTCGCTCTAAAACATTGGTGCCAAGTCACCCCACTATTCGGAGCAAAGTTACCCCGTCCGACTTTTTTGTTGATTGCAACCACAGAAACCGGTTGAAAAGGAAAAACTCACTGAAATTCTGAATCAGCATAAAAATTATAATAAGAGAATAGTGTTACTAACCTGCTGTGATAAATAAGTTGGCGTGCAGCTGAGAAATTCGCGGGACCGACTTAGAACAAGATTTCAACTGCACTACAAAAACGGCAATGCCACGAGTATGAAACGGTTGTTGAAGATTATTCTTCACGTGGAAGTTATTTGCATTTATGCCCAACAAAAATATCACTGGAGCGCTACGGTCGGATGAAGACAAAAGAGTGACGTCACTCTCAAAGATTTTCGGATTTTGGAGCAAAGTTACCTCAAAGGGAGCAAAGTGACCCCGTTTGACCCTAATTCGAAAAATTAATTAACGGTTTTTGTGAATTTTCATCTCAGTGCCATGAAAAAGCTACTTCCTTCAATATTAATGGGTTTAGGAGGCTGCGATTGGTCTCATTCTCCTCTGGGGTGTCCCCCCTACAAAGTAAAAGCCCGAGAAAATTTTTTTTAGCCTTAATTTTTTTTCAAGTGGCAAAATGTAATGGAAAACCCGAAGAAAAAAAGTTGAGAACCGGTGTTTTTTGATACGTTTTGTGGAAAATAGGGGGTTTAACACATCGTTAATTAAAAACTAAGTACATATTCGAATTCTACATGAAATCTTCTCTAAGTCTGAGTATTTTTTGAGGAGATTTGAGCAAGATGTGTGCTCACTAAAACATGAAGAAAAGTGAGAACTAGAAAAATCGTAAAACCTATATCTTGAAAATCCGACGTAAACAAAAAAAAAACTAACGTCAGATTCGGATTCAGCGCACCAAATACCATAATAAAAGTGATGAAAGAACGAGGCAGCCAGACCACCCCTAAATTTTGTAGTCCTGTGTAATGAAAAACAAAGACAAACTAATAATGAAATGAAATAAAATAATGAAAAACAAATAATGAAAATGACAATGAAAATACGAGTAATAAAAATTGGAAATTTACCTAACGCTTTTTTTAACGGTGCAATAAGATTTGCATTGGCGTGTGATTAGGGAAGTTACGGCCATTTTAGTTTAGTCAAGTCGGTAACACGAAAAAAGCAGTTTGCCGCAGTGTCGCTAGGAAGCGCGTGCAGCTCCTGCGGGCCGCGTTCTAGATGCTCCTGACTTTCTCTGGGGGTCTCAGTCGGTCGCCGTTTGTTCCTCGTTCCGGGTTACTATTTCACGAAATCGAAGGCGCAAGAACTTAAGAAGTGGTATCTAAATTTGAAATATTAAAGGATTTTAGAAATTCATTAGTGCACGGCTGTAGGGAATTGAAAAACTGAAATATTGCCGCCTGAATCATCAAAATTGCACAATAATTTCCAGAGAAAAATGGGAACAACCGTGAATTCAGTTAAGTTTTTCCCACAAAATGTAGCTAAACTTGAAATTTTCAAGAATTTTACAAATTCATTAGTGCATGGGCCTTGGGTATATAAAAACCGAAAAATTGCCGCTGGAATCGTCAAAATCGAACAATAATTGCCTGAGGAATATGGGGAAAACATGGGAAAAACCGTTTATTCAGTATTTTTCCCATTTTGGTTTATTATTTTCAATAATAAGCCTTTGGAATCGAGCAAGAAAAAAAAAAAATTTAACCCCCCCTCAAAATTTGATGTTTTACGTTTCAAGGTACGTAGAATACGAAAATCGAATAAAAAAAATTTCCGTCCGTCCGCCGTACGCCGTACGCGGCACTTTTCTTAGCAACACTGGACCGATTTGGTTCAAATTTGGTATATGGGCTCCATTTGGGGTCTAGTTGTGCCGCGAAGCTTTTGGTTGATGTAGGTCACTTCTAAGGGGTGAAAATTAAGGGTTGAAATTTTCAAGAGTGCCCTAGCTCGAAAACTCTCGAAAGAAAGGTATCGTTTTTTCATCAATTTTAAATAGTATTGAATTTTTAAAAATTTTTGAGACCACCCGGAGCTCTGTAGGACAAACCGTTCGGTCCCTACGAGTACTTGAAGGTTCATACTCGATAAAACAGAATCATGAGAGTGAATCGCAAAAGAGGTCTAATCTCCATTCAAATTTTATCGGACTAAAATGCGATCACTGTTCATTTCTTCGATTTGTATACAGTTTTGCCTTCTGCGTAACCAGTAATCAAATTTCAATATGAAGCTTTCTATTTTTCCAATCGAGTGTGAAGCGTTTAGTTCTTTCTAATAAACTTGATTGTGGAGGTGTGAAGCCAGTATGGTGTGGTAGGTAGTACCTAGCTGGTAGGTAAAAAAAAGTTGGTAGGTAAAAAAAATGTTGGTGGGTAAAAAACGCTGCAAATCATTGCTCAAAGGCTTCTTCACTCTTCAGATCACTGATCAGCTGAGTGAGCTCCGAAGCCATTTTCAATCCTATAGAATGGAAGTGCTCTTCCAGGCGTCTCCAGCATTTGAGGAGATCTTCTTCACTCCTCAGATCACTGATCAGCTGAGTGAGCTCCGAAGCCATTTTCAATCCTATTGAATGGAAGTGCTCTTCCAGGCGTCTCCAGCATTCGAGGAGATCTTCTTCACTCTTCAGATCACTGATCAGCTGAGTGAGCTCCGAAGTCATATTCAATCCTATTGAATGGAAGTGCTCTTCCAGGCGTCTCCAGCATTCGAGGAGATCTTCTTCACTCTTCAGATCACTGATCAGCTGAGTGAGCTCCGAAGCCATTTTCTATCCTATTGAATGGAAGTGCTCTTCCAGGCGTCTCCAGCATTCGAGGAGATCTTCTCACTTCTCAGATCACTGATCAGCTGAGTGAGCTCCGAAGCCATTTTCAATCCTATTTGGAGGAGCCCTCGCTTCATAATTCGAATCCAGCGCCAGTAACATTGCTGTAAGATGTGCCCTGCGCGCCCTATTGAGGAAAAGTAAGAACTAGCCAGTTCACCCCTTCACCACTACTGTGATGCCCAGCTTCTACACTCGTCGTTACCACTACCACTTCTATCGCAAATCTCGTTCAATGTACCCCCTTTGATTTTATACTGTGCTGAAACTATCAATTTGAGTTGTATAATACAAGTATTCGCTCCAAGTTGCTATTCAATCATTTTTCATACAGTCCACACCAGTCCTAGGCCTTAACATTTGGTCCTTCGTATACCGGATAACGTCGAACTTCGCTGAAAATCGCTTCGCCTTGGAAGACGGATCCCGGAACATCGCCATCATTGCATCACCCAACCAACCCCTTCGTCCCTCAAGGTAATCCTTTCGTATTCGTTCCAATTTATCATCATTTCGTATACCTTGAGTTCAGTTTCGTTTAGTACCATCGTACCTACATCGTACGCATAAGTTTTGAGTCAGCACAGTAAAAATATCCACATTCATTTCGCCATTGTTCCTGTTTGTAGTGCCAAATCACTTCGATTTTGGATCGATTATTTGCAATTTTTCGTTTTTTGCCCTCATTTTTACGTTCGATCTTGATTTCTACTACTTGAAATAAATGTTCGTTATATTTTGTGTACGTTACACTACGTATTTTCGATTATTTTGACTTTTCTTGTGTATTTTTTCGCATTTGATCTTTTGAAATCGATTATTTCAAATCGATAATCATGGGCAAACCTAAGAAATCTATTCTTTCTACCCTCTACAAGCGTAGAACTGTTATTACGTCCCGATTGGACAAATTTGAATTGTTTATAGATGAGTTAGATCCTCAAAATATTCCGATTGGTGAATTTCAAGTTAGATTAAGTAGAATTAAGGAAACTTGGAAGGATTTTGAGATGGTGCAAGCCGAAATCGAAGAACAAATCGATGATCCCGATTCGATTATTATTGAGGATGAGTTGCGGGATGAGTTCGAATCGAAGTATTATGCCATTGTCGGTAGGGGGGATGATCTTCTCGTCGCTTCTCCACGTCTCCCGCCCGTCTCGGACGCTTCTTCGCCTCTTTCCCCTCCTCGATCGTACTCTTTCGCGCCTTCGGACGTTCGCTTGCCGCCCATCAGTCTCCCGACGTTTTCTGGTCAGTTTGATCAGTGGACATCCTTCTTTTCAATGTTTAAAGAACTCGTACATGAAAATCGACTTTATCAAGATCCAATAAAATTGAAATATCTCAAGAATTCGTTGCGTGGTGAAGCTTATTCGATTGTCGAATCATTGGAATTGACTGCAAATAATTACGCCGTTGCAATCCAACTTTTGAGAGATCGATATGAAAATCCAACTCGAGCTGTTTTGAAGCACGTTCGCGAATTATTTGACATTCCAAAAATTGATAAGCAGTCAGCCACTAGTATTCGATCGCTTCTTGATACATCGCAAAAACACATTCGTTCTTTGAAAGCCCTTGGTCAACCTACTGACACCTGGGATACTCTTTTAATTCATTTGATTACTTGTAAACTTGATCCTGTTACCTACAAGGAATGGCAAAAAGAAATTCCACCTAAGGAATTACCAAACTTAAAATTAATGGTTGATTTTTTGGAGCACCAGTGTCAAATTTTGGATGCAATAAACTCTCACTTGAATGGTACCTCTCCTTCTAAAATTCATGATACTTGGAATCCAAACAACAACAAAGCTGATCGAATCAACAATCCTTCTCGTTGTTTTGTAGTTGAAAGTACGACATCAAAACCTTGTATTCTTTGCAATGAATCCCATCTTTTGCACAAATGCCCTACGTTTGAGAAGATGACTGTGTTTGAGAGATTCTCTTATGTAAAATCCAAACAATTATGCATCAATTGCTTGAAAACGTCGCATCGAGTTTCGGATTGCAAATCTTCGCATCGCTGCAATGCTTGTAAATCAAATCATCATTCGTTATTGCACCGAACTCAATCAGATAATCAGTCGTCTGATGCACATGTTGATACTGCAGCACACTCTGTATCACAGTCGTCATCGAGTGTCGATCAACAGCATCCTACTTCGAGTCCTCATTCGTTGAATCCAGTTACCTACACCTCTGTCGTCAGTCAACCTTCTGTCGTTTTGCTTTCCACGGCAAACGTTCTGGTGCATGGTTCAAATGGAAAACAGATCACTTGTCGTGCCCTTCTTGACTGCGGATCACAATCCAGCTTCATGACTTCTGCTGTTTGCGATCGCCTTGCATTGAAAAGAAAGCCTATCAACATGTCAGCCAATGGTTTCGTGAATTCTTCTCACTCAATTTGTAGTCACTCCGAAGCAAAGTTTTCGTCGAGAGTTTCAAATTTTTCTCGCACTGTGGATTTTTTAATTGTTCCCAAAATCACTGATTACATTCCACAAATCAATTTTGATATCAAAAACTTGTTCTTGCCGTCAAACATCGTTCTTGCTGATTCAAATTTCCAGAATCAAAGTGAAATTGAGCTACTCATTGGTGCTGATGTATTTTGGGAATTAATTGGTCATGGTGAATTCCAATTACCTCATTTCTCGTTGTCACTCCGGGAAACTAAGCTCGGATGGATATTTGCTGGAAAGTCAACTGTCTCGTTTACTACTCATTGTCATATTCTCTCAAACGCCACTCTGGAATCCCTCGATAAATCGATTCGTAAATTCTGGGAAATCGAACAAGTTGAATCCTCTCATGATTCGTCCAAGTTCGCGCCAGAGGAGCAAGAATGCGAGGATCAATACAAATCGTCAGTCGCTCGTAATCCAGAGGGAAGATATATTGTTCAGATACCTCTTAAAAATGACCCAAAATTGTTGGGCGATAGCAAAGAAATAGCTGTCCGCCGATTTCATGGATTGGAGAAAAGATTTTCTCAGAATCCCGAACTGAAACTTCAGTATCAGAAATTCATTGATGAATACATTGCGCTTGGTCACATGGCAGAAATCGATGCTTCTAAAGTTCGTGAATATTCCAACGTCTATTTTGTTCCTCATCATCCTGTATTCAAGGAGACGTCCACTACAACTAAGATTCGAGTCGTTTTTGATTTCTCTTGTAAAACTTCATCTGGTTACTCGCTGAACGACATCTCATCTGTCGGGCCTACAATTCAAGCGTCGTTGTACTCTCATCTCATCAGATCGAGAACTTATCCCATTCTGATTTGTGGTGACATCGAAAAGATGTATAGACAGGTTTTGATTAGCCCTAATCAGACCCAACTCCAGTTGATTGTATGGAGAAATTCTCAAGATGATCCATTGAAATTTTATCGATTATTGACCGTCAGTTATGGCAATAGCAGTGCCTCTTGGCTTTCGACTCGCACTCTCCAACAGCTGGCCACAGATCATCCTCATTCCCGATCGTCCGAGATAATTCGGAATCATTTTTATGTTGACGACCTCATCACCGGTTGTGAAAGCGTTGAGAAAGCTAAACGGCTTCGTAGGGAAGTTTCTGAACACCTCTCTCAGGGTGGATTCAATATTCGTAAATGGAGCTCCAATTCAAAAGACTTTGTCAACTCCATCCCTGAGAGTGATCGTGAAATGCAGTCCTCCATTTCCTTCGATGATTCTTGTGTTCGCACTCTTGGCTTGATTTGGCTACCCTCTGAGGATTGTTTCGCCTTTTCGTTCGATGAAGTCAAATTTGAAAAGCCTGATTGCCAAATAACAAAACGACACCTATTTTCGTCTATCGCAAAACTTTTTGATCCTTTAGGTCTTTTGGGCCCTGTCATCGCCAAGGCTAAAATCTTGATGCAAGATTTGTGGCGCCAAGAGTATGACTGGGATGAACCAATTTCGATGTCGCTTTGTAAGAAGTGGAAAATCTTTGGTCGTAGTATGCTCTCTTTGAAGAAACTTCGCATCCCTCGCAGATTGGCGATTGAAGGGTATTCACGTATAGAAATCCACGGATTTGCCGACGCTTCAACCGTCGCATATGGCGCTTGTATTTACCTTCGATCGGTTCACTCCAACGGAAACTCTTTGACTAGATTGATAACCTCGAAATCTCGAGTTGCTCCTCTGAAATCTCAGACGCTCCCGCGATTGGAGCTGCTTGCAGCAGTACTTCTCGTAGATCTAGTGGAACAAATGATTCCATCACTCGCTAACTTTCATATAGATGAAATCTTTTATTGGACCGATTCTCGCGTCACTCTTTCCTGGATTAATGGTTCTCCCTCCAAATGGGTTACGTTTGTTGCTAACAGAGTCTCGAGAATTCAAGAATTATCAAACCCTAACCAATGGAGGCACGTACCATCACAATTCAATCCCGCTGACCATATCTCCCGTGGTTTATACGCTGACGAACTTGTGGACAATTCACTCTGGTGGCATGGCCCATATTGGCTCTCTGAAGATAATAATATTGAAAATTTTGGTTGTTTTGAAAACATTCGTGATGAAGAATTGCCAGATTGTCAAAAGCCCAAAATCAACGCCCTTGTGGGTGCAAATTTTACCTTGGACAAAAATCACATGGTCAGTGTCTTGACTAGATATTCTTCGTTTGACAAGCTCGTAAGAGTAATCGCGCATTGTTATCGTTTCTTGAGGATTCGCCGTCATGCCGAAGGATCCAGACCCATTGGACCCATCTCTGCTACTGAGTTTTCTGGAGCAAAAATCAGAGTCCTTCTTATTGCTCAGAATTCGATGTTTCCTCAAGAGTTCGTCGATCTCAAGTCTGGCAAAAGCGTCAAGACTTCAAGTGTACTCGCATCACTCAATCCCTTTCTTGATGGTGACAAACTCATCAGAGTTGGAGGAAGATTAACTGAATCCTCGCTCACGCCCGATCAGAAGCATCCAATTGTTTTGTTGCATGGAGGCTCTGAGCCAATTAACAGGCTAACATTCATTATCGCCCGTCAAATTCACATCCAAAACTCGCATGCTGGGCCACAATCGTTACTTTCAATAATTCGTGAGCAATATTGGCCTATCAGTGGTAGAAACTTGGCTCGCAAGGTTTTCCACAAATGTGTTGATTGCTATAAAGCAAACCCCAAACCTCTTGAACAAGGGATGGGTAATCTGCCAAAACCTCGTGTGGAACCATCAAGACCTTTCTATCACTGTGGATTAGACTTTGCTGGCCCCATCATGATTCGCAGCTCACCTCTGAGGAATGCAGCACGCTACAAATCGTATATTAGTTTGTTCATTTGTTTATCAACTAAAGCAATGCATATTCAACTGGTAGAAGATTTGAGTACTAATTCATTCTTAGCAGCTTTGAAATGTTTCATTTCTAGACGTGGAAAGCCACACACAATTTATTGTGATAACGCAACTAATTTTGTGGGTGCTAGGAAGGAACTTGAATCTCTACATAATTTGTGGCTTTCAGATTCCCACAGGAACACT
Organism: Apolygus lucorum; assembly: GCA_009739505.2. NCBI lineage: Eukaryota > Metazoa > Arthropoda > Insecta > Hemiptera > Miridae > Apolygus > Apolygus lucorum. Next base: position 49,338,269 of record CM019176.2, on the reverse strand, counting down.
ATTGTTAATTTTCTTGCCAAAGATTGTATTCAGTGGAAATTTATCCCCCCCAGGTCACCTAATTTTGGTGGATTATGGGAATCTGGTGTGAAGCTTGTTAAAACTCACTTGCACCGTATTGTAGGTTCTAAAATTTTAACGTTTAATGAGCTTTATACTGTGTTGACTCAAATTGAATCTTGCTTAAATTCGCGCCCATTATTTCCCTTGTCATCTGATCCAAACGATCTCGCCTCCCTTACCCCTGCTCACTTCTTGATCGGCAGCAGCCTTACTGCTCCTCCTGAACCTTCATTGTTGGAAGAGCCAATGAATCGTCTCTCACGTTGGCAGCTCGTACAGCAGACTGTTCAACACTTCTGGAATCGCTGGTCTGCTGAATACTTGCAAGAGCTGCAACACCGGAGCATATGGAAAAAAACTTCGTCAAACATCGCGTGTAGGACTCTGGCACTCATCAAAAATGACCAGGCACCACCTTCTTCATGGACTCTTGGCCGAGTTGTTGCTTTACATCCTGGACCTGATGGGGTGGTTAGAGTTGTGACCCTTAAAACCACTTCTGGACTGTTCAAACGTAATGTTCGTTTGCTGTGCCCTCTTCCAGTCATGGAGGACACTAGCCCTACTTCATCTTTGAAGATCCCTCTTCAAGGCGGGGAGGATATGGAGGAGCCCTCGCTTCATAATTCGAATCCAGCGCCAGTAACATTGCTGTAAGATGTGCCCTGCGCGCCCTATTGAGGAAAAGTAAGAACTAGCCAGTTCACCCCTTCACCACTACTGTGATGCCCAGCTTCTACACTCGTCGTTACCACTACCACTTCTATCGCAAATCTCGTTCAATGTACCCCCTTTGATTTTATACTGTGCTGAAACTATCAATTTGAGTTGTATAATACAAGTATTCGCTCCAAGTTGCTATTCAATCATTTTTCATACAGTCCACACCAGTCCTAGGCCTTAACACTATTGAACGCAGGAAGCTGAAATTTGAGAGGGAAGGTCAAGGGAGAATACAGATGGTGGTAGGTGCTATTGATGGAGAACCAGTGATCTATACAGAAGGGTGATCTATACAGAAAATAATAAACCTTTGAGCAATGATTTGCAGCGTTTTCTCTAGCAATTATTGTTCGATTTAGATGATCCCGGTGGCATTATTTCAGTTTGTCAGTTACCTAGGGCCGTGCACTAATAAATTTCTGATATCCTCTAAAATTTCAAATTTAGGTACAACTTTTTAAGTTTTTTCGCCTTCATTTTCACGAAATACTAAGAACGAACGGCGACCGAATGAGACCACCTTAATTCTCGGTGAATAAAGCTATCTGATGTGGTATATTTTTTTGTGATTTCACTACAAATCGGTAGTAAACTATTGATCGACAATAAACCACAATTTCTGAAAAAAGAATCGCAGGTTTCTTCTAGTTTAGATTTGGTTGATTCGGAAGCAACGACACACAAGAAGTTCATCTAGTTTTATCGCTTTGCTATTAAATACGATAATAATGTTCTCGTATTAACCTAATATTATCGTGAACGTGCAATTTTCCAAAGAATCACAGGGCTCCTAGACATTACTGTCATGATCCCATTCGTGATTGATGGGTCAGTTTTTAGAAAGGAAATCTGAGAACACATTCGGCTGCACAAGCGTGACAGCACGGTCGTAACGGCGACATGAATATGAAATCCGCTCGCCAAATGGCGCGTCTCGACTCCTGCCCAACTCTTGTGGCTCGAAGGAAAGAAGTAGGGATGTTTGCGGGACACCATGCAAAGCTATCATGTAAATACGACTCATCTCCTTGCACAGCGTCTCACATACTTCTTGAGGTTAACAAATATTTGTCCCCGAAACTCTCCGTCCATCCTCCATTTTATTTTCCTTTCCTTGCCTCCGCCCTTTTCTTCTCTCTCCCGTTTTCTCTCTTCAACTGATTTTCAGCGAAACCACTACATCTCAAGAGATCTTTTTCGACGACATCTCCGAGTCATTTGTCCTTCCTGGATTCATCCCCGCGGTTCGTGGTTGGCTTTCTACCAATTTTCTCCTCATTCCACCTTCCATTTTTAAACAATCATGTTTCAACTGGGACTTTGTATTTTCTTCTACACTGATGTTAACTCATTGCTTATTTTTCGCTATAAAAATGACGTGCTATGAAATATTACACTATGGTATATTAATTCGCATTTGAAAAACTTGTTTGAGTTGCTGAGAATAATTTTGTCACTTCCATGAACCCCATTCAAAAGAATAGTGATTAGGAATTCCATACCAACATACCGGACAACGTACAGGTATAATTTGACTCTGTGTTGATCCCTCATTGAAGAGGATAATGAGTAAGATGCGAAAATTCCCATAAAATTAGGACCGACCGTTCGAAAGTTGAACACAATTTCTCACTGATTGAAATGTTCTGAAGTATCAAATTTCTTTCATTAATCGACTTTTAAGTTTCCAGAAACTAATGAAACCAACCAGTCTATTTAGTTCAACTATCGTTAAATGAGCGATCATTGCAAAATGTTTCAGACCCTCGTGTGTTAGTCCGTGAGCTAGCCCAAGAGCACCCAACCCCACTCCCACAACTACCAATAGTCCAAGAAGGGGCAATTCGGCTCATCGTACGGAGATTGTTGGATGTTGTATCTTCTGTGGGTTATACGAATGATGAATTAGAAACACGAGTGTGAATCGCACTTTTCAATTTCCCCTGGATAGAAACATAGGTACCTATCACCTCATAACGATCTATCTTCCACATAGCATTAAATCGCACTAAACTGCACTTTCAGGGTTCAATGAACCCTTTGGTACCCATTTCAAAACGTCGTTGAATTGCTGAATATTGCGATGATCAGCCGTCAGTTCATCGCCCATGAAGTGCTCATGGTTAGCCGGACATCCCGTTACATGTTGCCGGTAATATTTCCCGGTCTCCCTAGCGCCCTATCGCCGGGGCCCGACAATTCTTGCCCACTGATCCGCGAGGTCCTCCGTTTGTTCGGATATCGGTGGCAATTGGGGTTCAGTCCTGGGAAGTGACGGTCAGACGGGAAGCTGCTATCGGAGCCTCGCGGACGCCGGACAATGTGACTGGTCGGGTGTGCTCGTATGGGGGCCATTGTCATCGTCGGTCATCCCGACTCATATATCTCAATATGCGAACTGTCTCCGCGAGAGGCAGTCTCACAAACCGACTTGAATCGTCTTCACGCTCCACTCCCATAATACCTACACTAGATCGTTAAGGCCTCCGGATTTGTACCTAATTAAGTAGTGCATTTTTTTTCAAAATGAAAACGCTAATGTGCTAATAATTGATTAACGAACATAGCCGTAATCATTGTAGTTTTTTATGATATCACTTCAAGTCGATTCATCTTCAAATTTCTGTATCTTTTCACTCCATGATTCTACATCATTAAAGCATTCAAGACATATCTATGATTGGCAACGACTGTTGAAAAATAAATTATCTTGATTTGGTGAATGGAAAAAAAAATCATAAGGAAAATGGGCTTCCCTGGTTGAAGATAAGACAGTAATACCTCCAAACCCATGTAGGATGTAGGTATTTACCCATGGCTTTGTGGCTTCGCACCTCAATTTTGTTTACTAGGTAGTTTCGTTTAGCAGAGTCCGATTTTCAAATTTACACCCTTCAAAACCTATGGGTATTAATTTAGTTTTCTCTTTTGATATACCTAATCCAAACTTGACAGTTAACAAACCAATAGAAAAAACAAACGTTACTTCATGGACTGTTTCAAAATACAATTCAATTTCAAAAATATATGTAAGATTCTCGCCTGACCTCGCATTCTTGTTAGTCATTCCATGTCGTTTTTCAAACCCACAGCTGTTGTCTTAGTTACCAAGAACTTTACTTTCATCTCCCGTTTTATGCATTTATAATCCGTTTGTACGTTAGAATCGACTTAGTTTTCGATTCTCAATAAATTTTGAGCATCGTTTCTTTTGTGTCATTTCGGTTTGTGGATGTTAACCCTAAATCTTACAAATCGAAAACTCGGTTCTAAACATGACGAACGTACGCGCGAAATTCCTGATAATTGCCGCGGCCAGTGAGGACAAAAAAACGTCAGTTTATCACGTCAAACAGTTTCGGATCCTCAATGAAAGAGAAATCTACGTATTTCCGCCAGACAAGCGTTCAATTGGGAATCATCAAGAACTTGCGAAAAATACAATCATCAAGAGTGCACTGAAGTCAATCAAATTGAGAGGCCAGTTTCGAAACATTACTATAACGCTTTCTGATGACCTACAAGCAATCTATCTCGACTCAGAAAGAAATCCCTGTTTCGAGGGTGAGTACTTAGAAGAACTTCCTGATCTCGCAACACCTGACTTGCAGCAACCACATCACATCGAACAACCATCGCGTGAACAACTACCGGAATGGAAACCCTTGAAATCGGTCACAAATGATATTGTTCTGGGTAAATTCAATGGGAAAAACTTCAATGCTTCAACTTGGCTCACGACGCTAGAGACTGAATGTGCCCGTCTAGAAATTCCAGAGGAACGTTATTGCGAAGTCATCAGGCTGTTCATCGAGGGACCTGTTACCGACTGGTACACAGCAAACAGAGTACTCCTTGGAACCACGATCTGGGGGGCCTGGAGACAATCATTCCTCGACAGTTTCTCCAACAAAGGCTGGTCAAACGTAAGTTACGCTTATAATTTTAAATTCATTAAAGGGTCCATCTCAGAATACGCGTTGAAGAAACTTAGTTTACTCGTTGACATCGATCCTACTTTAAGTGAAAACACCAGAGTCTGTTTTATTGTGGTGGGACTACCTTGGTATGTCCAGAATGGGTTGAATAGAGACGAAATAACAACTGTTAACAAATTGATGACAAAATTGAACCAACTGGATAGATCTTTCCAACCAGCATCAAATAGCAACTCTGCAGCGAACAGTAATAAATACTCATCGTTCAATAAAACTGGATCCACAGAACGTAAGCCGTGTTCTCATTGCGAGAAAATAGGTAAACCGGGCCGAATGCATCCTGAATCAGTCTGCCGCACAAAAAAATTCTCGAATAACATCTCTTATAATAATAACGAGAAACATATAAAAATAGCCAACAACACAGAACTAGAAGAATTAATGAATAACGAAATAGAATCAAAAAACTGAATTTGCCTCCTCTCATCACACTAAAAGTCAATGTAGCAGATACGCTAGCCACGGGTCTCTACGATCCAGGCGCAAACATCACAATGGTACCCCTACACTTTTTCAGCAGATTGAATACCAAGATGTACACCTCAACACCCTTGACTTTTAGAACGATGAGTGGAGAAGATAAAATAAAAGGTATAGCATACGTAAAAATTAAAATATTCGACATAGAGAGAAAAACAAGAGTTTTTGTTATAGATAACAAGGCCTTTAAATATGATATACTAATTGGTCTTGATACAATAAAAAACTTCAAGTTATGCCAAGATCATGAATTACAAATCACGCAAGCTAAAACTGAACTTCAGTTAGAATGTCCAAACCATAGTAGTGGAGAAATCAACATAAACTGGAACGAGCATATTCCTATTGATAAATTTGAAATAAAAATAGCACACTTAGATGCTAATAGACAGAAACAAATCTACGATTTGATTGATAAATACGGCTCAGTATTCGCAAAACACCAATTTGACATAGGAACTGTTAGCAAGCATGAAGCGCACATAAAATTGATGGAAGAGAAATATGTGGCAAAGAAACCTTATAGATGTTCCTACGACGACCAAAAAGAAATAGAAAAACAGATAGGTGAGCTTCTAAATCATGGCCTGATAGAAGAATCATCTTCACCATTTTCCGCGCCGGTAACGTTGGCTTTCAAAAAAACGGGCGAAAATTGTAAAAAAGAAAAAACTAGGTTATGCATCGACTTCAGAGAACTAAACAAACTGTTGGTCCCAGAGAGCCAGCCATTTCCGCTCATCGATGATATTATAGTTAGAACTCGGGATGCTAAATGGTTCTCTGCCTTAGACATTAACAGTGCCTTTTGGTCGATACCTATTCGTACTAAAGATCGTTTCAGAACTGGCTTTGTAACCCAACAGGGCCATTGGCAGTGGGTCGCTTTACCTTTTGGCCTAAAAACATCACCCGCTATCTTTCAACGGATTCTCTCCGGTATTATACGGCGCAATGGTCTTGCCAGCTTCTGCTGTAATTATATTGACGACATACTTATATTTTCTAAAACTTTCAATGAACATATAGTACATCTCGAAGCATTAATGAAAGCAATTTATAAAGAAGGTTTAAAATTGAAGTTTATAAAATGCAATTTTGCTAATAATTCCGTTCAATACCTGGGTCATATAATAGAACACAACTCTGTCCGACCTCTTAATGATAATTTGATAGCAATTAAAAATTTTCCAACTCCAAAAAATCGGAAGAATGTGCGTCAGTTTTTGGGGAAAATAAACTTTTACCATAAATACATTCAAAACGCAGCAAAAACACTAGACGTATTTCATAATCTCCTTCGCAAAGATGTTGAATTTTCATGGACTCAACAATGCCAAAGCGCTTTTGAAGAAATCAAAGCTTATCTAACCTCTTCCCCCGTACTAGCAATTTTTGACAGGAACTTGCCAATTGTTATTTATACTGACGCGAGCAAGGAGGGAATTGGCGCTATCCTTAAGCAGCCTCAAAGCGATGGCATTGAAAAACCAGTCGCCTATTTTTCAAAAAAACTGAATGAAAGCCAAAAGAAAAAAAAGGCAATTTACATAGAAAGTATAGCGATTAGAGAGGCAGTGAAATACTGGCGGTATTGGTTGATAGGTCGACCATTTAAAATTGTAACTGACCATAAGCCATTAGAAAATTTAAACTTGAAGGCTAGGACGGACGAAGAGTTGGGTGACCTCGCAAATTATCTCTTACAATACGATTTCAAGATAGTCTACAGGACTGGATCAGCCAATGCTGAAGCAGACTGTCTATCAAGAAACCCTGTTCTGGAGAGCGACTACGATAACGATGACTATGAACCTCTACGTACGGCTAATCTACTGGAGTTACAAGACATAAAGAGTAGCCAGAAGAACATGATTAAGGGTAAACAAGATATTATAAAGAAAGGGATAATATTACGGAAAACTAATGCTGCAGAACGAATAGTACTTGATAAACATTATGGGCTACAACTGGTTAAGAAGGTACACTTACAATACGGCCACATAGGTCCGAAACATATAATAAACACAATAAAAAATTATTACTACTTCCATAACATGTACAAAGAAATCCATCGATTCTGTTCAATGTGTGACATTTGCCTTAAAAATAAATCAAGACGTAATAGAGAAACAGGTTTTTTGGGTCACTTGGGACCCGCCAATACGCCATTTCAAATCATGTCTATTGACACAATAGGTGGATTTGGAGGAAATAAATCAACTAAAAGATATCTACACTTATTGGTTGATCACTTCACTCGTTATGCATACATTTCAACGTCACCAAATCAAACTGCTAGCGAATTCATTAAATTAACTAAAATCGTACAAAATATCCATCAAATTGGCACATTGTTAACCGACCAGTATGCAGGTTTGAGCTCGAAAGAATTCACTGACTATCTTCAGGAAAACCATATAAGTCATCTCTATACAGCCATTGATCACCCTGCTTCTAACGGACTAAACGAACGTTTGAACCAAACACTAATCAATCGAATAAGATGCAAAATCAACGAAAATAAACACAAGATAGCGTGGACGTCAATAGCTAGAAGATGTACTGAGGAGTATAACAATACAGTACACAGCGTCACCTTATATACTCCAAATTATCTGATGAATTGTACTACGCCAGATTTGGTTCCGAAAGAGTTCCTTAAAATCCCTGATTATCGGCAGGATCTGAAAATAGCTTTCAGAAACTCAGTAAAAGCACATGAAGAAAACAAGAAAAGATACGATTCTAAAAGAAAAAACATTTCACTTGAAATAGGGGACAGCGTATATGTTGAGAACGGAAATAAGCTTAACCGTAAGAAGCTGGATGAAATTCGTTTAGGGCCTTTCCCCATTGTCAATAAACTCTCCAACTCGGTTTATCAAGTGAACGTCGGATATAACGACAGAGAAGACAAGCGCCTATACCACATTAGCAAGATCATCAAAGTAAACGATCAAGACTCAAACATGCTCAGCAGCTATCCGTCTGGAACGCTCTCAACTACAGTGACTTGACTGGGTGCAGTGGCACCTGTTGTGTTTTGGTGCTTATCGTTCTTCAATGATTTACTGGTGTAAATCACTTGGGGTGGGGGGATGTAAGATTCTCGCCTGACCTCGCATTCTTGTTAGTCATTCCATGTCGTTTTTCAAACCCACAGCTGTTGTCTTAGTTACCAAGAACTTTACTTTCATCTCCCGTTTTATGCATTTATAATCCGTTTGTACGTTAGAATCGACTTAGTTTTCGATTCTCAATAAATTTTGAGCATCGTTTCTTTTGTGTCATTTCGGTTTGTGGATGTTAACCCTAAATCTTACATATATATTATATTTTTATAAAGGAATTATAAAGGAATTAACAGACGTATATAAAGGAATTAACAGACGTAGGTGGGAAGAGGTAGAAATAAGTTTGACTTCACTCTGTGATACTGAATCTAACTTACTGGACAAAAGTTCGAGAACATTTTCAAAGTATCGTAACACGTGTGTCGTCTATAAACTTTCCTTTTATCTCTCCGATACCAAAAAAGTTTAACATGAAGTTATAAGACAATTTAGGGAAATAATACATCATGAGTCTCAAGCAGTAAATTGAGAATACGAACAAAAAGGTTGCGTGGGCTCTACAGCTTCATTATGCTTGACCACACAACTGAGCCTACACCGTGAATTACTCTACATACAGCAAGATTTTTACGATATTTTCGTCTGGTTTTTTGAGTTTGCACTCAAAAATACAATGAAGGATTCGTTCGAGATTATGTTGATGATTTTTTTCAACTATCTCATTAGTATCTACAAAACTGATCGTGATTCACTCAATGTGCACTCTTTATGGCCCCAGCCCCAAACTACCCTCATAATAAAAAATTGGTGTGGACGAAGATTTTCCATAGTTATATTTGGGACCATGGAGAGACCATAGATTGACATATACTTAAACATGAAAACAAAACAAAAAAAAAAAGCTCAGAAACGCAAATTGCGGAAAGTATTGACCTTTCTTTTTAAATCACTGCATTCACAATTATTCATATTTGGAAAAAAATATTTCTCCGCTATAGTCGATGGTATTTCAATAAATATTTGCTTCAAAATATTGTATCAGCACTCAGTAGTCATGTCCATCCGGCTGCTTGGTTTCAGGGTCCGAGATCTGACCCCGGATATTAGGAGTGAGGTAAAAGATTGAATTACCTCGTCCCCCAGTTGAAGGGAGGATTGTGCCTCTTCTGGTTATGCCATCAGACGACGCTTCTCTTCCCCATGGGATTTGAGTTCAGCTCCAAGTCCCACTTGCTCAAGCCGTGGCACGCCGTCGAGTGGCTGTAGGCCTGAATACAGACCAGATAAATAAATGTTCCTCCTGTCTGGACTCGGTTGGTCATTCAATCTAGGATGAACAATAGGAAACCTGCTCGAACCAGATTCATGGCTGACCAGCCATACGATATCCCACGCCAGGTAATAGTCTCCCCAATCACCTTCATTTTAATTCGCTGGATGTTGGCAATTGCTGCTGCTGCCTCTAATTGTGCATCAACTTCATACTTCTGAATTTTGGCAGCATTGATGTCTGCAAATGATCTCTGGCCAGATCCAGTCCAGGTACATGTATGTATTGCGGTATATAATAAATAGTTGCTGTAAATCATGAATACTGCGGTGTTACATTAATATCGTTCGCGCATTCATTGGTTCGATGTCATTGTAATTCATGGTGGATCTTCGTGGAGCAATACATTTTCAGTTTCAAAGTTTATATTGCAGATTCCAGGTCTCAGAGTAGCAGAGGATAGCTCATTAATTCCCAGTACAGTTATCCAGGCCCTTCTTTTGGCCTCCTGCCAACGTTTAAGCCCTTGCTTTATTAAAGCTCCATTTTTTGTTCATTTTATCCAGGCTAATTGTGAGGGTCGACGTATTTTTCACTCTAATGAATAAAAAGTCTCTGATTTTATTACGCTTGATAAATTGCTTATTAGGAGACCGGAATGAAGAAGAGCTTGTAAATTCAAATCAGGCGGTCGTCCTCAACTTACTCTGCGTACACAAAGCCACGAAGCGGTAGTCGATTGTTAGAATGCCTCTACAAAACTCCTTTCTTTGCCGATATTTTTACTGTGAAATATAAGTGAACCACAGTGCTAATTAATCAAAAAGAATCTCAAAGCCCAAAACAACTCTCGAATAATTTGCGGTTAAATTTTTTTTTCAGATTCTTATCACTAGTTGAAATGTAAATCACATAACAACTGTAAGTCATTGTTCACGTTTGTCTTTGTGTGATATACTGTCCAACCTTACCGAATAATATGGAGAAATTTGTAAAAATGTCCGTTATGAGTTGTTTGGTCAAGTACATATTCACTGACTGAGTGTTAAACAAACCACTTTTGGTCGAGTCTTCTAACTAAACTAGTTCTAGTTATTCGATAATCCTATCCGAGTGAGTCATTATATCAATTACAATGTTTCTCCGAAAGAAATTCTTATGTAAACGTACAACCGAATCATTGTTAGGAGGGAGAAATGCTTCAAAATTGGAAGTTGAAGGACACAGCTAGTCAGTTGAACAAGTTTATTGCTGCGACGGATTCACGCACTTCTTTTACGTAGAAGCTCCAATCTGCCAAGGTGTCGCAGTGACATAGGATCTCTCGTCCATCCATCATTTACGTATCACCCATCAAACAGCTAGAAACACAATCTGTGTTACATTATATAATATCATTTTTAGCTGCGCTTACACTTGTGGTTGGATCTAACACCGAATAATCGTCGGCCTCTTCCCGCATGTGTAGATGCGGGACAAATGCCCGAAAGTTGGCCAATGATGGTACGTGGAGATGTTCGCTTCTTTGGCTGATTCTGTCCTGAGTCAAAGCCGGAGAATAAATTTGACATTTTTACCACGATGTCCGTTATAACAAACAAAAAAACCAACTTCGTTGGCCAGTATTTTTGGAAACTTTTGTGTGTTTTACTGGACATAAATGTTTATATGTTAATTTTATATGTTTTATATTAGGAATCAGAGTACCTAAAATTTACAATGAAAATACTGGTTAAAAAAATCATAGCGCAAAAATAGCAAAAATCGAATATTAACAAAATGAGAAAATTCGCTCGTTCAATGGGACTTTTTGTAAGTTACTGTAGGTATACAATTTAAGGGCTACTTGACTGAAATATTGACTGTAATATGCAGAGCGGGATTTTTGGATCACTGCAAACCCCAAAATGAAAATAATGACAGTTGTACGTCACTACATCTTTGTTTCACGTTGCTATGTAAAAACGCTGCAAATTATTACAAAAAGGTTTGTTATTTCTCTTTATAGGTTTTTTTACCAACCAACCATAGGTACCTACTACCTATTTCACACCTTCACAGTCAAGTTTATTTGGGAGAAATAAACGCTTCACACTCGATTCAAAAAATATGGAGCTTTATATGGAAATTTGATTACTGGATGCTAAGGAAGCAGAATACAACTCGAAGAGACGAACAGCGATTGCATTTTGATCAGTTGAAATTTCAACGGAGATTAAACCTCTTTGGTGTTTCACACTCTCGATTCTGATTTATCGTAAGTCCGACCCTTGATTTCTCGTGGGGAGCGAAAGGGGTTGTCCTACAAAACTCCGGGTGGTCTCTAAAAATTGAATACTATTTCTCTTGAAAATATCAAGCCACCCCTTAGAAGTTACCCCTTAGACGTGACCGACATCAACCAAAAGCTTTTCGGCATAACTAGACCCCAAATGGGGCCCATGTACCAAATTTGAAACAAATCGGTCTATGGCTGCTAAGAAAAGTGCCGCGTACGGCGGACGGACGGATTTTTTTTTTAAATTCGATTTTCGGATTCTACGTTCTTTGAAACGTAAAACATCAAATTTTGAGAAGGGATTTTGACTTTTTTGTCTTGCTCGATTCCAATGGTTCAGTATTGAAAATAATAAACCAAAAGAAATTCAATGTCATCCCATGAAAGCACTCATTCACACCAAACAAGAAGAAACAATATATAAGTAAACCACTCAGCAGACTCTCTATTACTCAAAGACAATACAAATACACATCCGTCAAGATATTCAACAAGCTACCAATCGAAGTTCGTGAACTTCCTAATTAGATGTTTGAGAACTCACTTGAGTCCTTCTTGACAGGAACACCTCATTAAAACCTGGAAGAGTAGTATACAAGCGATTTAAGTAATATCAAGTAATGATAATGTACTATAATAAATTGGGTGTAATATAAATGTACCATATGTATGTAACACATATACCATGTACACATATACCATGATACAACAACAACAAGTATGTACATACAACAAGTATGTACACATATACCATAATACAACTACACATATGTATGTATATGTGTGTAGTTGTTTAGGAGAGTAATATTAGATACTTATTTTTACAAGCACCTGATGAAAATTAATAAAGGTGAGGACCTTCCTCAATTTAACTTGGCTTTGTTTTCCACAAACCACGATACAGCATCAGTGATGTTCCTCAGGTCACCATTTCTGCCACTCGTACTTCACCAAACTTTCAGTCGTCTACAAGTCATCCCGACGTTTTCACTACAAAACAAAGGTCTTCACGAGACCCCTCTAAAGGGCCGGTTGTCACATTCTCCCCGCGAAATCATAATTATAAATTTGTTGTAGATGGGAGAGATATGGGAGGGAAAGGCGCGGCTCGGGACTCTCCATTGTCTTCAGAGACATAATTGCTAGAGGAGGCTCTCTCATTCTCCACTACGTGATCTGAAGCTCGTTGTTGACAATGGCTCCGGTCGAAGGTTGTCTAATAAGCGACTGGGGCCCCGAGGCAGACAAACTGTCCGTCGTTTGGGGCCTTCGCGGCGTCCGCCTTTGGAGTCAATATTTTGAAGAGACCTCTTCTCTATCTATTCCCGAGAGAGAATCGTACTTACTGGTTGGACGTTTGAGATACCTAGGTACTTACCTACCCCATTCAGGTCATTCCTCAGCACCTCCAAATGCAGTAATTATTTTCCAATATGTAAATACCATGTTTTATTTTTCATAAATGATACCAACTGGCGCCAATTTTGCGAATACCACGTGGTAATTGCAGGTACACAATATTATGAAGTAAACGAAAAGCTGCAAATTTGGTTTATCATTTTTCCGTGTCGCAAAGAACACAGCCTTGCCATTGTCACTACCCACCAACCATATTTTTGCTTCATAATTAAGTTAATTTTTTAAGAAATAAATGCTTCACATTCAATTCGAAAGAATAAGGCGTTTCTGAGTGCCTTCATTTGGAAATTTGATTGATGTTTGCTGAGGACGCAAAACTGAGAACAACTCAAAGAAACTAATGAAAAATTTGAACGGAGATTGGCCATCTTTTGCGATTCACCATCGTGTTTCTGGTTTATCGTAAAACCAACCCTTAAGTTCCCATAGGGATCGAATGGTTGGTGCTAAATAAATAAAGTGCCGCGGACGGAGGACTGCGTACGGCGGACGGTGTACGGACAGCCAAATTTTTATTCGATTTTGGATTTTAACTAACAAATGTTGAGGGGGTTAAAAAAAAGTCTTGGTCGATTCCAAAGGTTTATTATTTAGAATGATAAACCAATAATCTCAAATGTCACATAGATCTCATTCGGCTCCAACTAGGTCCATGTCGAACATAAGTAACCTCAAGAAATGTTACAGAACCAAACGATCTTGTTGTTATTATTCGATTACAGTACTTCTAGTGACATATCCAGTAGAATTTCAACTTCGTAGTAGAAATAGGACCGAAAAACATGTCGGAACCCACTTAAACGAACTTGTTATCTAGAAAATTCGAGGACACAAGGAAAAATTCCCCTATCAAACTTCGACAGTCTAAATCCGAAGTCTGAGGTACTTGATTCGTGAACGTGTTTCTGGCTCCATTCATTCTGCTTTTCCATCATCGGTTTCCTTCGAGCTCCGAGGTTTTCTTCGAATCCCTTCAATGAGCTTGATTTTCTTTCAGTCACGAAGAAACTCGAGTGAAAAATCACCAAAATGTCAGTAAACCAAATTATCCGTGTCAAGAAGAAGAAAAAAATATAAGTGGCAAAAACTGCTGATTGAATTCGACCCGTTTTAGCGTCCTCCACTCTGTCCTTTTTATAACTTTATACATTTTCATCTCTTAAAAAAACTCCCGCACGCAATTTTCTTATCGGATATAACAAAGCTGGAGGTAGCAATAATAAAATGCAAGTCATCCCGTACTACGGCTTTTCCGCCATTGTATTTATGAACGTTATAAACCAGCAATTTCCCTCTTGGTAGATTTCTCTTGGTGTTATCGCCCTTATGAACGAGAATAGTGGCCCCACAGTGCCTGGTAAGAGTAAATAGGTTTTATTGCTCATTCCGGGAAGGAGTTAGTTATGGTTACTCAGGCTATGCAAAATGGTTCCAGAACTTTCATTGCTTATATAACGTCTGAAAGTGAGAATTCCGCAGTAGGTATTACTCGAAGGAATGGCCCGCTCGAAAAATATTACAAAGAAAACTCTTCGGAAATTTATGAGACGATATGAAATTTCCTCGACCACGAGAGATAACGTCAGGTCATAGTAGTAATCTATACTAAATTGGTATTAGTATTATATATACATTAAATGTACGAGGCGTCCCTAAACCGATCAGCAATCAACTCTAAGTAATTTGCAACAACTATTCTCTCTTAGCGCTTCTTCCACCTTGAATTTTTCTTTTGACCTTGTGTCAATAAAATGGTCATAACTCCCTCATTTTCCTTGCAAATTTAAATCTGATTATACCGCTGGAAAGAATGTTAAATTTACACTCTTGACCAGTTCTGGAAAACTGTATACTAAGATAGTCTTTCTACCTCAAACTCAGCTTTATCCGGGGCCTAACGAAAATAGGAAAGTAAAGAGAGTGATGTACGCTAGCGACCTGGTATAATACACACTCATAAGACAAGAAAATTCAATAATGTGAATATTATGAACTTTAATTAGTAATGCCGGACGAATGGGAGACTGTTATATTGTCCTCCATAAATTTTTTCGTGTTGATTGGCGAAAAGATGTGTGGTTTGATTGATTTTCCCCGTTCCCTTCACTTTGAGCCAATAGTACTTTCTTTCTCATTTTTTTCTGTATGAACCTTCAGCTTTCTATGATGTATCTTCTATTTTTGTTGGCATCTTCAAATAGTTTTACCATTATCTGCTAAATCGGCTCCAGAATGATAGTTGCAAATGAAATGGACGAATATACAGAGTGTTCGTGGCAACCGATTTGAGGCCAATTAATAAGATGTTGGATTAGAGTGTTTATAAATAACAAAAATCAAATTTTTCTTCCTTAAAACCACTTCTCTTAACAATCGACGCCATTTTCGAAATCTACTTTAAACTTGCTCTGTATAAGTCACAAGAATAGGTACTATGTACATTATAGAAGTCAGAAATGTAAAAATAATTAATAAAAGAACATAGTGACTCAATCTATTCATTTTGATAGCAGTATCATATATCTTCCAAGTCGTCTGCAGCTGAAAGACTTTTCCAATTTAGTTGAGCAAGATGCGAGAATTCGTATTGGTCAACGTTTCGAAGCAAGTTTAGATAAAGCCTTAGAAATACCTCGGTTAACGTCCATTTTCAAAGTTGCGGACTTTGACGTGAAATATAACCGACCCTCAAGTCCCTGGTTAAGTACGCCGCTGTTGATCCCTCTCCACCTTCGGCTCGGGCAGGAAATTGAGGTCAGTTTATTATGAGGGATTCCCTTCCTTTGCAGAGCTTTCCGTTGTTATCATCCATTAACGGTGATACATAACTTTGAAGATTATCTATCCGCTCTCTCTTTGAAAAATGACGTTGTTCGCTTCTCGGGAAAGCCTTATTGATATTGTTGAGGTGGCTCTCCCTCGAACAGCAAGCAGTCAGTAATAGGCTTAACTTGCTTATGCCTATTGCCCCAAACTAGTCATCTCCAATAATTTATCAATCAAAATGAACTAGAATTTGATTGATTAATTATGTTTATAGTTTTATGTTCTGGTGGGACCTAACGTACATGACTGCTCCCTGCAGCGAATCTAATCTATCGAATTGATCTGTGATCATAGGTTCGACTGATAGTTACAGAAATCTCTGCCAACTCATCGACCGCTGACTGTCGAGCAGTAGTTATTTACTTAGTTTGTTCAAAATTACTATCAGAGAAGAAACCAATCTGGAAATGGCTGGGTATCTCAATGGACATGCACGTTCCTGTGTTATATAGGTAAGCCTTCATCAAGTGCATTCGAGGCGCTTCTAAAAATTGATGAAGCCCAATGACTCCTCTTCTTCTGTTCTAATATCTCCAAAATAGTGACTATGACGTGATATTGGTGTGAGGGCTTATGGTACACACTTGCTAAATCATGTGTCTGTTCTGGAAGCGAGTCCATATAACTTGTCAGACTTTTTTATATTTTTCTGCTACTATTAATGGCATCAAATCACATCTCGATATTATTAGAAATACATTTCTAATCGTACTTACTCACGCAAACTTCTCCCACAACGGATCAAACAGGAATTGTACCCAGGATACCAGGAATTGCGGCCACTAATTAATTACTGGATGAACTCCATCAGTCGGCCTGAGGATGGTGACATCTAAGAGAAACTCACCGGTTCTGGTAAATATTGGAAGGGTCAGGCGTCAGGGAGAGAAGGGCTGGCGAGAGGTTGCTTCAAACCAACCGCGGTATTTGTTCCTCGCACTGCGGTTTATTTAGTGCCGCTACTTGTTAAGCCCAATTTTGACCCTTATCAGCTGAAGATAGTCTGGAGACTAGAAGAGGTTGAGCATAGAATACGATGATTTCCTAGGGGACCACGTAGGGGCTAATCAGAGAACCCTTGAAATCTTTTCACTTCTACAAAATGTCTAAAGGTTAATTCCCTTGTACCATTCCAAGGGCCGTTTTATTTGTAAATAATTAGATTAGAAGATAATCCTGGCTTTTATTTCAGATTCTTCAAGAAATTTCATGGAACTTTGAATGCAGTACCTAAATATATCGTCCCATAAAAACACTTTTCAGTACACAAAAATAAATAAAAAGACACAACAGCCTTCCAGTTACAATTTGATGTCGTTCAAAAATTACTTAAAATTGTCACAACATGATCACGTTTGTCAATTTAGAAATTCCATATTTCATCAATTAACGTTTCAGTACTTTCTGAACAATCAAGATTCTTTGTTCAGTGTTTGGTCTAGTTCTAAGTGGTTCTCACATGGTCCTGAATTTCACTGCACGAATACCAACAGCGTTTGCGAATATTTTTAACATTATATGTTACCAAAATATCCATTTCTCGAGATTAATGATAACATTTTGCTGAACTATGGGGAAAGCAGAATTACATCATCATTATTGAAAACATCTCGATCATGTTGCTGTTTATGTAGGTATTCAGGAAAACCGTAAGAATTGTGAGTACCACGTACTCGTTCTATAATAAGAGTTTTGGACAGTTTTAACATCATAGCATTATAATATTATATCCATGCTAGCACAATAAGTAGAGACCTGTGCATTGGTGTATAACAGATCTCTTCACTGGGCACAGCCCTATGCAACATAATAAGATGGAGCAACATTTTCTCTGACACCTGATTCACACCTGATAGAACACTTTCGTTCCATCGAAACGCGACTACCTAGTCTTGTTCCAGACAGCGAGCCTGTAAGTTCCTACTTTCATACAAGATAATTTCCCTCAACCTAGTGGTTCACATCCAATTATTTAATAGGTAACATCTATTGATACTTCACTCTCCCCCCCCCCACCCCCCCATACATAGATGGAAGCCTTTTTGCTGATATGATAACACATTATTATATCCATCTACATTTTCCTAATTCAACTTGTATCTATTCATCTGCCCTTGTCCTTGGGTTGGTCTCCATCAAGAAGTAGGTCTTCAGAAGGAACATAAGATTAAAGTTTCTTGGGGTAGAATAAATATCGCGTCTCAGATTATTGACGTTAATTTACTCAATTTTCCCAAGAAAACTCAATTTCCCAGAACAATACTGTTTTGCATAGGAGCATAATGAAATTTGCAATAGCATGGGAGCTGAATGTCCACTCAGTTGCGAATGAGTAATACTAGTGAGGGTATCCTATCTCGGTCGAAATTGCTCAAAAAGTGCAGGAATTAATAATTCCCTAATTTGACTTCTTACCTAAGACAACCAAAATATTCGCAAGATGGCACTGTGTCGTGCTAGGCCTGAAAAAAAGTTCAGTTTTACGGCATGAAGGGAATATTCCGATTGGTGACATTGTACAACTGAACATACACATACCCACGTTTTATAGAACAGGAAGATGATGATGGAGATAACGATGCTACAATGGGGAATACGAAGACCAAGATATAGCTAATTTGCGCAGTAACTTGTTCCTTGTGTTACCGTATATCACGATGATGTTGTTCCCACGTTTGATAGACATCGCCCGATATCCTGCGCAGCAGTGTAAAATATGTGGCAATCGATTCAGGGATGGGATCGCGGGTAATGGAAGCCTCGTGTACTCGTGTTGTTTGCGCTTCCCGCGGGACCTTCTAATCACCTTTGGCTTCCTACATTAATTAGCTAGTGTCGTTTTTCGTTAATGACCAGCCAAGCTAGAGCAAACCTTTGCACCCACCCTCAGCTCTTACTCTATTGCACTGCAGGGAAAACGGGTTTGGAATTACAACTTCCATTTCTTCCTTCTACGACAGTTTTACGCTATTGAAGTAACAAAATAGGTGGATCCAAGTACATAATTTCTTCAAAATTTGAATATGAAACAATGAAAATCCATTAGAGTGTATAGGCACTTGTATTGCTCCAAAAGTATGTCAATTTTATTTCTTTTTTCATTAATTTTTTCACACGTTTACTTGTGTGAAAGCGATCGGTAAGTGTGTCTAGAAATAGAAAATCACTTTGCTTTTTGAGATTCTGTGAAATGAGATGAGGGAGGGCGGCACTATGTCCGTCAACCAGTAATTCCAATTTCAATTACTATATAGATATGTGACTGTAAGCAGTGCAGTTTGAAAGTATGCAGTTACTGATTAGTTATAGGCCTTGAAGAGTGGCGCTACACCATAACGTTATGCGCTAACCACCTCAACAAAAATACTTATGACATAGTGTAAACCTCAGTACTCGAAGGTTTGCCACACGTGTGTGGCAGCGTCTATGTAGTTTGTAAAGATACGTATATTCAAGGTTTGAAACATGAGATCTTCGCTCTTTACCTACCTACTATTCAGATGGTGTTGCATCGATGCTGTGGCATCGACGACTCCAACCAAACGAGCAAGGTAGATCGAATCCAAGCGCTTGCCAGTCTCAATGCTCAGAGACACAGGAGGAACAGTGTTAGGAGTGAAGCGCAAGGAAAATCCACTCAAAAAGTCCTGGAATGTCCCAAGCATGATAAAGCCTCAAGACACGGACCATGGATGAGTATGGAGAGATGGATACCACATAATCCTGGTGAGAAGGTTCTGAAAATGCAAAAGCCTTGCTTCTCAGACGTAAAGTAAAAAGCAAGGCCTGAATTGAACGAGAGAAAAGGGCAGCAGGATCGCTGGATACACGGAATAGTTAAGGGATTCGAGTTTTGGATCTCTACTTTGCTTGTTCAAAACGGTAATGGCCTCACATTCCCCCGGACTTCTCCACATCAAATCCGGCATGGAACGCATATGCGAAATAGTAGATCTTCTGAAAAGCGTCAGATGTTGGTGGACATCCATGCAAAGAAGGGTGCCTCATTTAGGTAGTTGCTGCGTTGCTGTAGGACAGATGTGACGTCATCCGGGAAAACTTAGCATTACAGCTTTGCAGACAATATCAAGGACATCATCTTCACGTCATTGAAGAGAAATGACTTGCAGAGTCAATGAACAGAATTTTCCTAGAACACATTGTGTACGCACACTTCAGGTGCGTAGAATATTCAAGTCCTAGCGTTACTTGCTGATAATACTGGACTGGAAAGCCAGCTGGGAGTACCCACTAATAGGAATTAAGGAAGCGGTGATGACTACCAGTCATATTTTTTTAATCTATTATGTCGATAACATAGTACAAATCGTCGGTGGCACACGAAATGTTATTAACGTTTTGAAAAACAAAATAATTTTTTTTTGTAGCAGGCATGGATTGATTTTTTTCATTTTAGGACGAACAAGCTCTTAGAATTATTTAATGATCATTTCTTGAGTCGTGACGTGACGATCGGTCGTCGTGACGGTCAAAAGTGACGGTCGGAAAAATAGTGGAAATTGATAAAAGCTTAGCTTTTACTTCCTCTGAATAGAGTTTCATGTAACTCAGTTGAGATTTCCTAGCAACCAAGTTTTGTTATGTATATGAGAGCGAGGCCAACCTCCAGATAACGATGTTTCTCTGGTAGGTACTTTTTGTCAAAATAAACATGATAATGAACTTTGAGCAAAAAATAATTGGTAGGTACCGATAATTCAATCGTCAGATGCTCACCAAATAGCACATGTTGAGAGAGCTCTCGCCAAGGTCGTTCACATAGAACCACTATTGCACCCCCATAATTACCTTTATAATCGTGGCACTGTTCCACGATTTCATCATGTAATCTTGTATGATTCAATGGAACTCCTGTGATGCCCCAACCAAATCCGAGACTTTGTAAACCATTCCAGATAAAGGAAAACGGTCTCATTCATCCAATTCTCAAGTGACCATTGAGCCCGCCTCCACATGAATGGGGAAATGATTCCTTCTGGGAAATACTGGTAAACAGGAGTGGCGTTTATAGTAACTTGTTGCTTCGACTCTTCTTGGAAGTCTCGTAGGAGTGATCGGTTCTCGGATCATTCTGCTAAATAATTCCTATTACGTTTCATTCAATGTCGGCTATTGACCTTCCTAGTCTCCAGCACCTGGGGACGTAGGTATTACATTTTATTTTGAATCTAAAGGGTCGGATTATACGAGTTGGTGTTCCCTAAAATCTCTGCTCCGCTGATGAACCATCGTTCTTTGTGATCAATTGATGTTACTTTCGAGTCGGAAATTTTTTTTCATATTCCTTCAAAAATGCAAAAAAAAGTATTTTCCATCAAAATGGATTTATTTGTAACGTGGGTGGAAATAATTTTTATTTAATTCTCGGAATCTATGTACCTTGAAACAATTAAGAAGAGGAATTGAATCGAATTTTAGGAGATGAATTTAATTGTCTTTATTCGTATTTAAATATTCATTATTGAAAATACGTTTGTGCACAAACTCTTGGTTACTTTCAGGTCATCTCAAGAGATAAAAGTAGGGGTTGTAAGGCTAAAATGTCCTAACTCGATAGATTTCAACTGAAGGAGTTTTTTATTCCAATTTACGTTACATCGCCATTTTTATGATCAAATGAACTTACGCGGTGTACAACGACGTTTGCTTGCCAGGAGGCTCAAAAGGCCACACGACTGTGAATCGTTTATTTTTAAACTCTAATTCAGAGCGTTCATCCAGTAGGTCATTGAGGCCAAGTATGATTGTAAATTTTACAAATAATTGTCCATCGATATGAAATTATTCAATTCGATAAGTAATACAACGACAAAAAAATCAGGAAAAGAGATTAGACAGGTGAATGAGGTCATCCAATATTCCTTGGTATTATTGGTGCATCGTCAATGACTATTACAGTTTCACTGTTAGGAGGGATGGTATCGGCTGGGAGATGAGATATTCTATGGTGATGCGGTAGTGTTGAAATACCTTCTTCCCGGCTTGAATGATCCGCCTGATGATAAGTGAATCCTTCCTAATGGCTTCTGGTTATTTATATATCTTCTGCCAACAATGTTCTGGTAACATCTGCAATCTCTGTCCGCAAGTTCATTATCTATTGAGCCGCGATGACTAGGTACCCAACAGACCACGTTTTGGTAATTGAATTTCAGTAACAACTGTGACCAAATCGTCATTCAAACATCAGGTGATTGGATGCGATCTTCTTTGTATGGTTTTCAAGTACAGTTTGATGACTGTAACTTCGGATGAAGTAGTAGATAATTACTCAGGAATAGTGATGAACGTAGAATGATTATCTGTATGAAAAACAATAAATCATTGTACAATTTGCAGCCTTCTTGTCAGCCTTGAACGATGAGTCGCTTTTGTTAAAGAAGGTACTCGTTACTGTGATCAATCGTTACTATATTAGGTATATGTATACTGAGCAGCAACTTGTATTCTTCTTTGTAGTTCAAGCGAGAATCGCATTGCTTCATGATGACAAGTCGACTGTAAAGTGAGATATCTGTCTCGCATCCAGAGAAAAAAAAAGACCTGTGAGAAGGTGAGCAGGTAGCTGGAAGAGGAGGATGGCTGCGGAGTGGGGAGGGGTAGTGAGGGTTTTTGATCTGAAAAGTAAAGGATCCTCGAAGCAAACCCCAGAACCGTTCACCCCGTGTCAAATGGACCAATAATAGAAACGATAAGAGCGTGTTGAATGGGGCATTACGGATGACAAACTCCGCGTCGGGTTTTCGGTGGTGTCAGTGAGATGGCTGCTGGTAACGATTGAGCGTGGAAGAGACGAGGAGTAGAATGAGATGGTATTTGGGATGAGACGAAAACAGGACAGCTGTGTTTGCTGCGGTGACAATGGTTTTGTCCTGAGGTAGTTTTCAATCGTGATTACCTCCCTTCGGGTCTTTATGTGAAAAAGAGGGACACGACGGCCCCGAACGGCCAGGTACCCGGTTTGGGGACATTTTGTGTTGTCCCCTGAATAATGGGTTCTTTCAATGTGAAAGCAGGTGGAAAACGATTCAAGTCTTCATCTTACTTAGCCATATTGAATCCAGTAAATCGACTCCCTTACCTGTTCCTGATACCTGAGCATATCTCTTTTAGGTATCTCTGTCTTCTACTGGATATGCGATGCTGGATCAATTTCCAATTTTGCTTAGGTATTTAATAAATTATCATGCAACGTATAAACCAACAAAAATAAATAAAATTCACGCTTATTAAAAACAAGAAATTACGAACACCTTGAGAGGGAACAAACAGCAGTATTTTTAACGACAAATCCTAATTACTATTTGAAATCCTAATTACTACTGAAATCCTAATTAATACTGAAATCCTAATTACTACTGGAATCCTAATAAATTAACAATAGATGACGAAAACCCCGATTTCCTACTTGATTCTATGAAACCAGTTATCGGTCAGCAAAATGTGGTACTTCCCTTAGCTACTATGGAACGATTTTGATGAAATTTTGTACGAGTAATTCCATTTGGGGTTTAGTAGTGCCGCTAAGCTTTTGGTTACTGTCAGTAACATTATCCAAGGGGTGAAAAATAGGCTTTGTAATTTTCTAAACGCCCTGTCTAGACAATTTCTATATATAGGTACTAAGGGTATTGTTTTCCACCAATTTAAACTAGAATTCAATTTTTAGAGTGGATTGAGACTACCCAGAGCTCGGTCAGTCAAACGGTCGCGCTGTATGAGGACTTGAGAGTTGGACTTGTGATACATTATGTACATAATTAATATTTATTTATGGTTTACTCAAGTTGCTTCATAGAATGGGAATTTCTATGAAGTTCTATCAAGTTTCTTGATATATAAGGATAAAGACTTGAGGGTCTGGAAGAGGTTTCGAAACACTTGGAATCGTTTCCCAGGAGATGCGCAGTGTTTCTTGTGATGTCCAAAGATGCAATCTAAAATGTTGGACATTCTGTTACAAGGTGTAGACATGTTAGTTTGCAGTTATTGCAGGTTGGATTTGAGCAGACAGGAGGACGTTCTTGTTGGGACGACATGAGATACCCGTGGGTGGGACGTGTATGGCCCAATCCTGAGGCTGGTGAGGATCTTCTCGGCGCTAGTGAGAAACAGTACCGTCAAGGGGTTTTCGCGTTCGGCTTGATGAGGCCCTAATCTTCACATCCTTATTGATGGTCCACAATTTTTGATGCTCCATGTTCATCGCAAACGACTGTTCTCTAATTGACATTAGGAGAGTCATAATATTAAATATTACGGATATAAATTTTATATCCGTTCAAATTTCAGCTGATCAAATACGGTCGTTGTTCTTCTCCAAATAGTGTTTAGTATTGTACTAGTTAGGCTTCCTTTGCAACCGAGCATCACCTTTCATAATGAAGGCTATGAAATTAAAATTAATTATTGCTAGTAGGTAGTATCAATGGGAAAGCCGAGTTCGATCAAGATAAAGTGATCTATACAGTAAGATAATTTAACCGTTGTTTGATAATTTGTAGCGTTTTTATTCGTGCACACTCAAGCTGCCGCGTGGAGTGAGGTAAAGAACAAAATGTTCAACGTATCACACGGTTTTTGTACGATAAAAATGACAAAAATAAAGTTCTGTATCAACGAAAAGATTGACAGCGAAAAAACCATTTAAGCCCTGCTCGTTTATCCGGTTCAAGTGACGGTGACGTTCACCCAACAATTGAAATCGCAGGCCATCCTAGAGACATGAAACATGTTTTTAAATTTTTGTGATTGAGACGTCCAGCCGCCAGTGGTACATGACGGTAGTTCATGATGTTACGTGTATTGTAGAATGATATCTGGTGGACACTCTAGATCGTTAATGTAAGTATCAAGGAACACACTAATGAAACACAGAATGATAGAGTTTTCTTTCTTTTTCAGACAAATCAAGGAGGAGCTTAGTTAGTTATTCAGATTCATCAGTCTTAAATAGGCTCTCTATATAATTTCAGCTTCTTGAAATCAAAAATCTTGAATCTTGAGAGGATGATCGGTAGGGAGCTCAGGTTGTTATTCAGAATCAGCAGTCCTAAATATGCGCTCTGTGAAATTTCAACTTTCATGAGCAAATAAATTTTGCTCGCCCATCTAAATTGCATCACTCCATTGGATTTATTGGATTCTATTCATTGGATATTTATTATTGGATTCCATTGGATTTATTCATCCATGTTATTTAAACTATTTACTGGTTTATTTATATTTAATGTATTTTTACGGAGGTTATTTGGTTTGAAATTTTCGGTCAAGCACGAGCGTCAAAAGATCCCTTGGTGAAGGTGATCATTCTCGTTATTTATTATTATTCTTATTCTTATTATTGTCTCATCAATTATTATTCTCGTCTGTCACCCACAGATCTTATCTCTTACGTTACAGATGCTTTCAAACTCAATAAAAATCGTCAAAACACCTTCTGTGTTAAGTAATAAATATTATATACCTATGTTGAGTACCTTCCTACTATAAAAAACAAAATATTTTTGAAAATGAATTTTTTATTACGTAATTATTCGATTTTACTCAAACGAAGTTGGACAATTCCTAGTTCTGATGATCCACTGTATTAAATAGGAAACCCTTAAATGAATGGAACATTTTCATTTATACCTTTATACAAAATAATTATGTCAATTATAACGCGGAATACAATAGTGGCCATAAGGCCGATACGAAGGAACTATTCCACATCCGTAATTGATGTTTTGGTCTACTATTTTCATTGATGAACCATTAGAATCGGGCAAAAAATAAAGTATTTAGTTGTCATTTTAAAAGTGACCTTCTAGAAATAAATTAAATTATTTTTTGCTAATTTGAATTAGACTTCAATTTTTTGAACTGAATTAGACCACCCAGAGCTTTGTAGGACAAACCGTTCGCTCCCTACGAGAACGAGATGGGGTCTGAGTCGGTCGCCGTTCATTCCTCGTTCAGGGTTAGTATTTTCTTAAATTGCAGGGGAGAAATTTTTGAGTGTGAAGCGTTTATTTCTTCCAAACAAACTTGATTGTGAAGCAGGTATGTAGTAGGTAAATAGTGCTTACGTTTGGTTAAAAAAAGGGAAAATTGGGACAATGGCAAAGCTGTGTTCTTTGCAGACGAGTGATCTATACATAAAAATAATAAAACGTTGTAAAATAATTTGCAGCGATTTTCCCTTGCAATGGATACGGCATCATTACAGTTCAACAGGGACGGTTCGTGTTTCGGAGAGTTTCTGTTTCTCTTCAAATATGACGCTATCGGTACGAAATGAGCATTCCAACAATCCAACTGTCTAAGATGTTTCCTTCCTTCGTCAAAGCTATCCCAGCAGACGTATACTGCCGTCCAACGGAAAAAGGCAGTAACACGAATTTTTCGAAAAATGGAATGTTATATATCGTTGGATTCGTCTTCCAAATCTCAATCCAATGCAACAGTAAAAAGAAATATTTTTTGAAAAATAAAGACGTAATTCGGAAAACAATGTAGGCTGCTTTTAGATTTTACACATTGGTACAACAGTAGAAAGCAGTATCATATCATGCAACGCTTAGATGCAGTAATATAGACCATGCTGTTCTTTTCCATTGCTTTTGGGGAGACGTAATTGTCTCACGTACAACAGCCACACTATTAGACTGCCTTTTACCATTGTACTTTGGTCTGATCCACACATCCTTCCCCAAGCTGCGCGAGGGTTACTGCTTTCTTCCGTTGCATTGGCCTCAAAGCCGTCTGAACTTCACATACCGCCCCACTGGTAATGCTCTGAGGCTGTTTTTTATCGTTGTTTCGCGTGCCTACTCATTGCTAAGTTATTTTACAGTGTATGTGATACGTCTGCTGATTTTTCAGTTTTTCTCGTTTATTCCAGCAGTTTTAGTTGTTCAAAGTTATGTTCAGAGCAAATACACTTTCCTGGTGGTACAGAGAATAATTCATAAAAATCTGGAAGTATTTAATGAGAATTTATCCTCAATTTCAAAGCTTGGGCACAATTAGTAAGCTATTAAGGAGCCAAAATATTGAAAAATCGGATATTTTGTGAATATTATCCCCCCACTCGCCCCCTCCCCTTGACAATTTTGATACTCTGGTGAAATAAAGTGCAATTTGGGATATTTTTGAGTCGAACAAAAAAGAAAGAAGCAAATCGGTTGGAGAATGAGGCCTGGGTAGAGTTTACAAGATTATGCCCGCAAACGCACGTTTTTGAGCATTAACCCCCCTTTCCCCCCTTAAAAGGAAAAAATCGAAATTCCGGCGACGTAGTGCACAACTAGATAGATTTCCGCGTCGAATAATAAAAAAAAAAAACACAAATCGGTTGGAAATTGAAGCCTGGGCAGAGTTTACAAGATTATGCCCGCAAACGCACGTTGTTTGAACATTAACCCCCCCCCTTTTCTCCCTCTTAAAAGGCAAAATTTGAAATTCCGGTGACGTAGTGCACAACTAGACAGATTTTTGCGTCGAATAAAAAAAGAACCACAAAAAACGGCTGGAAATTGAGGCCTGGGCAGAGTTTACAAGATATGCCCGCAACCTCACGTTTTTTGAGCACTAACCTCCCCCCCCCTTCCCCCCCTTAAAAGGCAAAATTCTACATTCCGGTGACGTAGTGCACAACTAGATAGTTTACCGTGTAGAACAAAAAAAAGAACCCCGAAAATTGGTTGGAAACTAAGGCCAGTGCAGACGACACAAGATTTGTCACACACACACAGACATACACCTATGGTTTTTTTTTCGCGGATTTGGATTCAGAATGGTCTAAAACGGATTACTGTGTGGTTATTTTTTTTCTGTTGAGTGTTGTCCAACTTCACCCCAGATCGATCGCATAAGGACGCCCAAGTCTTCCTGTGGGACGTCCTAAAAAAGAACATTTGGAGGACACATACATATACCTACAGATTGGACGGTGTTCAAACTATCCAAGATGAGCCTTTTTTGAAATCCACTAAGTTCAACATGAAGAAACAAAAAAACCTATTGAAAACTGAATGCCAACATGTTTCAAATGATATACTCGGAGGAAGTAAAGGGTTCCAAAAATAGACACCACACATACATACACCTATCATAGGTGTATGTATGTGTGGTGTCTATTTTCTGAATCCAAATCCGCGAATAAAACCATAATGGTTTTATTCGCGGATTTGGATTCAGAATGGTATAAAACGGATTACTGTGTGGTTATTTTTTTCTTCTGTGGAGTGTGGACCCCAGATCAATAGGATAAGGACGCCAAAGTCTTACTGTGGACGTCCTAAAAATTCAACATAATAATTATTTTGTGTCAACTTCATAACTAATTTTTAATAACAAAATATGTGTATGCGTCTACAGAATGGAGAGTAAAAATAACAATAATTAGTCGAATAAACTTACGAGCAATAAGATATTCTTCTATAAGTAACAATAAATTATATTTTAATAACAATAATTTATTGCTCACTAACAAAACTGTTTTTTTCCGTTGGTTCCGTACCTTGATAATACTCGCTCATGCAAAAAAGAAATACAGTAACAGAAGGATCCAACGGAAGAAAGCAGTACGTAGAAACTGCAAATATGAAAATCTATGTTCAGACAACAATAAAACACAGCGCGTGACGTAATGCAACGATTAAGAGCAGCAAAGTTAGATTACTGTTGTACCGCCAAGGCAATACCAAGGTTAGTACAACTGAAGAAAACAGTTCATTGATTTTAGACATATATTTGATGATGTTTTCCCATAGAAGTGATTTTGATAGTAAGAAGAAAGTTTCAACAAGAATTGGGGGAAAAAATTTTCAAATTTTGATGAAAACTAAGGATTTTATGGCTAGAAACACAAAACCCTAATTTTCTCAAATTGTCTCATTCCGAAGTTACTGCCTTTCTCCGTTGGACGGCAGTATAATTACGCCCATCTTCGGGATGGGATTTCTGAGTGGCATTGTGCGAGGTTCCGAACGTTACAATAATTGCGTATGAACCAACATACATTACGCCAGAGAAATTATCCTCTAAGCAAACGTGCATGTGGCATGTAATTACTGGCTGATGCCTGCTGATGTAGTTTCCGACGGTTGTCGATCCCATCTTCGACATAGGAGCGTGCAACATTCGCTACATGACTGATCAAGTTATCCTTGGCGTTGGTAGCCAGAACATCCAAATATCAAGTTCTACCTAATTTTTCCACTCAAATTGAATTTCTTCAATTTTGATATGTTCCTTTCAGTAAGTAGTTATTTGATATTGTGTCGCTTATGAAAACATTCAAAATAATATCAATACAAATCGGTATAATACCTTAATTTATTGATGTCAAGTTGACGACAAACATTCATCATTATTCGCATATTTTTTTCAACACTGTTCTCACGATGTAAAGCCCCGATTTCTATGTTTGCAACATTACTCCTAACAATATTTGACATTGTGAAAACGGGAATATATGGACTGTAGAAGGCACCTTTTCTTCTTATTTGTCGAGTACGCTTGATTCAGTTTAGGTTCGAATGTATTGTTGTTCAGTTGATGTGTTGATAACAGGGACTGAATGAGAGCTTTCCACAAACCTGTCAAAGTTGTAGCAACCTTCCCTCTCACTCCTCGTCGTCGTAGGAGTCGATAACCGCTGGGTTCGAGGGCGGTGGGGAGATCCATGCAAGTCGAACCGGGAGGCAGACGTGGCGTGTTGGCCTGAAGGAGTTCAAAGCCGGCGCCCCAAGCACGCGAAGTGTTGCCGAGCATCGTCCAAACTTGTCCAAGCTGAGGAGGCAGAGGTAACCCGGTTCGTACTTAGCGCCTTGGCGCACCTGAAGCCGGGAGTTTACAATATCTCATCCCCGACACCACGAAAGCTCCGTGACAGGAACAAGGGTGTTTGAGAAATCGCTCCTTGTAACTGGTTTCCTAACATTCGTTAAACTTCAGAGACAAACTCCACTAATAATCTCAGCTCAGCACGATACCTCCTGAAGGAAGGACTCATGACCATGTCTTGATTATTCATGAGCTTGTTCGTCTGGACTGTTCTTTTGTGGGGGCGATGAAATCCCAAACAAACATGGAAATGCGAATCAATCTCCGGAACGCAATAATTTATTTCATAGCGGAAAATGAATAATAATACATTAGAGGCGATTTATCACGAGAGGGTAGGTATGTAGTTCCTGCTGGTCAGAGTGGTTCTGTAAGGAGGAATACTTTCACAAACAGTCGTTCCACTAGGGGCACCTGTTGGAGAGCTTGCAAACTAAATTTTGGAAGTTAGAAGTTCCTTCACTGCTCCAACCGAATTTTACACGCCCAGGAAGTGATCCCTGAATGTTCGTGTAGTTTTCCTAGCACTCAATCGTATTTAAGGGGTCTCAATTGGTTGCCGTTCCTTCCTCGTTCCGGTTCAGTATTTCCCTAAATTGCAGGGGCTCAAACTTTAAAACTACATAAATTTGAAATTTTCAAGAATTTGCGAAATTCATTAGTGCATCGACCTAGGGAATTGAAAAACTAAAAGATTGCCGTCAAACTGAATAAACTGGTTTTCCCATATTTTTGAAGCAATTATTGTTCGCTTTTGATGATTCTAACGGCAATCTTTTAGTTTTTCAATTCCCTAGGTCGATGCACTAAAGAATTTTGAAAATTCTTGAAAATTTCCAATTTAGGTACAATTTTCATCGTTTGAGCCCCTGCAATTTAGGGAAATACTGACCCAGTACGAGGAATGAACGGCACAATTTACTTGTGATTCAAACAGTATATATTTTTATGTTACCAACAATTCTAATGTAAATGAGAAGAAAGAGAGTCCAACGGTTGTCAGCTAATTTTAGGCAGTTAGGCTGTTATGAAATATTTTGTTTTTCTTAAAATAGGATTTCATGTCAACCATTTATGTTTCCCTAACAATCAAGAATAACATTTTGTGTAGGTGAGACCCACAACGATGTTTTGTTTGTTAGGATGAGTGCTCTTCGCGGAGGGGTGATTATACTTATAAATAATAAACTTTTGTGTAATAATTTGCAGCGTTTTAAAGTACCTAATGAAAACATCAACTGTACAGTGGGTCTGATCTGACACATCTTCACTCATTTTATTGACATCATGATCAACATCCTACACATCTTGATCATTATTCGGCAGTAGGTTGTCATTGGAGGTTCGTCAAAATCGTGAAAAGTGGCCTTCACAAAGAGAGGGTGATTCATCGACAGTGCGGTCGATAGCGCATGCTACTGAGTGTGACTGTCGAATTTTTAGATTTTCTGGCGACTTAATTAAGGAACCCTCCGGTGACTCCAGAGATTAAGCCCTCTGGGGAGAATAAAGCCCTCCAACAGTAATTAAACAATACGTTCAAACTGTTAATTAAATTCCTTCAGAAACTTTTTTCCTTTCATTCCTTCAGGGTTCCATTTTTTTAGTTTTTTTTTTAGAACGACCGATTCGTGTTTTTGATCATAAGTCAGTCGGTAACACTGAGAGAGGTATTCTTACATTTTGAATTTCTTCGTAACTGGATTATTGATAACTATTGCGCACGAGCAAGCGACCTTGCTACGAACATGACTTTACAGACCATTCGATTTTGGCGACTTTACAGGAACTGTAAGGGAACATAATGACTTAACATCACTTATATCAACCGAATAATAGCACACCTATTTCTCAAAATCAGTTCACATTTCTTACGATACTAGCTCATCAATGAGTTTTGACATTTTATGTCTTTACTATGGCACATAAATGAAAAATCGTCACGCGGGGAGCGTTATGAGGGGAGCGTTACGCGGAAATTTCTGATGATTTTCGCTTACATAAAATGTCTCTCGTGGTTGCGTACTTGTACGAAAGCTGTATCCACCGTTACGGTTCTTTCAGAAAAAATGTGGATTCCAAAAGCTATCTCCAAGATTATTATTTAAAAAAAAAGTAAACTAATAACAGTAAATTTATCCAGAATACTTTAAATGTTGCTCTGTCTTCTCTTAGGTATCTATTTCATTTTTTGAGTGTAATTAGTTTTGAAAGTCGTTAATCGATGTTCTTAATCGATCTAGCAATCACAATTCCGGCAATGGTCCCAAACGATTTAGGATGAATAAATAACTGGCTATCTGACATCTACGTAGATTTCATTACGCCACCCTATAGCTCTTTTCCTGGGGCATGTAAAGAGTATAGAATATTTAGGAACATTGTACGCAGAGCGCAATCCAGGCAAACTTGATTTTGATAGGAAGTTTCACGATTTTACGAGTCGATTCTTATCAGGGATAGCTGAGATTGTTGGGTTTATTTATTTGTTTTTTTCAAATTACTGAAGGATGTAGAACAGAACAAAATGATAAGGGGCGGGGTTGGATAAGTTTTTAAAGAGATTTTTCCATTGTGCTCATGGAAAGGAGGTGAGAAGATTGTGAAAAGGACAACGATGTTAAACGATTATTACCATTCCTTAGGTGCTTTTCATCCCAGAGCGCTGAAAGTTAGTACACAACCTCAGGGGACATCTTGGAGATCTGGAGGAAGTGAGATACTATTGCATGGGTTACAGGTCCTTCCCAGTTCATGCTTGAGCAGTGAAAGTTTTTTTGAAAATTAGGCGCTTATGAAGAACGTCTTGAAATGATTGAGCAAAGTCAGATAGCTATTGAGCGACTAGCTTATTCCTTGTTCATTCTAGATGGCTGATATTCGCTAGACTGTCTCTTCGGAACCACTGCGTTTGCTGCAATTCGACAAACACTCTCCTGAACGCATTTGATCATCACATTAACCCTAAACTAACACCGCTCACATCAACGGTTTGCGCACCGCGGGATTGCTTGGGCTTTTAAAAATATAATTCGACATTTTTCGCGAGTTTTTCTTTGCAAAATCATTATTTATGGTGTTCAACAATAACGAAAGCCAAATTCTTTAGTAATGCATGCATTCCAGGGGCCGTCCCATTGGATAATCATTAGGTCAGTTAATACCAGTTGGTAAGCGAAAAAACTTTTTCACTCGATGTAATTTATTAAGTATTTTAGATCCACAACACCCCCCCCCTCGCCCTTATCCACCACAATATTTCTAGCGGCATGAGACCCTCGAATTTGAAGAGCATTTTGAAATCCATGATCTACGATGCCCAACATGCGAACTTGAGTTTCAAAGCTTGGGTACAATTAGTAAGCTATAAAGGAACCGAAATATTGAAAAATCGGATATTTTCTCAAAATTATCTCTCCACTCGCCCCCTCCACATGCTAATTTTGATACTCTGGTGAAATAGTGTGCAATTTGGAAAATTTCTGAGTCGAACAAAATAAGAAACACTCAAATCGGTTGGCAATTGAGGCCTGGGCAGAGTACACAAGATAATGCCCAAAACGGTTGAGAACTAAGGTCTGGGTAGACGACACAAGATTTTGTCACACAACACACACACACACACAGACATTCACCTATTGTTTTTTTCGCGGATTTGGATTCAGAATGGTTTAAAACGGATTACTGTGTGGTTATTTTTTTCCTGTTGAGTGTTGTCCTCCTTAACCCCAGATCGATCGCATAAGGACACCCAAGTCTTACTGTGGGACGTCCTAAAAACTATCACGAAATGTTTCATTTGAACTCTGAACATTATAAAAAGCTAAACGGCAAGGTTTGACTGAACGTATACTAATATTGCTGTTCTTATCTCTTGATTTGTCCAAGTTACGGACATCATCATTCATTAGGTTGTTCTAAGTTATGTGTTCATTAGGCCTGTTGAGGCAAGATTGTCATGGCACTTTTTTTTGCTTAAACATTCATTTACTTACACCATTACAACGAGTTGTTCATCGTCTAGTAATGTGTTACCAGAGTTACTAGAAAACTGCTGAATTTCAATTGGGGTATCTCCAGGGAAAATTTTTTCAAGTCTTCTTCGGAAAGAGCCTCCTCACCTTCTTCACCTTCCTAACTGTCCCCGACTAAAAATTCTTCATTATCCCGCTTTAACTCTTCTGAAATCTCCCTGATCTTTCACTTAAACATGAAAACTAGCTCAGTTCTTCTTTACAAGTGCTGCGTGAGAAAGTTGTAAACTGTAGATGGGATTTTCAATTTGTTTGAAATGTTTAATAATATAGGTAATATTTAGCTGATCTAGATCACATGGATGATCAAGCGAAGCAAGTGAATACTAATTAGACATGTACGTATCTTTACAAGCAGACAGGTTCTTCACTTAATCCTCCTTACTCGAGTTGACAATCGAAAACAGAAAACTGGGAGTGTGGGTATCAGTAACGTGGGTGTATCATAGTTCCAAAAGGACGCCCTATCGCTGGTTTCGTTTGAATATTCAACAACTTAATAACGATCCTCCACGCCCTGAGCCATACGAGTTTAGATGCAAGCGATACATCTCTTGTGGTTTATTTTCCGCTCGTACGATCGCTCTCACAGAATTTTGATAGCGATCTCTCTCCAAGGTAGTCTCACTGGCTCAACTCAGTTCTCCCGTCCGTCCAAATTAATCAACGTTTGTGGTAATCTACTCTCCCATAACATTGTATGTTCTTACTATTGTTCGTACAGCGAAGGATCCAGACATAACAAGGTCAAAAACCATGATTTCTTTTCTGCTTCAGTACCATTTTGAACATCCATTGTATTTTTTTAAAAATAATGAACAACTTTTTAGTAAATAATAATAATTTCTAGTTTTGTTAGATACGGTTTTTATCTGTAGATATACAATGGCACGTGTGTAAGGGTAGTTGCCCTGCGGCAGTCCCTTCTAATTTTTATGTGTAGACTAGATAATATTAGTTAAACAACAATAAAGATAATAAAAATAAATAAATAAATAACAATATAAGTTCAGAGAAAAGCGGGGTTTCTAGGGTCCATCACTAGGTAGGTTGGTGTTGAGGAGAAGAGTGGTTAGTTCTCATCAAGTAGGTCGATGGGTCTTCTTCTTTTGAGTCGCCTTCCAGTTTGTTGACTTAATAGTTGATTGGTGAATCCGTCGAATATGGTGTTGGGGTGAGATAAGTACATGTTGAACTGTCGGACAAATGTCGATCCTATTACTGTTTTTACCTCGGGTATGTCTAAATCGCGATGGATAACGGAATTCCTAACGTACCATTCCGCATTTGTTATTAATCGCAGAGCTCGGTTTTGCTGTACCTGGATCTTGCGAATTTGACATGCGCTGGCTGCACCCCATATTGAACATCCGTACTGCCATATAGGGCGTATCATTGTTATGTAGAGCGGTCTTTTATAATTTAATGTTAGAGGTGATTTCGGTCCTATTAATGGTTTCAAGAGTTGAACACGTTGTCTTAATCGTTGAGTGAGATCGGAGGTATGGGTGTTGAACGTTAGCTTTTTATCTAATATTTTATATCTAATATTTTTATTTTTATTATTTAAGTTTTTGAATTTTATTAAATTAAATTTTATATTTAATTTATATTTAAATTTATATTTAATTCAATTTAATAATTTAATTTAATAATTTAATTTATATTTAATTTAATTTAATAATTTAATGTATATTTAAATTTATATTTAATTTAATTTAATAATTTAATTTAATTTATAATAAAATTTAAATTTAAATTTAATTTAATTTAATTTAATAATTTAATTTAATTTAAATTTACATTTAAATTTAACTTTATTTTTAAAAATTTTATTTGTAATTTTAATTTTTTAATTTTTTATATTTTGATTTTATATATAAACTTTTTATCTAATATTTTACGTATTTTTATCTCATATTCATTGGAAATGATCAATTTCAGCACAAACTGGGTTCGTTTTACATATAATTTAAATCCATTTGCGAATATATCTTTAGTTTGTTTTTCACACCAAAAGAGTTATTTTTCTTGCTCGATTTCATAGATTAATTATTGAAAATAAAAAATCAAAATCGGGGTTTGACATATTTTTTGGTCGGGGTTTCTATTGGTATTAAGATAACATTGAATTTTCGTTACAACCAATTCAAGCTAAAATTAAAAATTTCAGAAAAATGTAACGTGATACAATGTAAAAATAACGCCTTAGACAAATTAATCGACAACAATTTTTGTGGGATTTAGCACCTAAAAGTCAAGAGGTTTGGCAAAATTAGGCCTGAATGAGCGTATTAGGCATAAATATTTTACTGATATAGTATTTTTTCTTTGTTACAGGTAAGAATACTCCTTGATTAATTCACTCTCTGAAGAACGGCAGCCAATCAGGTAGACCAAAGAAGATATAAAATTGATGAAAGTAAAAATATATTAGTAGTTCAACGTCACAGTAGCAATAGTCCCACCATGTTGAAGGTATATTCGAATCATGTCAGAGTACACAGACGTTATATAGATTGGATTGCTACTATCATTATTCAATCAACAAATATCAATATTGGTTAATATTTTGGTTTGATTACTTACTCCGATCACGTTCTCTCATTTGGAGATAAACTTCTCTCAGACCGTTAGAGAGAACACAATAGTTAATTAGAAATGATCTGATCCCTTTCGACGTTACATATTACATACCTACTTATACTACGATATTATCAGGACATATAGATGCATCAACTACAAAAAGTACGAAAAACCGAAATATATATAGATTTTCTACGGTTGATCACACATGTACATTATTGTGTGATTAGTTGAAAGGGGAGGGGATGGTTACACTAAGGTAGAGGTTACTTTTTGAGAGTTCACATACAATGCACAATGCACAATGAGTATTATGCTTAAGGGGAATAGTCCGCGCCTTCCTTTCGTTTTTCTTTCATAATTCCCACTATTACGTACTAAATTATTTGCAATTTTAAGGCAATGTTTTTCACACCTGTATGCATGTCTGCTGTGAATTTTCTCCAAGCCGGTCGAATAGAAAAACATTGAAAAATAAGCAAACTATATTTTTTAATGTAGAAAAATGGGTCATTTTCATGTTCTATTTTCTGACTAACCATTAAGCCAATTTAATCCAAATTTTCACTCGTTCCCCTTACATACATGGACAACATTTGAGTCAAGGGTTCGGAGTAAAAACAGTTTGTTGAATTTTCAACCCAAGTAAACGAAACTACAAAGGTGGCCTTCCAATCTAAGCATGTTTTTGGGACACAAAAATCCGTATCCACGAGATGAGAGTTACAAACGAAATTTCATTGCCTCCATCTCTAGAATACCTTGTGTGAGTATCTTGTAAAAATTAGAACGAATTTGGTCGAGACAAAGAGTCTTTATTAAAGACCAAGAAACAGGATCATTTGTCCGCCAAAAAGTGACTTTTCAGAACAGCCGTTTTTCTGACTGCAGGTTGCGTTCCCGCATTCTTGATCTGATCTTGATATTGTGTGCCTGGCTGACAAAACCACATCACATGTAGCCCAGGCGAATTAGAGAAAATAGGAGAAATATTTCATAGTAAAGAAATTTCTTCACCAGCGTCTTCCTTTACACTTGGTTAATCATGCCTCAAAAGTCCCCTATGGTGGGGGGGGGGGGGGTGAGCTCGAGGAGTGGGGGTAAATTTTCTCAATTTTTTGGACTTTTTTTTCGGTTTTTTGCCTATAACTCTAAAAGTAAGCGTTCTAGCGGATTTTTTACTATTACCAGAATTAAAGTATATAAAATTTCCTACAATTTGCCCCTCTGACTTAAGTCCCTACGATCACGCCTTCCGCCGCTAGAGCGCTTTGAAAAGTAGGTATCATTTTAAAAAATCAGCAAAAAGGTCTTTTTATGCTCTTTTTACTCGGAAATTTTCAGGAATAATGCTGGTTGGGGTGGAGATGGTCCCCTATGACAATCATTGTCCCCAGTCGATCGTAGCCACTGCGCATGCGCAAACTTGTATTTCCTTGTCATTGCCATAACTTCTATATTTCCCATCTGATTTCGATGAAATTTTCGGGAATTATGCAATTCGGGGCGGAGATGGTCCCCTATGAAAATCATGGCCTCCTAGTTGAAAACACTTACTGTCTCAACTCTCTACGATTACGCTTTACACCGCTAGAGCGCGTTGAAAAGTAGGTATCATTTTAAAAAATCAGCAAAAAGATTTCATAAAATGGAAATTACTTTTGGTTAAGAATTTAGACCCTAACTTGATAGACTAGACTTCAACATAATATGTTAGTTATAATATATATTATATATTATAACATGGTGTTTTAATATTCTCGGAGTAACAGGAGCTCTAAATAAAATTGTCTTTATGCAAAAAGGAACTTGTTGAAAACTTGTATCGAAAATTGATTGAACAAAATAACAGATAATGAATGTTTGTTTTGAATTGCGATTGAGAGGATGCAGACGGTCGGAAACTGACTGATTCTTCTTGGGAGCGGGGGGGGGGGATTTCGCGGATCTCGCGGGATGTCTCGCGGCCGCGGGTTGGCGTCGCGCTGGCAACCGCCGTTCCATGATGCCGTGCGCGGCTCCAATCAAAATGCTCAGTTGAAGCACCAAAAGCTTCGCGGTTTCTTTAAATTGAAATGAGCCACAACACATGGATACCTAGTATGTATTAGGTATTAGCTGAAAAGCCTGCTAACAGCAGGCCAAAACAAATCGTAGATATGTTTTTGTTTATAAAGCTTTTATTGCAACTTTTTTTGCAACCAACTAAACTCATTAACAATATAAATCTGAATTATATTATTACAATACATTTTTCAGACCTAAGATACATAGGTAACTTTGTCCCGTGTCTCTCGGAACTATCACATTCACTTCCTACACAAGTCGAGTTAGAACTTGCATTTTTAGGTGCTTTACAGCTTCCTCATTCACATGAACTATCAGTCTGGGAAGATAAACCGTTGCTTGCTTTTTAATCACTTCATCCACACTATGAAACTTGAAGTTGGCGGTGGAGAGCATCATTTCGGAAGTGCCACGGCGCATTAGTGGTACGTTGTAGTACAGAGTTCTGGAAACGTTGGATGATCTATCATTTGGTTGGAGCTGTGCAGCCCCACAACTGCAATCCATACATCCAAACTGGCTTGAGTACTTGATTGTACAGAAGCAGCTTGTTACCGATGGTCATGGTGGAACATCGGCCTAACTGCCAGTACATCTTTCTAAATTTCGATGCGAGCTCAGTCCTCTTCTTTTTGACATGTTTCTTCCACCTGACCTTGGCATCAAACGTCACGCCCAGGTTTTTGGCAAGTCGTATACGATACATATCTACAGATATGTGAAAACAAAACCTTAATACCGTGACATAAAATGTCATCAACAATGTACGTATTGCCCCAAGACCCCCACTTCCCTTGGTGTACTTGACTTCAACTTCCATTATGGCATGGATGATAATATCATGAGAAGTTATAGTCTGGACTCCATCTTAGACATATTATGTCTAAGATGGAGTCCAGAATATAACTTCTCCGCGGGACTACATTCCACTGTTCCTCGGTTCACAAACTACTTGCTACATAATATACGATGCCTCACGATTTTAACGCATTTTTCTATGCTGAGTAACATTGAGGTGTCCGCTTTCACTATCATTAACGACCATGTTGTAGTACATGAAATTAGTATCGTTGGAAACCACCCTTGCTAAAATAACAGTTTTTCTTCCGCTTATTGAACTGCCATAATTGATATCGGAGACCTCTTCGTCCACGACCACGCAAACGAAGAACTTTGGAAAACGCTGCAAAATCCTCGACAATCATCACGCTTTTTTTTTTTTTTTTTTTTCAAGTTCCAGCTAAACGCGGAAAATGAGAGGAAAAAGTTCAACAAACATCTCTCGGGCGTAGTGGGTAGTAGTGGTCGTTAATGAGCGCCTCACTTCATTACTCAAACGAACCCCCTCCACTCATCGCTTCTCATTAGCGGTAAACCGATTTATGAACTCAAGAGGTGAAGCAAAGCTACGATAATATTTGTTTTTCATCATCCCATTCCCTTATTGAGCATTAGAACCCTCTGGGAGGCCGCTTTTTTTCTAATGCCGGGAATCTAAAGAGGAAATCATTAAACCCGATAAAAATAAATTATAATTTCTCCCCGCCCAATGTATTTATTGGCAACGTAAGTGTTCAAGGCGTATTTGATATTATTCATAATGAACGGATGCTTACTTCCATCAACGATTTGAGTCCTAGTTCGCCTAAACTAGAAAGAATATAGTTTTCACAACTAGTAGAAGAAAGAACGGAAAACCTCAGATTTTAATTACATTCTCGGATATAGATATCCGAGAATGTAATTAGAATCTGAGGTTTTCCGCAGATCTGCTGTTGGTGATCACTCCAACTCATTGCTTAGAATGAGTCAGGTGTCGATATTTTGTGTTAAGTATTACTTATCTTTTCGATGTTGAAAAAATTATTATTCGTGAAAAATACAAGTTAACCCATTCTAGGCAGAATCTCGTAATTTTGATATTCACAATTTATTTATTTTTCATAAATTATTGTTTAAATTGATCTTAGATATTAGATAATTATGCAATATTTTGTAATGTGTGGTCAAAATAAGTTTGTTATCTAAACTGCTATTTTCTTGAAACTTGGTGTATTTCTTTTCGGGTATTGAGTAATAAATAGTCAAATAACACACAACGAACGAAGAACAACATAATATTGTATTACATACAACATAATATTGTATTACATACAATATAATATTACATACAATATTATTGTATGTAATACTCTCATTATTACGTATTGAAAAATTCCATAGGCATCTAAACATTTTTAGAACTCATAATGACAAGAAGTTAGTCGACGAGACATAATGATTGAATAACTGACTGGAACAAAAATGAATGAAGTCCGAATTGAGGGCCACGAGTTTTTCACCGGTTTCTGGTACGTCGTTGCGTAATATGTGGCGATTTCTAGAATGAAATCTTGCTTCGAAATTTTCCTTCGGGATTCAATTTTACGACCTTTGAACACGGTTGAAATGTCCGAAATTTTCTTTTCGAAGAAGTTGCTCTTACAATCTGTCAAACCCATGTTCAAAAACAATGTTGCTCGCCAAGTGTACGAAGTTATTGGAATTTTGTTCATCTCAAGATATTACAACGCTTCCTGGGCAATTGGATGAGTTAGTGGTGGAAGTGAACTCTGAATCTGCTATCATTTTCACAAGCCTCAAGTTCACCCATAATAATAATATCCTCCTCCTCTGTCCGAAGAATGTTTCAAGCTCCGAAACCTGGGAGATATTAGTTCAATCCGGGTCAATTTTGACTCACTCATCTTTCTCAAGCCCAAGTTGTGGATCATAAACACCCTCTAGAACGCTTCGGATTTGGTCAAGTTTCCGATGAGATGGTGGATATCACTGAAACAGCAATAGACCAGTATTTGATAGAGCATTAGGCTGGCGTTAAATTTATGTCGCACACGAATTCCGGAGCTAGTTGAAGAGGGATAAAACATTAATTCGATCGGAAAATTTCTTGCGACCACTTGGGGGGATCTTGAGAACACGATATAAAACGATCAGCGAAAAATATAAGGTTACGATAGCAAAATCTAACTTAGTAAGTCGAAGGGCCTATATTTTTGGTGATTCACAGCGTGCATCAGGTTTCCAACAGTCTGGAGATCCGATAGGGAGTAGGGTCTTTTAACTACCGGGCGGATAGGTGCCAAAAACACCTGCTATTACAACCTACAATATTGTGATTATTGCAACCTATCATATTGAAGTGAATACGAAGAAACTTCGTGCCACTCTCACTTGCTAAACGTTTTTAAGGATGAGCGAATATTTCATTCCAAGTTTTCATGAGAATTGCTCATACGGGATCCATTCCCAAGAAGGAGAATTCTACGTACAGACCAAATATTGTCTAAAAACATGATCAATCACGTTGCAACACCTTACCATAATCATCGAAAATGTTCTGTTGAAAGAGGGTTTCAATCACTCTGAGAAAGAGGATAGAAAGGATCCCAATTTATATACGTTATGGTAAACCTTTGGACTCTTTACTCCCCGCCCGACAGCCGAAGCTATTTGTTGATTGTTCCAGTCTAACTGAGAGAGAAAGAAAGAGAGTCGAGTGCACTTGAGGTGGAGTAAGCACGCACGACAGACCTTCGAGCCTCCCTACAAAGGGAAAACCGCCAGGCTGTTATATTTCTACGCAAGAAACCTCCGGTTCACCGCCTTCTTTTGATCACTTCAGGATTGCCCAGCCCCTCGCCTCATTTATTTCGTGCCTAGTGGTTTTTTTTTATGCTCCACCTTACCCGCAGTACGTATTTCCACTCATAAAAAAGAGTGAACCAGGTTTCCCGAAAAAAGGAGAAAATCGGGGTTTTCGTGTTTCGTTCCTTACTATCTCTGGTTGTCATAAGGATTCCTTAAACCTGATTCCACATTACAGAGAGTGGTATATCTTTACGAAAATTTCTGTGGGTTGCCAAGGAAGCTGTGCCTCATGGGGCAAGTTATTTCTCTTAGCAAATGATAGTTTGTACGTCACATTCACAGGATCTTCAGAGTTCCATCCCTCGTTCACATCCGTTCCCTCCATGTACGAAACGGGTATTCTTGGGTAGGAGACTTCTATCCAAATTGATCTAAATTGATGCGACCATGAGTTATGACATCGTACCTGAATACATCGAAGAAAAGTTCTTTCATTATTTTACTTACCACATCTATTCAGACAGAAGACGACTTACTGCCATTAATTTTTTTTTAACCATATTCATTTTACAAACTCCTAACACTAGTCAATTCTTACCTCCGTACGATAGAGTAAAAATTACTATAATTTATCCTGAGTCGAGCTATATAATGGTCACTTCACTGGGAAGAATACAAGTAAAAACGATCCATTCTCACTGTCTAGTTTCCAGTGAGCTGTGGCATTGGTTTGAGTTGTACGAGCGTGTTGACTACGTCACTAGACCAACTTTTTATTAAAAAAGTTATAAAACACCTTCTTCCCCCTCTATGATAAATGAGGTTCAAATGGGTGAGTTCCCGCAAATTCATTTTTTTCCATTTAAAATTATAAGCCATCAGTGAATTATTTTTCATTTTTTCTTGGAACCGCGGTTACGATACCTGATACTTCCCCACTACTGGGAAAGCACCATGGAAGTACTTGGTATTTTTTACTACGCCTTAAAGTGCATGAACTTTCCCCGTGCAGGAACTTCCCCCCACCAGCCCAATACAACACAAATTTGCTACTTTTAAAACCAAACAATTATGTTGAAAAAAAAGTTGTAAGCGCTTTTTCGCGTTTTTGATCCATGTGCAACGTAGCAGTCCAGATGAAGAATGCTATCCTTCACTGTAACTCACCAAAATGTATTATTCCTCAACTTACACCCTACCCTCATCGAACACTATAAAGTGTTTCGTAGTAGCTCGTGAAACCCAAGCGATAATGAGGGAGCCTAAATCAGCCTTCAGTACATCGACACTGCAGGAACAAATGGTAGTGTGGTGGTCTGCTATAACCATTATCCCGCCGCAAACAGCAGACCCTGGTCGTCGTCGACACGGCTTCCTACAGTATCTCTCTGACCATTCCACTACCCGTCCTCGCTATATCGTTTTATGCATTGCTATGGGTTTGCGTTGTCCACCAACTCGAATTAACGTGCTCTGAATCCCATTTGTTAGTAGGTACGTATCGGTATCCGAACTTTCTGATGCTTCCTATCTAATGAGGTGTGTGTCCGATTATCCTCTCTGTGTAGAAGCTGGCAGAAAAGTAATTTGGAACGAAAACTAGTAAGTTCGAGCAAAATTTGCTCATATAAAATTATAATAATATTAGAGATATAAAACCATCTAACCAACCGTCGTAGTCACTACGGGACAAGAACAATCATTGTAGCTAGGTTGCATAAATCTCAACAGGAAAACGATTTT
Organism: Apolygus lucorum; assembly: GCA_009739505.2. Classification (NCBI taxonomy): domain Eukaryota; kingdom Metazoa; phylum Arthropoda; class Insecta; order Hemiptera; family Miridae; genus Apolygus; species Apolygus lucorum. The sequence goes on along the minus strand of CM019176.2, from coordinate 49,294,200 downwards.
AGATTTTGAAAAAATCACCCAGAATATACTTACGAAGAATAAAAACAAGTTCTGGGATCACAAGATTTCCTACAAATTCGATAATGAAGGAAATGTACAACTCGTGGTTGTACGGAAATAATTTATCATGCCACAGAGGAGAGATACCTCATGCTGGCAATTTGTATGGGAAATAAATTCAGGATGTATTCAAATATTACCTGCAATTGTGAGTTTCGGTGAGTACCGAGAGAAAAAGAGAGCAAATATCTCTCCTGTCAATCCTGGAGCGATAGAATTTTGTATGAAGCCTCTGAATGCGAGGAAATTGAGTCAGTTGGAACAACCTGAGCGCTGAACATTGATACTAGGTATAATCAATATCCTCTCAACAAACCATTACAAAAAGGAGTGATATCCCCAAAATAGCACTTCGTATGAAGAAAAGTACCAATGCATGAGAGAGTTTTTTTAAAAAGGGTGTTGAATAGCAAACTGGGTTTGTACAAATTGTCACGCATCAAGGAGACATTTACTTAAAACCAAGGCCATTAGAGGAACGATGAAGGGCGACAGAAGGATCATGCCTACTTACCTACATCGATTTGGTAGTCTATCGTTCAATAGCGGTCGCCCAGGTCAAGAATTCAAGTCCAAGTGGAAACACGGGCTGGCAGGTACTTAAGTGAAGTTTATGGAAATTACTGGCAACTATATATAGGTACCGTTTATCATTATGACGGCCATTTTGCATTCAAATTAACATCAAACGGATGGAAATTATATTCGACCAGGGTAATGCCTATTAATATCAGAACAGTCGTAGATTGAGTGAATATCGGTGAGTACCAAGAGAAATACAGTGTAACGGAAACCAGACAGGCGGACCCCCCTCGAGTTTCCGTGTAATCTGAGGCAATTTATATTCGTCTCCTGTGATTTAGCGGGCGGTAAGGAACGCCGGGTCGATGTAGATGTACTTGTTTGATTCCCCGCAGCGGACTTTGCATTACAATGGCATATTCCTCACGTGGGAGAAGGCCTGGTGAGCTACGCCACGTGTCCAGCATCTAACAACCCCGCTTTTTTCGTGCTCTTTGAATACCTCCAACCGAGTCGAATCCCGGCATTCCATTCAAGAAAAAACTCTATTGAGCCATATAAGGGTACTTCATACGCTTGGGTTATTCTATTAAAAACTCACTAGTTTTTTAACACAATAAGTTGATGAAACCTCACAATCTGGAAATAATACCATTTTTCGAACAGCACAGATCGCGACACAAACTGAACTTTGTAACAGAACATCTACTTGTATAATGAGACCAAAGTCAATAATTGAATTGAACTGACTTGTTGACTCTTGTTGTCGTTTTGTAAATAGGACAAGATCTCGGAAACAACAATTAGGCCTATTTCCATGGGAGAACATGGGAGAAGACATGTTCAGTGGTGTTCTCTAGGAAACGCTCACCAAGTGTCACAACATTGATGACGGGGTAAGTTCCAATCAGAAATGCTGTTATAGTTCGATATTTGGGTATGTAACTGGACCGTCTCCTGGAAAAGCTCACTCTAAGTATTAGCAAATAACTCGTGGGGAAGTGATCAAATTTGTATACTTTGGTTCTATTATTCTATTCATTCAATCAAAACTTGAATACAGCTCAATTCTATGCCAAACAGCTCATACTTCCAAATTCAAGATTCTTTCCGTAACCATACCTACAATTAGCCACAAGTGCATTCAGGTCGAGTCCTATTGACAGTCTTAATGCAGATGGTGGAGAACTACGACTGATTCATAGATATATTTGTAGGGATATTTATTTATTCTTTTAATCATCATCCATCTCATTATCACGTGTCCCTGAACCTCCAACCTCTTCCGCATCACGCTTACTAGATTACATCCGCTCTGATCTCTCCAATCAGTCCATAACTCCTCCAAACTTCCAAAGAGAAGACAATTGCCAACTACCGACCTGGACTCTTAGTTTCAAATACACTTCATTGTATAGTCATAAACCAAACGGTGCACCAAACTACCTTTCCTCTTCCTTGCTCGTAAATGGATAGGCCTGATAACTCCAATCAAAATTCACTAGAAACTCAAGTTGTGTCATCAAGATTTTCAAATTCAATCTACCAGTCCACCAGGATCCTATCACTTGTATATACCTTTCCGTCCTTCGAAGGATAGATGGTCTCTGAAATTGAGGGTAATCTGGAAATAATTTTAGATTATATTGAACATGAACAGTTCACTTCATTCAGGTTATGCCCAAGCATCGAACGTAATTTACCTTGTTTAGCTCAGCTAGTAAAAGAGCTCAAACAGAACAATGTGCGGCATGTATTATGTTAAACTGTGATATTTTCCACAATTAATTCTAGTAATTAATTCAATGTAAGCGTACTTGGAACAATGGACAAGACCTTGGAGTTGAAACATAACATTATGAAGAGGAGGTGAGAATATCTGGGTCACATTTCCGGGGAGCAAAGTATAAAATACTGAAGCTGATCTTGGAAGGAGAGATATAAGGAATACGAAGCTGAGGCAGAAGTAGAAAATCATGGAGCAGCAATCTACGTGAATGGTTGGAGTGTGATGGCCAAGAGTTGATGCGGATTGCAAGAGACAAAATGAAATAGCCATTTTAATTTCCAAACTCCGATAGGAGTTTTACAGCTAGATAAGTGGCACATTAAAATTACTTCAACAATATCGAGGAACTGGATTCTCTTTTATGGTTCTCTGAAGGGTTTTGAATGAGCACTATTTTGTGCCTACAATAGCTCTATACATACTCAAGGCTCAAGCATGGGATTCTTCAAATATCAATAACTCACCCAGTGGTAACCCCGTTCAATCTAATTCCTTCCATTTATGTCTGTCGGGTAACCAGAACAAAAATCGAATCCTTCGCAACTTTTACCCGGCCGTGTTTTTCGCGCCTAATAATCCCTCCAGCTTTGCGAAATCCCATGTTTTTTTATTACGGGTACTATCCAAAAGCCGGGAGGATCCCAAAACGAAGCCACGCGTTTTATAAGTGATTCCCCTCCCTCGATAAATAATAAAAGAATGAAAATAAAAATCTCTCTCCCCTCCCTTACACGGTCATAGGGGATCGGCGTTAAGGGCTTGGAAGGTAAGGCGGCCGCGAATTTGACAAACGAGGCAGCGTTATTTATCGACACAAGTATGGGCTGAGGGCTAAGGCCTGTCCGGTGAGGCTGTGGAAGAGGTGGGGATGATGACTAATGCCCCAAAACCACCGGAAGAAGACGATAGGGGTTTTCGGTTGTTGTTGGTTGGGAGAGGAAGGAGTTTTCCTCGCTGTGTTCATCATATTCGAAGATGAGATATTGGACCGTATTTGCCAAGGATTCACGCCATCCTTTTCAATAAATATTTACAGTGCTTCTTGCGAGGTGAATTCATTACTTACCTTCATGAATGGCACACTATTGAATGTGATGCATTGCCAGATTTCACATCACTCGTATTCAAGCTAAAATTAACGGTTGAAATATCTGATTTAGATTGAGCTAAGTTATGTTGATCTTCCCCGAAAATTAATAAAGGGTTGAAAAAATGTCAAATTTGTAATAAAAATTTCCGCTTTTTCATTGCTTTTTTGACAATTTTCAATTTTTGCCACAGCTAGGTTATTGCCAGACTAGTAAGTGGTGACTCAAAGTAGTGTGTACATTATTGACGTGCCGATAGGCTAGCCCTCGAAGTGGGGAATCAAATGCAAAAAGACGAAGAGTCCCAAGGCTCAGTACAGCAAGGTCATAATGATTCATACGAATGTTTTCACAACAAAGTGGCATGTTTGATATTTTAGGGCTTCCTTCAGAAATTTTGGTATCTTTAAGAAGAACAACTTGGTGGTTGGGCTACGTTAAAACATGCCATGCGCATACAGTATGGTGGTATGGTAACCTGAGAATTGAAGAAAAAACAATTAATGTGTGGTTACCCTAAAACTTTGGGGAGAAGAGGAGAGATTTTTGCAGATTTTTACGATTTGTAACCAAGAGGTCGATTTTATATTTTTTAACTGTTAGTGCTATGTGCCACACCCATATTGCTATTATTCCAATTTTCCTAGCATTTTCCACAATATTTGATCTTCTACGACCTCCAATCACGTCTTTCACCTTTATGAACAATAGTTCCTTACCCAGTTGAGAGATGAAGAGCACTTCCAATACAAGAGATCATTTTAATAATTAAGAGATAATATGGATAATTAGAGGTGATTTTTCCAAATTTCCATGAAAAAAGGAAGATGAAATTGGGAAAAACATTTCAGGTGTAATAGTACGCATCTGCAATACTCGTCAGTAAATTGTTTTGGAACCGCAGTATAACATCGCGGTTACTTGGAGCTGTGGACCCCCAACTGCATTCATTGAGTCCTAACTGGCTTCAGAGCTTGATTGAATGGTGTCAATTTGTTCTGAATCGAAATATTTGAGCACCAACTCATCAACCAGTACATTTTCTGAAATTTAGTAATTTATTGTAATTATTAGTAATTCCACCCGTTCCTGACATGCGCCTTCCACCGCAATTTATCATTCAGACAAGTGGTACAGTTTTTCTGCTGAGGTGGACCGGATCATAGTCGAGCTTGAGATTATTGATTACTCGAACTTACGTGGTTTCGTTCACCTTGATCCACCATTTGCATGTTCGGTCTTGGAGTTCCCTTACGAACCTCATTACTTTTGGGATCATTCATGGTTCTTTTCACCAACTGCAAGCAAAGCTGTCTGGTCTTCGAACGTTGCCACAGTTTTCTAAAATTTCTTAGGTCAGTATTTACATTTACTCTACCAGCGTTGGCCTGAACCGAAGTCCAGATAGATTACTACCTCGTTTAAATGTAATTACATCGGTACAATAACAAATTTCATCACCGTGTGTAATTACTGAACGTACTATGGATAACAAACCCTGATTGATCAATCTAGCTACTCGAATAATTATGGTAAATTGAGTAAGAGCAGGAAGCGGCTGGGTCACATCGTTCATCAAATAATGATAATGCAAACACAAACCGAACGTTCGAACACTCACTTCGAACGTCATTCGGTCGAATAATTACTGCGTTATCTGGAGTAAAGTATTATTTAATCAAGTCGGATTGGTTGAAAAACTTTGTTGAAACAAAAGGAAGGTGATCATATCATTTTAATAACCTGAAAGAAAATATGCAATTTTTCGAAGCCCTGTAGAACAAACTTTCAGATAACTACAAGTGTTTTGATTTGTCATCCTGCAAAAGATACTAATAATAAAATATAAATACCAATAAACCGTCAATAATGATCAGCGAAGAGAATGAATAATTTAGTTTTCCTGAGTTTAAAATGGAACATCACGCCGGGAATGTACTGTAAAAACCACATAAACATTGAGAACGTTATGAAGACCAGATTGCATCACTGTAGTAGGTAGTCGTTGTTCCAGTTAATGTTATTTACCTGCCGATTATCCGATCAGATTGACATTCGAGGGAGGTATTTGAAATCCCGAGGTTGTACAAGGGAGATCGGCTTGTAGGTTTTCCAATTAGCATAATATGCTATATTATATATTATACGCTATATTAATAATATGCTATATTATTTTATATTATAGTATATTATACTCGATTATATAGTATGATCGAGGCCCCAACGCGCACATACTCTGACAATATCTCCAGAATCAGGTTGTAACTTCTAATTGTTTTACCCGTCACGTAGATTTGCAGACAGATAAGAGTAATAAAGACTTGCAGACAGATGCAGAACCATAATTGTTCCGAAGGTCTGAAACATAATAATGCGAGAGGAATGTTTTGATTTTGTAGGATATTCATTCCGTTTCATTATTATCGCAGATCAGTTACAAAGATGGACAGAGACCACTACTTAGCAGACATCAATGCAGCCAAAATTCAGAAATAAGAAGTTGCCAACTTTCAGAAGTCAAATAAAGGTGATTGGGACAACGATTATCTGGAGTGAGGTATGGCGTGGCAGGTCAGTCAAGGATCTGGTACGGTTTATCCTAGAGAGAACGACCTCCTGTGTCCTGACAGGATGAACATTTATCGTGTCTGCATTCAAGGGTGCGGCTACTCAAAACATTGCCAAGGTTTGAGCGAGTGGTCCCCGTGGAACTTGGAGCTGCACTCAGACCCCAAGGGGAGGTAAAGCGTCGACTAGTATCAAAATCAGAAGTGGGGCAATCCTCCTTCCATCAACTTTGGTAGCTAGCTAATTCAATCCTATAATCTTATCCCCCCCCCCCCCCCCCAACAATGACCAGGATCGGATCTCGACCATGAAACCAAGCCGCCAGTCGATATGGCTGCCGTGTGCTAAAAGTTCGGATATATAATATATTTATGACCAATTAATAGCATCGATTGTAGCTGTGAAAAAATCTTCCAAATATAAAATGTGAGGGCTGGAGGTGACAAAAAGTTATGAAACGCCGAAATAGAAATTTCCGAACCTGTTTTCCCGGCATGACTATCCAAAATTAAGTTCCAATTTTGATCAAATCCTGAGGTTTATGTGAGTTTACCCCAAAATGGTCCCCTATGAACTTCTTCAATATCACAGACCTACTTATGCACTGTCGGATATCAGGAGCCATTCAACCTCCAAAAGCGGATAAGCGTACTATATTGTGGGGAGTACCTAGTCCAAAAAAATTTTTTTTTAGGAATCGATTTTTCCATCCGTTTTTCAAATAAAACTAGGTAAGTACATCAAATTCTGAAAAGTTTGGTAAAAATAAAATTAAAATCAGATGACCGGTTGATGAGTTACAGTTTCTTGAAAATTTTGGGTAGCGGAAATAAAAAATATCGAAAAGTTGTTAACAAAACCTGGTTATTGAAAACCTTCTTGAAGTCAATAGATTCATGGATACTAAAAAGTATAGACACTGAACATGGAACTAAAAGAAATACTGAAAGTTCGACATTATCCCAGGCGAATTAGACCAAAAATGGGCAAATAGGAGAAATAATTCATAGTAAAGAAATTTCTTCACCAGCGTCTTCCTTTACACTTGGTTAATCATTCCTCAAAAGTCCCCTATGGTGGGGGGTGATCTCGAGGAGTGGGGGTAAATTTTCTCAATTTTTTGGACTTTTTTTCGTTTTTTTTCCTATAACTCTAAAAGTAAACGTTCTAGCGGATTTTTTACTATTACCAGAATTAAAGTACATGAAATTTCCTACAATTCGCTCCTCTGACTTAAGTCTCTACGATCACGCCTTCCGCCGCTAGAGCGCGTTGAAAAGTAGGTATCATTTTAAAAAATCAGCAAAAAGGTCTTTTTATGCTCTTTTTACTCGGAAATTTTCAGGAATTGTGCGGGTTGGCGTTTAGATGGTCCCCTATGAAAATCATTGCCCCCAGTCGATCGTAGCCACTGCGCATGCGCAAACTTGTATTTCCTTGTCATTGCCATAACTTCTACATTTCCCATCTGATTTCGATGAAATTTTCAGGAATAATGCTGGTTGGGGTGGAGATGGTCCCCTATGAAAATCATTGTCCCCAGTCGATCGTAGCCACTGCGCATGCGCAAACTTGTATTTCCTTGTCATTGCCATAACTTCTACATTTCCCATCTGATTTCGATGAAATTTTCAGGAATAATGCTGGTTGGGGTGGAGATGGTCCCCTATGAAAATCATTGCCCCCAGTCGATCGTAGCCACTGCGCATGCGCAAACTTGTATTTCCTTGTCATTACCATAACTTCTACATTTCCCATCTGATTTCGATGAAATTTTCAGGAATAATGCTGGTTGGGGTGGAGATGGTCCCCTATGAAAATCATTGTCCCCAGTCGATCGTAGCCACTGCGCATGCGCAAACTTGTATTTCCTTGTCATTGCCATAACTTCTACATTTCCCATCTGATTTCGATGAAATTTTCAGGAATTATGCAATTCGGGGCGGAGATGGTCCCCTATGAAAATCATGGCCTCCTAGTTGAAAACACTTACTGTCTCAACTCTCTACGATTACGCTTTACACCGCTAGAGCGCGTTGAGAAGTAGGTATCATTTTAAAAAATCAGCAAAAAGATCTTTTGATGGTCTTTTTACTCAGGAATCATTCTTATTAAGCCTGATGACATCTTTTAATACGTGACTTGTTTTCCGATCATCAGTAATGCTCGGACAATGACTTAACAAGGTTTCTTGTAGGTATTTTTTTCACTTACATCCTGAAAAGTGTATCAATATCACATATTTTCAGCACCCTTACCTACAGTTAGTGAACTATAGGCTCTAAAAATGAAAAGAAAAAATAAGAGCAATCTCTGTAGCATTCATACAGAGTCTACTTCCAAGTTCAAGAATGGCTGGGCAACAAGTTGGAAGCAACAAATTGGGGTTGGAGTAGGGGAGACGATGGCTTCCTTAAACCAATTCCAAATTTGGATCCACCAGCCACGCCTGAAATTCTGCACAACAAATTCTGCAGCTGCACCAAAAGCTGCGGTAGTGGTTGATGTGGATGCCGCAGAAATGGGATCCACTGCTCAACACTCTGCTCCAACTGTTCGGGTTCCTACACAAATAACCCCCCACTTACCGACGGCAATTCATCTGAAGAAGATGAGGAATTATGGAGGCTTTTCCACCTAAAATTATTAATACATGGCCTCCATGTATTAAAAGATGTCATCAGGCTTAATAAGAATGATTCCTGAGTAAAAAGACCATCAAAAGATCTTTTTGCTGATTTTTTAAAATGATAGGTACCTACTTTTCAACGCGCTCTAGCGGTGTAAAGCGTAATCGTAGAGAGTTGAGATAGTAAGTGTTTTCAACTAGGAGGCCATGATTTTCATAGGGGACCATCTCCGCCCCGAATTGCATAATTCCCGAAAATTTCATCGAAATCAGATGGGAAATGTAGAAGTTATGGCAGTGACAAGGAAACACAAGTTTGCGCATGCGCAGTGGCTACGATCGACTGGGGACAATGATTTTCATAGGGGACCATCTCCACCCCAAACAGCATTATTCCTGAAAATTTCATCGAAATCAGATGGGAAATGTAGAAGTTATGGCAGTAACAAGGAAATACAAGTTTGCGCATGCGCAGTGGCTACGATCAGGCTGGGGGCAATGATTTTCATAGGGGACCATCTAAACGCCAACCCGCACAATTCCTGAAAATTTCCGAGTAAAAAGAGCATAAAAAGACCTTTTTGCTGATTTTTTAAAATGATAACTACTTTTCAACGCGCTCTACCGGCGGAATGCGACCAAGTCAGAGAAGCAAATTGTAGGAAATTTTATGTCCTTTAATTCTGGTAATGGTAAAAAATCCGCTAGAACGCTTACTTTTAGAGTTATAGGCAAAAAAACCGAAAAAAAGTCCAAAAAATTGAGAAAATTTACCCCCACTCCTCGAGCTCACCCCCCACCATAGGGGACTTTTGAGGCATGATTAACCAAGTGTAAAGGAAGACGCTGGTGAAGAAATTTCTTCACTATGAATTATTTCTCCTATTTTCTCTAATTCGCCTGGGCTACATGTGATGTGGTTTTGTCAGCCAGGCACACAAAATCAAGATCAAGATTTTGGGGATGACCCTTAGTCATAATACGCAATATCCAGTTCATAGAGAAGTTGGGCCCAGCCAGAACGAATTGCGACGTCGTAAGAAGTCGGGTGATATATACTAAGATATTTCTCTGAGTTGTGAGGTGAAAACTACTCGTATATAGCTATTATAGCGGTCAGAAATTTTCATCAACAAGGATTCCTCATTCGATAGTACGAATATGGCAGACAAGATTACCTCTACTGCATGTGAGTAAGTACGTTGTAGAATGGAATAAGCCATTAATAATTAATGGCTTATTCCATTCTACAACGTACTTACTCACAAGCAGTAGAGGTAATCTTGTCTGCCATATTCGTAATTAATTTTTAATTAATACTTAATTAATACGGAGACTGAGTTCAGGAACTACTCGAAAAATTAGATATTGATGAAAATATAATATGTGTTTTTGACAATCATAAAATTTTGCGATTTTGTTCTCCCTCTTCTCCCCGGACGGAGCTCGTTTTTATCGATCACCGCGGGCACAGTGGTCCTGCCAGTTGTGGAGACTACATTATTGTGTACACAAACATTATTAGGATTTACAGCAGTTGTAGTAGAGTAATCTGACATCCTACCGTCTTTGTAATAACGTCAATAATAATATCACCTACAGATTTGTGGCGTCGGGTGTATTACAATCAGCAAATGAGTCCTGAAATACGACCAAACCCAACCTATTGTTCTAGTTGACGGTTCTAGGCCATCAAGAGAAATTGGTTCACTGTACGTTATGCCTTCGAATAAGAGCTCAACATAATAATTTATGTCATTACAAAATAGAAGCTTTGAAATAATGAGAAAACACTTAGTATTTCGTCTAAACGGATTCGACGAAAGATCCTCTTTCATCAGTTGGTACCTGAAAAATGTTAGCGAGTGAAATTATGTTACACATTTTTCTTTCAACCACAGAATAAGACGTTCAAGACCATCTTTTCACGATGAAAAATGCTCAGTGAAGTACCGTGAAGAACTCGAATCATTTATAACGTTGGTTAAATACGAAAGGCTGGAGTCCCGGAGTGAAGGGTCGCTCTTACTTAATCTCTCTTTCAGACCGACTAATAGAATTTACTTTTCTTCTGAAGCAGGTGCAATTACATTCCATTGTGCGAAGGGAAGAGGCCAAGTCAGCAACAGGGGGTTTTTCCTTCAAAATGCCGCAAAAAAAGCCATCATACCATTAAGAGATTTTGCGGGCGGGTTGGAGTTTCCGTGAAAGAATAAAGAGCTAATCATCGTTAGCTCAATAGGGATGGGATCATCCTGTTTTATACCCCTCTCCTCCACCCATCATCTTCTCTCTTCACCAATTTTCATCACTCGGTTCGACCGAAAATAATTCCAGATTCGTCGAATCTGAAGAGAGTCGGAGTTTTTCGAAGAACAATACGTAAAACGAACGCTGACTCGACTAACTTGAATCTCTTCAATAAATTTGCGTATCTGAAGAATAATGTTCCACAGGGCTTCTTTCCCTCGTTATTTTCTGTTAGTTTTCTACATGAATAGCAAAAATGAAAAAGTTAATGATGGGAAAAATGCACTATAAATCACTGCAAAATTGGTTCTATTCTTATGATATTCTACCAATTTTGTGGTGAAGGAGTCAATTTACTTTTAGGCGCCCCAGAATATGAAAGAGGATGCATTTTGAAAACGTTTGGTGGACTTGAGTAAAATTTTTCTGAAGTTCGCCATTACCACTGTCAAGCGATATTATTTGTATTTCATTCGTCATACTTGAATATTGATGTTGATGTTGGCTCGTAACTATGTGCTCGTACGCTGTAACTATGTGTCCACTATGAAGATGCAATACACAAAACGCTGCAAATTATTACACAAAGGTTTATTAACTTTCCATATATATAACTCATTTGCAAAGAACTTGGCTTTGCCATTGTCACCACCTACCAACCATAGATACTACCTACGGCGATCGCATTTTGATCAGATAAAATTAGAACGGAAATTAGGCCTATTTTGCGATTCACACTCGTGTTTCTGATTTATCGTTTTCCAACCCTCAAGCTCTTGTAGGGAGCGGTTTGTATCTTAAATTGATGGAAAACAATACCTTCATTTCGAAATTTTTTGAGTTAGGGCGTTTTCAAAATTGCAACCCTTATTCTTCAAATCTTAGACCGACATCAACCAAAAGCATCGGGGCACAGCTAGACCCCAAATGTAGCCCACATACCAAATTTCATCAAAATCGGTCCATGGGAACTATGGAAAATGCCGCATACGACGTACGGGGGACGGCGGACGGACGGTCAAATTTTTATTCTGTATTTGGATTCTACGTAAATTGAAACATAAACCAAAAAATTTTGAGGGTGGGTTGCATTTTGTTTTCTTGGTTGATTCCAAAGGTTATTATTGAAAATAATAAACCAAAAACAAACCTACCGATGTAGTTATAACTACAATAATAACTTCATTATGAATGTTGAATAATCAAATTGATGAAATAAAGCCTTATTTAATTGTCTACATAAATACGTAACCTAATACTATGTAGTTATAAGATTATTGTAAAAAATACAAATATCTGAAAGGAAAGTGAGGGTTTTTGAAATAATGTCTCGATCGTACAAAATATCGGTGAATCAGCAGCCGGTATATAGCACAACTTGCGTCATGGAACTCTTCTTTCTTGGAGACAGGCAATATGAGAGGCTCTGGAGCAGTCTTAAACAGCTGCATGAGAGATCAAAGCGGAGGCGTAGTATTATGAAGTGTAGGGAGCTTGTAGTGACAGAGGGAATGCTGTTCTCCAAGGGCCCTAGTGCTAGTCACGCTTCCAGAGCTCAGCTCCAGCGCTCCCTGCGGGACCTCAAGTATTTGTCCGTCGCCATCGAGTGCACGCTCTGCGCGTTTTCAAGTGCCTTCACAACACTAGTCATTCACAAATATTGATATCCACTTGATATCGGATCGATTCCGTTTCTGGCACCGGTCACATGACCCTTCTGCTCTGCGTTTTCCAAACAACACTGTCAAAATTATCCCGAAAAAGAGTTCTAGAGAGCGGCAATGTGAAGTGCATCTTGTTTCAACAATAACGGTTCACTTTTATTGATACACTTGAGTTCCACGACGCAATTCGTTACTCGAACGTTGCATGATATCACATAATGTACGCATACCAGTGTTTTTCTAGTTGATGCTCATTTGTTGGTGGCACTACTGAACTAATCAAATATCATGATTGTTCCAAATTATACCTCTATTTAGGTAACATGATCACGAGAAAAATTTGCTAAAACGAGAACAAAGTAGCTTACGTCACGTGATGACTTCTAGTAATCAGACAATTTTCAATGCTATTCCACTGCTCTCAATAGTGTTTATACTAGTTCTCAGCTCGTTATTTCCCATCACTGCATTTGGAATCTGAAAGACCCTGAAACGCATACAAGCTCTAGAATAAACCGGGAGAAGTTGAGCTTTATTGCGGACCTCACTTCCTCTCGATCACTCTAAAAAGATTTACCAACATCCAATGCCCAAGAAAGGATAGGGAAAAATTGAAATGTTACTTTATTACCCTAATCATCTGAAAATCGGCCGATCACTTTTAGTAGTCTACAGGAGGCTGTTCACCTGATTTTAGAACTCTTTTGGGATACACATGGGATAAGTTGTTATCTTTATCGCTTATTTTTCTTGTTGACCCGCTCTATTGGTGGGTTGAGACGATCCATCAATTATTCAATTGTAATTTATTAGTAAATTATTTAATTAATACGAATAAAAATTAAAACAAAAAATAGAAACAGAGACATAATTTAAATCAGAAATTAAATGAGAGACATACTTACCAAACTTTAGACTTTTAGAACATTGTTGTATTTTTTAGAACATGTACACACCTTTATCAGATGTGTAGCCTGATTTTGATAAGGATATTATAGTTTGTGAACCTATTATAACCATTCCTAGTGGTGATACGTCAAATATATTCTTCCCCAGGTTAGGTACGAGTTGGAGTGAGGACGTTTATCGGAGTTAACGATCTCAGACCGGTCCGGGAATTCGATACAGCTTCAGAAGGAGGTGTGAACAGAGAGTTTAGTATGTGAAGCGTAGGGGAGCAAAACCCGGTAATAGGAATCCTTTGAGTTAGTTGACAACGTAGGCAACTGATTCAAAGAGCAGGGTATTTCTATCACTGCTTCCTGCTATAATGAATTACCTATCCAACCGAATCTAGAAAACAGACTGACAAGAAACCACAATGCTATTCAGAAATCAATGAAACTCAAATAGTGAGAGAAATAATTAAATTCTCTATCTTCGAAATTGATGAAGCTCGATGTTAATTATGGATGAGCAATAAAATATTATGATGAGAACGTTGCTTGGTAGGAAAACGTTGCATCCCGCATTCAATGGGGACTACCTTGGTTTATGGTTTACGTAAAATACGTAGAATCCGAAACTCGAATTTAAAAAATCCGTCGGTCCACCGTGCGCATGACTTTTTCAGACCATTGAGCAATTTTGACGAAAAATTGGTCTATTGGCTCCATTACTTGTAGTCTAGTTGCGCCGCGAAGTTTTTAGTTATCGTCATTCACCTCTAAAGGAAGAAAAATTGGGACTGAAATCGAAAAATCTCTTCATAAATTTATTGTTTTTCCACCGATTTAAAATAGAATTGAATCTTCGGAATCGAATGAGACTACCCAGAGCTGTCTAGGACAGATACTCGGCTCTCTATGAGGACTTGAGGGTTGGACTTACGATAAATCAGAAACACGAGTGTGAATCACAGAAGAGGCATAGTTTCCTTTCAAATTTCCTTTGCAACCAGTAATCAAATTTAAGGCACCAAAACTCTTTATTCCTTTGAATTGAGTGTGAAGCATTTATTTTTTCATAATATACTTGATTGTGAAGCAAAAATGTGGTTAGTAGGTAGTGGCAATGGCAATTTATGTTCTTTGCAGGCGTTCTCTTTCCGAATGGAGTTTCAAGTCACTTAGACGAGCTTCCCTAGCATCCAAGAACCTAATTTCTTTGTGAATATCAGGGCACTCACAACTCTCAGATAACGATGCTTTGTTGGTAGGGACTTTCAGTTAAAATAAACTTAATAGTGAACCTTCAGCGAAAATAATTCGGTTGTTATTCATATGGGAAAGCCGTGTTCTTTGCAGGTTAGTTATCTATGTAGAAAAATAATAAATCATTTTGTACTGATAATGGATAGTTGGTAATATCCGCTACCAGTAAAACTATCAAGGACCTAGAAAAGGAAGTTCCTTCAGGCTATACTGCTTCCTTCCTATTGCATTTCAACTCCCCAGAGACCTTTCTTCGCCCTGTCGTCCACTTACTACCACCTACACCCTCAGGCGCCATCCAGATGGAACCTCTTCCACGGAGGGAAGGGTCAAAACCCTTGTACCGTATGGCATCATAAAACAGACCCGGGGAGATGTTCACGTTGAGTTCCACCGCACCCTGCTTCGCTAATATTGTCCAATCCGATCGCACGGATTCATCCTAGTGCGAGGAGCACACAGCCCGAAGCGATCATTACACATATGGTTGGCCAACCCGTCCCTTTTGATGTTACTAACAGTACACAGGGCTTCCGTTATTTCCAGCACAGCTCAGTTGTCTACTCATGTATTCATTGGTGATCGTCCGACCCTCCATGACCGTTTCGAACTCTTTTCTGTTAACGCAAACATTCGAAAAACATTCTAATACACCCAAGAGACCGCCGTTTCATAAAGTTGATTCCCCTCTTCCAAATATCTTCAGTTTAATCGGTTAAAAAATGAGTCGTCAAACAAGTTTTTTGGGCGATATTGATCCACAAAGAGTAACATGAACACTTAACACAACATGGATTCTTTTGGTTTGAAAACTAAGTAATGGGTATTTCGATTCTTCGATATGAAACATGAACTCTACGAGCAAGTTGCTTGATTTCTTGGTGGGTTAGGTACGCTAAGGAACAACAACACGATTTTTCGGTATATTTCGCTGTCTTCTCTGAATTTCCCCATTCTTGGGTTGCTATGAAATTCATCAGCAACTATTCTGGCTCTAAAATTTAACTGCAGCACATAAATATTAGAATCATCCAAAGTTAATCAAAAGTGGACGTTTCATTTAGTTTTGCTCGTAACAATGGATTTGACTTTTTGGCTTTTTCTCGAGCGCTGTGGCTACTACTGATGTATAAATGTGATTACTTAATAATTAAATAACGTTTAACAATATTTATTAAACAAATGTTTTTGTTTTGTTTTATTTTTATTGTTGACTGGTCGGTACTAGCAACCAAGATCCCATACCTAACAGGGTGTCCAGCGATCGAGTGGCTGTCAGTCAGAGGGTGATAACTGTCATAGGAGGGGGGTCATGAACGTTGGAATCATCGAAACTTGTAGGTTTAATCGAGAGAAACGATCACTTCAATGGCTTGTTTTCACCTTCGATTGTTCAATAAAGTCGAGACTGAACTTTGAAATCATCGAAACTTGTTGGTTTACTCGAGAGAAATTACCATTTCAAGCTTGTTTTCACCTTCGACTGTTCGGAAAAGTCGGGAAAGAGTCGAAAGTGAAAACAAGACTTTGGAATGGTAATTTCTCTCGAGTAAACCAACAAGTTTTGATTATTTTGACGTTAATTCTCGATTTTTTTGAACAATCGAAAGTGAAAACAAGCCTTCTAAGTGGTCTTTTATCTCGAGTAAATCTACAAGTTTTGATGAATTTAATGTTAATTCTCGACTTTATTTAAGAATTGACTTAGCTGTTGTGTCTGTCATGAAATCCTTTTAACGGGCAAAACTATTCGAAGTTATTCTAATATTCAGGAATTGAGCTAATTGGGTTGCAGATGGTCCCCTATGTAAATAATCATCCTATGACTGATAGCCACTTCTTCAGTTTCCATCCAATTTCGGGAATTTTTAGGGATTGTGCGAACTGGAGTGTAGATGAAAATCATACTATGATCACACTAAATGATTATTTTATATTATTTAGAACCCTGGAAAAAATCGAAAATTGACCCTGGAAAACTCATGGAATTTGTTTCGGGGAATCGTTGGACACCTAATAATGGTTCAATTGTAATCTTCAAAAAAATTTGTTTTCATTTTATTTTTAGTCTCGGAAAAGGGGCCATAGCTTGCCTGAAGAATTGATAAGGAGAAACTGAGTCCTTCTGCTTCATCTTCCACATAGACTTCCGGTATTCATCAGTGTAACAGCAATGGAACTCAGATGGGTTTCAATGGGTAGGTAGACCAGAATTGACTAGAAAGCTCCGAAACACAAGATATGAGTGACAATTTTGATTTTAGAGAACCTACCTTTTTCGGGTTGTTGCACAAAATCAAAACTGTCCTGTTGTCTATAGAGAGGAAGCAAAATAGTGACTTCCAAATCGAGAATTTATTTTGTCTCAGCTAGAACTCCTCTTCCGGCCAAAGCAACGAACATTCGAACATATTTTCATAAAATGTGCAGGTTAGTTATTTAACAGACGTATTAGTATGGATTCGACTTCGCGCGTGTTAAATCGTCATGTGGAGTTTTTTTGGAGGTCACGTGACTGCATAATCCGAAATTCCTGGATGCAACTCGGCCTTTGAGGTTCCCGAGGATTGCGTTGGACATGAAGGAAGGAGTTGGTGGCGTTGAAGGAGGTTACCTTGATTTATCCCGGGAACATCTTGATCCTGACCTCTGACCCGCGGGTCTTTCCTCTCCAGCGGGTTCCCTCCCAACACTCCCCCCTCTCTGTGGGTTTCTTCTATTTTTGGAGAGCCGCTATTTCTTCGGTCTTCAAGGTCCCTCGAGGGTTCAATTAAATATTCGTATTGGTGGGCTGGGCAGCTTCGAAGATACCGCACGGCTTATTGTTTTAATATATATTTTCCAATTTTCTTCCTTTCTGGGTATTTCTTCCTTCCATAAGCTTACATTACATTCATTTTTCTACTTTAAAGATGCTGTTCCGAGTTTCATCGAGCTCTGCAAAAATAATGAGGCATCCATTCAATCACACCTCCATGATGGGTCCTTGGGCTCAAAAAACAGACAATTTTTTGTCAAACGCTCTTCAAAGATTCCTAAGTAATCTGTAAAAAATTTTCATAACAAACCTCTAAGTAAGTTTTTTTTAGGTTTCAAGTTGAAATGTTCATTGTTATCTGTTAATTTCTCCCGATTTGATAAGAAATGAGTTGTTGCTATGGGAGGTACCTACCTACAACTATTAAAATTTTGATTTTGTTTATTCATAGGCATTTCAACTACAATAGAAATCACTTGTTCGAGTTATAAGCTATAGTAAATACACGAGCGATTCATTTATGCTGCATTAGCAGCAAACATGTCGCACTGCGAGTTCTCAAGGGGCGCTTTTGGGTACATGGGGCGCTTATCAAAGTTTTAAAATTACGAGTAAAACAGGCTTGAAGATTTTACGCACCCCTTGGTTATGAACATTTTACTTTGTTTCTCTAAATTTCATTAGGGCTTATGGTGCTCTCTTTCGGTAACGGAGGGAGTTATCGAAAAGCCAGTAGTACCAACGTGTAGATTTTGATTTTGCGGTTCCAACAGTGTAATTTCAAAAAATGAGGTACAAGGGGCGCTTTTTGTAAAACTCCCCTTGTGAACTCGCAGTGCGATGTATTTATAGTTGAAACTTGAGGGGAGAGGACGCAGACATGACTGAAAGGACACTCCCGGTTGACTCAAAATTATCATTCGATTATCGTGGAAAAATAAAAATCCCATGTGTTGTGACACTTGAAAGACAATATTGGTGTGGAAGAACCCATTTAAATCATCAAAGTTGGGTACACAATGTAGAAGTTATGGCTGTTATATGGGTTTCACGTTTGTGCATGCAAAGCGACTACTATCGATCAAAACCCCAACCTGTACAACCCTCGAAAATTTCATAAAAATTGGACAATAACTTCGACAACTTTTACCAGTTACAAAGGACTTGATGACAGACCGACGCACAGACAGACAGACAGACATAGCAATGATTTTCGTAGGGGACCGTCAACAACTCAATCCACATGTGATGCTCCAGTAGTTACTTGTACTAATTTAGTTGTACCTATTTTAGTTCTCCAATAAGGAGACATGAAGGGGAACCACTGAGTGAGTCATCGAACGGTAGGAAGAGTGAGGTACGGGGTAAACAGGTCAGACTGACGTCATCCTCCTCTACTCACCCTTTACCTACTTACCTGTAATATTAAAGGGAGACTCAGGGCTTGTTCTTCATGCAGTTTACTCACTCGATATTTCGACTTGATCATTTTTCTCTCCTTCGTCTCAAAAGAAGACCAAGTTCCTCAGAGCTATAGGTTCGCCTTCGTGGCGCCGGCCTCTGCTCCCATCTTACCTAGAGTTGTCTTCTCCAACTAGCCACTAGGTAGTTCCGCCTCCCTCCAGTTTGCCACATCGGCGCAAGCTCTCATACACTCCTTCCATCGGTAGGCAGTAATGCGCGGGGAAGAGTAAGGACCAATAAGCCATCGAGAAGACCATCGCCTTCATTCGATAACAAGCAGACACAATCCCTGAACATAGTCATCGAATTGATAACCGACAAGAACAAACAAGTTACAATCCTCAGTTCTTGAGAAATCTTGCAGCTAGTTGAATGTTGAAGTTTTTCACGGGGAATAAACCAGCGAGAATGGAAGGAGAAGTGAGGTCCGAGACCGGAAGCCTTCCGCAATTCATCTCGGGTTTCCCTCCGCCTAGGCCCCAAGGGACTCACCTCGTAATATCCTTTCCATAACCCTCGACGCCCTTCAGGCTGTTTAGATCTTGATGAAATGAAATGAGGCTCGAAGAGCTTTCTCCCGCGTTATGAGGGGTCAGCAGAGGTGGAGGTGGAAAAACAAAAATGTAATTACGTATAAAAACTTGCGATGGGGGAAGACCGGTGTTGGGCGAACAGGTTTCTGAAGCGAAATTGAAAGAGAGCGCTTTTCACAAGAGACCGTTTTCCAGAGGCAAAAAGGAGGTTCAACCCCCTGGCTATGACAATCACGAGAACCGTCATTGTGTGCGCTCGTGTCGGTCGAGACGTCTGATATTTGTGTAAATTTCCCCCTTTTTTTGTGAAGCTTCCCGTTTGTGTTTCAACGCCCTGTTTTTCCCCGTGTGGTTTTTGCCGCTCTCTCTTTTTCATTATTTGTGAATTCTAAAACCCCATCAACGAGGTCGGATTTGTAGGTGTGGCCAGCTGAGGTTTACAGCAGAGGTCACTGACGGAATTGGGAAGTTTTTTGGTTATTATTATCAGAACCACGCGTGTTGTAATGTTTCACAGACCATTCTGATCGGATCTGTTCAGGAAGTTTTTCACTTCATTGATGCCCTGACACCACAATGGTCGAGAAAGAATTCGATATCATAATTTCAATCACGTTAAAAACTTCGAGTTAGTGTTTTACATCCACCTGTACCATTCCGTCGATCCAATTTTAGTTTTGAGTCTTGTTTCGATAATTTCATCAAAATAGGAAAAAAAAACTGAGGAAGTTATGCTTGTTTCAAGATTTTCACGTTTGAAATAATTTAAATTGGAATGGAATTATTATGGAGTCATATTTCATTCATACATTTCCAACCACGTAATTCCTGAAATTGCAAAGTTTATGGATGTATCAAGGATTTCATGCATTTGCAAGCGTAGAGGCCATTTTTCATCGAGGGACCATGGGTTAGGCGTGGAAAGTAGCTAAGTTTAATCTAGATAGTAGTAGACGGTAGTCAGTAGCTGATTAGTAAGCTACTATGCTCAAACCATCTAGCACTTTTCCCTCAGTATTTCATCGAAATCGAACGGGTATTTTATTACGTACCGTAACTGTTCGTACTTTACGAGGATTTGAAGGCACCCAGTCAGACAGACATGTACAGATTCAGGAAGGTATGCGTATAAACCATGAAATCTATTCACAGTTTTTTGAAGGGATTTTGTTTTACCTCTTAAAAGTGAAAAAGTTGCTTCCGCTACTAAAGGTGGATTCAAAAGCAAAAAGGATCTTATAGCCTCCCGATTGATTGTATAACGTAAATACGTAACTGCATACCAGTATTAAGCGGCTGCTTTGTTGTTCGAAATAATAATGACAATAATATTTATGTACCTATTTGCTATGAAACTCGTAATTCTGGTACAGCTTTTACTCATGAGATTGCGCTGAAACATAAACTTTACAATATACCCTTCATGGAAAAGTCATCAGGTACCTACATGATACATTTTTAACAGTCTAGGAGGACCGTTGATACGCGCGATGTATTCGAAAGATACTCGAGCCATTAGAAGCTAATTGATACAACTCCAAATTTTTATTGATTTGAAGCTCAGAACAGTCTGTTTTTTCTACAAATGAATTCCATTTTTTCACAGGGCGATGATTCAGTAAACATTCCAAAAACATACCAAAATTCATTAATTAATTTTGTTTCCGAGTCTACTAAGTTGGCGGAAGTATTGTTCTAAATTTTCGAGGGTGGTAAAAAATGTTCTCCAAAGTCAAAAATTCCAATCACGTTTTTACGTTTTTTTTAACCATGTTGACACGTGTTTTAAAAACCACAATGTGTCGGAGTGTAGATGGTCCCCTACGGAAAAATTGATTGTAGCCTCTACGCGTTCGTGAACGTGAAATCTTTCTAAGAACGGTAACTTCTACATTTTCTCCCGAATTGTGTAGATGGTCCCCTACGAGGGTAGTGCAAGGTACTTAGAGATTAGCTACTATGGATCGGGTTATCATGCAATTGGGTTATGGATACGAGGATGAGGCACACCAACCTGGCAGACGTTTTCAAGTTACTCTGGATTTGCACCATTCCATCAATTACAATAGAACCGCTGGGATAGAACAGTGGGGTTATACGGTTTGGATCGTCGAAGTACGAGTTGCATCAGTGTATCGGTGTAGGTGTGCTTGGAGTTGCAGGGATGGCGACCGATTGGTCATGGGCCCTTACACTGCAAATGCTACCCATTCAAACACAACGACCCATCCCAGGTTTCCAAGATAGGGGCCGAGTTCGTGGATACCATTGGGAGCGAACGAACCTAGAACCTTGAAACACGTATGGGTTCCCTTCAGGAATCATCATCTTTCCTCATCAGCATGAAACGATCAGGTATCAGCCCATGGGAGATGGTCATAATCTTAGCTACCTGGTTAGCTACCAATCTATCTGCTATTATATAAATGTCAGAAATATTCAACCTCCCGATCAGGTAGCTTCGTCAACTCCTATGGTGATAAATCAAACCTCAACATGAGGTTTCAAAATACGATTTATACTTTAATGCACTTGATGCAGAGCAATAAGGTACCGTTATATGCACGTTACAATTAATTAACGGTAAACAAAGATAGAAAGTTCAAGATTGTTTTCCTTCTACTTCCACGGAACAACTGTCAGTGAAACATTATTAAATTTGTCTCTCGCTGACCTATTAGCCCCCTTACTGCACCCATTCTGCCGCCCTTTATTATACTAAGTAATCAGTGCAGCTCAATGATATCAGAGAGGGTTGCCGAAACGCCGCTATCAGCCTTTCCCCTCCTCCATAAAAGGCATTTTATGTGCACTATTATCTATTTCCAATATCCAGACGAGACGCTATTCATCATCGTAAGCCACATATTGCTGCATAATCATATAGAACACTGAGTTCTCGACTATTAAGCTCATGTTTCTCATCAAACTTTATTATTGAAGACCGTGAAATGATGATTAATTATTCGTTTTACCACTTTATTTCGAAACACTCCACGTTCTAAGTCAATAAAATATTATGATGTTTTTGAAAGTCAATATATTATGAAGAAAGTCCAATGGCTGTTAGCTAGGTTAAGAATGAACCTTTTCCAATGAGATGAATTACCTTAAAAAAACATTACTACACTCACTGGAAAAAAATCAACGAGATCTGAAAGGAAATCGCAGACCGGGTGAGCTAATAGCTTGAGTTGTAATAGTGAGTAGAGCGCCCTCGGATGAGATTATCATCTTCTTTGAAAGGGAACAGGCTGTGATGGAATGGGAGGTTACTTCTCTATCTCGTGTTTGTAAATCGCATTTGCTCTCCTGAACCGGCGTTAGGTAGATGATCAGATGAGGATGAAATTTGGCTCCCATCAACCTAATTCCTGAACATTTAGTAGAAATTGTACGAACACTATGGGACTTACGCCTGTCGCAAAGATCTCACGTTTTCGGATGCGCAGTAGCTTACAATGATTCAATTAATGAAATTCATGGGTGTCACTCCCTGCAGATTCAATCGAATTCGGATGGAAACAATTTTGTTGGAAGGTTTATCTGTACACAGGATTCGCTTTGTATCTGTCGGTCATGCGATTTCTAGCAAACCTTTCAAATAACAACTCTCACAGTTGGTAAATAATGATATATCATAGCCTAGGCCATTCAAACCATTTCTTATAAAATCAAACCATTATTAGCTGTTGAAATATGAAATTATCTTGATTAGGTGAATGGTGAATCAATTGACTGAGGCCATAAGAATGAGTCTGTACACCGCTTCCACATTACCATTTTGGTTTACCTGAGTCGTTTTAGCAATATAGGTATTTCACAACATTGAGACTTCCACTTATGTTCAGGGGACTTAAGTTGAATTTTACGTGAAAGTTCATCAAATATTATTCGTCACTAATATTAGCTCGTATAATCGTCAAATATTATTACCTACTCAATACGCTCAATACATTTTAGCATGGAAGATGCTTTAGCCTTGGACTAACTACCCAAAAACATCATGTCCTCCTCCCTAGTACTCTTCCGAAAAACGAGGCTAAAGCACGTTCCATATTTCTTGATTATAAGCCAAAGGCTCTAAGCGGTAAGCATCCTGGTGAGGTCCGAAGGACCGTTTTTCATTGATTTCAAACAGTAATTAGTAAATAGTTTTGTCATTGCTGACGAGCGCTGTTTGGCGGTGGAATAGGTCGACTTCTGCGGGGGTCGTGGGTTCAAATCTCATCGCCGGCACCGTGCGTTTTTGTGCGTCCGGGGCTCTCATCGCCCCCTTCGTCCCAACCCAGGGCATGATTCATCATTGATTTAACCCTGCAGTGGTAGGGCACGTAAACCTTACGTGTTGTCAGGGAAAACCCTCTCTCCACTGATTTTCTTTCGGCATGATTCATGTGGTTCCTCATTCTAATCCTCTCAAAGGTGGTTGTCCTTGACTTCCATTATTCTCTTCATCCTTTTCCAACGCCTTCCAATGGTAATCCGTTATATGTTGGAACCCTCCACGCCAGTCTTCACGTAGCCCTACCTGGTCATTCAACTAGGTCATCGTCAGTCTTACGTAGCGCCACCTGGCCACGTCATTGGAATATATTCCGAAGTTTGTTTGATGTAAACCTGTGCGAGCGTGTGTAGTGTGTGTATGAGCGTGATGATAATTTTTCAAGAAAGGGTGGTGTAGTACCACTTTCGCGTTTGGAATAAGTATGCTGAACCAGCTAAAGCTCAGTGATCGACTATGTGAAAATTGGCGGAAACTTAGGCCAACCCTCCCTTGTTTGAGCAAAGATCTGAAAAGATTGGTCGATAAGTCATTGGACAAAAAAAAATAAATAATAATAAAAAACAGGAGGAGAGGGATCTTCAACGTATAAAGAGAATCAGACAGATTCTAGAAAATATTGTGCCTACTGCAGTTCCAAATGAACGAAGATTGACGACGACATATTGTGCAAAATGCAATATGTAAATATGTGGATCACATATAATCAAAATTTTCTGGAATTAGTATGAAAGTTAATTGATTATTTACGCAGATGAAATTTATTTGAGGCAATTATTTCATTTTCCTGAATTTAGTTACCTAATTTGATAATAAATAATAACGTACTACTTGAATAAAGATTTAATGTAATTAATGTAATATGTACTACTTAAATATAGAAGTACGATGAATTATTCCGTGTGCCACATTATTTTCAACTAAAATTTGTAGTAGGAGTGAGTCCCGAAGTAAAACACGTCAACCTTACGTAGCTCAACTCGCCTAGTAGAGGTTTCTACCACTGCAGGGTTAAGCAGAAGAATATTCAACATCAGATATGGGATAGGATACTAAATTACATACCTATAAATATGCCATAAATATGCTCAGCGATGTGTAGAGAAATTCTCAACGTGCGTGCTTTGTGAGTTGTCCCGAAAGAATCATTCGTGCTTCTTTCAAGTAATCTCGGAATGCTTTTTATTCAACTGGAAAATGGACTGGTGAAGTTTCGAAACGTGTCCTGGTTCCAAAAGGGAATAAGTAAGGGATGAAGGGAACACTTGGCGAAAAGAGGGATCGGTCTAACGACTAGAAAAGGACGCATACGATGCAAGGGTTGTGTTTTCGAAGGGGACGTGTGGGAATGAAGGACCTCAGCGAGGAAGAAGTGAATCTAGTAGAAGTGGTAAGAAGATGTAAGGAGGGGAAACCCAGAGAGATCCGCTCCCTCGGGAACTCTCCCGGTTATGGGAGGCCATAGCAAAGGGTTCCTGCGGGGTGGACCTCGCCCTGGGGTATCCAGTTTATTTCTTCTGTATGTTCGCCGTTTTCCGGCTCTCTCTTCACAGGGCGAATGGCATCCCAGCGACGGCAGCGTTCTTTATTATAGCGGCGCGGGCGGTACCGGGACTCTGAGATCGATCTTGGACTGTCGTGCGAATGAGATGCACACATGTGTCTTTTCTCTCCAGTTTTCTTATTACCTCTAGTCTCTCCTTTTTTTGGCCAGCTGCCAATCAAAAGCTCTCGCTTGATCTTATATGTAGCAAAGCTCCGCCACATTTTCCCCCTAGACTGGGTTGATTCCCTCGTAAAAGAATGAAATTGTTGTACTGCTCACTTTACGACACATCTCGTTTAAATCACGAACTACCATGACATAGTACAACAGCAATTTACTAGTACATTTTTTTTTTGTTTCTGTTACAAAGTTTGATCATGTTTTCTCTTCTAAGATGTAAAATATTATGTTTATGGCAATAAATTTAGATGTATGCCGTTAAACAGCATATACCTATGCATAGGCAGCATAATATGACATATATGCATGTAATACATTGTATTACTAAAGTTTAGAGATTATTAAAGTTAGAGAATATTAAAGTATGTTAGCTTATGATGGAGATTATTAAATAGCGTCCATTCTTCAGTCCAATCACGTAAATTCAAGTAATGATAGAAAAAGTATTTAATCATATACAGGGTAGCCAAAATGTAGGTATAGGACCAGCCATTCATCTCCATAGTTTTCAAACCTTAAAAAAATGAAAAATGGTACACCCACTCATTTTTTACGGGGAATTCAAATATCATATTTTTGCGTATCGCGCATGCGCGCAAATGCGCGATTTGTGTATGAACTTTCTTTTTGACATTTTCATGTCATTGCTTTGGCACATAAACTGAAAAATCGTCACGAAAACTAAGCAAGTCTTGCTCACGCGACCAATAAATAAATAAAATAGACTCACTGTGTTGCATAGAGAACAATCAACTGTTTTCTTATTTTGATGCTTGGGTACATGAACTAACAACCTTACTTCACTACCTTCTTGTGTGGTGGTTGACATGAAAATGTCCCAATGTGTTGCAGACTCGTATGCAAGCATTAAAAATTGAGTTTCTTCAAAGTATTTCTATTATTATTTTTTTTAAAATGATAACCACACAACTCACACTCACAACTTTTATTTTTTCGAATTGAGTGTGAAACGTCTATTTCTTCACAGTAAACTTGATTGTGGAGCAAAAATATGATTGTTAGGTAGTGACAATGGAAATTTCCGCAAATAATTTATATTACACCAAATTGTTTTTGCGAACAAGATGTTACTGACCGTCTGATAATAATAGTAATCTTGAGTATGGCAAAATTCTATCAAAACCGCTACAAATCATTACACAATGGTTTATTATATCCCTTTATTGATCATTCGCCTGCAAATAACACATATTTAATAATATTAAATATGAGTTATTTAATACATATTTAATAATATTAAATATGTGTTATTTAATACATATTTAATTCACATATTATGTGAATGATCAATAAAGGGATATAATAAACCATTGTGTAATGATTTGTAGCGTTTTTGATAGAATTTTGCCATACTCAAGATTACTATTATCATCAGACGGTCAGTAACATCTTGTTCGCAAAAACAATTTGGTGTAATATAAATTACTTGCGATATGACGGGCCTATTTTCTATGCATCTATCTTTCCACAGAGCTTCATTTAAATATTTCATTCTTTTGTGTCATTAACATTTTGGAAAACCTTGCCGTTTGGGATGTATCGCCGCCAGTGGTATTTGTTCACATTGGTACATTTATAATAGAACGAATTCTGGGGGACATTTTCAGACTCTCGGATGGTTCATGTTAAGATCAAGGGTCAAACCAATCAAACGTAATATACCTGATGTGTTTTTGTCGTAGAAGATACATCGGTTTCGTTTGTCATCTTTTCGGCTGTGGTTGGTACTTTTAGTCTCACTCCACTGGATAAATTACTCTCATCACCTTTATCTTTATGACGCTCTTGCTTGACTGTTAATTCAACCGAATAACGATCGTAAAAACACATTCTGTGTTAAAATTATGGTAATGCCACTATTTAGAGAGTCGTTAGAGGCACATTCGACGTGAAAAGTCTTAAATTTCCTAAATTTATCACTTTTACTTATTTATGTTAAAAGTTAAACCTGAAATGAGAATAGGCAAAAATAAGTGAAAACATAACCAAAAAATATAAGTATAAAAAGAACATAAATTGGAAAAAACGAATCAACAAATATTGAACTAAGTGTGGTTTTATTTGTATAGGAAGTTTAACAGTACCTAGCGTAACGTCACTAGTAAGGGAGAAAACTGAGAGAACCAATTTTGGACTGAAATACCTAATAACCCCTTTGTATGGGTGAAACTGATGTTTGTTGTGGTCCATGAATACAGCATAGTCTTGTGTCAACGTTGTAAGGTTATGAAGTGGTTAAAGCTTTAAGGTGGCGAAGATTTTGAACCATACTTTTCTTGCTGTTGCAAGAGATTCAGCAACCTTGAGTTGCTGTTGCATGAGAGAAAATGAGTTGGAAAACTGTGGATACAATACAAAGTTCAAAAAATTGATTTAAACTAAGAGTGATGCGTGACTGGTCACATTACTCAATGTCTTTTGATTATGTACGTTCATTCAAAAGGCCGGTTTTAATGAATGAACAAGGATTCATAGTCATTTGAATCATTGAGAACTAGAAATCTAATTTTCACAATCTAATTTTCACCTTCCAAGTTAATGAAGAATATTTTGTATAGAACCACTGCGTTACAAGCTTTGTATTGCAGGGAGTCACAACTTGTGACATAGTCACACTGAGTCTCGAATGGAGCTGTCACTTGCTTGCTAGAAAATCCCCACGGCTTCCGAGCTAGTCCGGGGATTTGTTCTGATCCACTTCATTAAGAAGACGCCATCAACTACGCTTTAGTGGGAGTAAAGGAAACCCTCGGTGATTCCACTGTTTATTACATCCGAGTCGGGAAGTGTGGAACGGCGTTCATTTGAAAGTGAGTTAAGCCCTTCGCAGTTGTAGTGACTTCCAAGGAAGCAGTTTAATTTCGATTTAGTTGAAAACTGGATCTGGTGGAAACGTAGATTACCGTGCAAGGAGGAAGAGAAAGGGGGTGGGGGGGGGCGAGGGAAGGATAAATCTCTTCAGAACTGGAAGGCGTGAAAGTTATGTTGGAATTACTTGGGAAGGTCTAGAAGAGAGGGTTCCTTGGTGGAAGTAGGCGAACGGGCTGGAGTAAGGAACCAGGTTTGATATGCGGGGAGCACCTGTAACTCTGCGGAGGTGGAAACGGGGAAGTACAGGGGGAAACTTGCAATTAGGGCCTCTCAAGACAAACAAGTGTAGTGAAGTAATTAAAGAGGACAAATAGCGGGATGTATGCGGGCAGTTACCCTTTCATTAGTGCCTTCCCTGTTGTCTTCATCGCCTATCTCTCTGATCCTCGCGACTCATCAACTCCCTTCTATCTCACTTGTTCCAAAGTAGTTTTTTGATCCTTGATAATGCTTTACAATGAACATCGAAATTTGAGGGTTGTTCCATCCTTCTGTTTCGAAGGATAACGTTGTGAGAGTTTAGACTTCATCAGTACTTCACCGTTATCCGACTTCAAAATTTTGAACAAATGAAAATTTGAAGCCTAGCATCATCTTGGTTAACATAATCAATTATTGATGGTACCAAACACTTCTCAAAATACAGAAGAAAACTGTAAAGGTTTTGGTACACGATGTACATTTGGCGGATACAGCTATGTAAGGGTTTCCAGTTGAAGAATAACACTATTTGAACTAAATGTATGTCTGTTTTCTATAGCATTATAGTGGTGATTCTTTCTTTGGAAAACTCGCCAAAGGCTTGTCATACAAAGACATATTTATCCTCTCTCTCACAGTGCTGGGCTGGTGGACAGTGTCTAAGTTTGGTGGTAGTATCCAGAGCTACAGACTGACACCAGCACCCACTCTGTAGACTCGGTTCGTGTGAAAACAGTTTTATGAGATCGGCCATTACCTTCTGCTAGTTGGTGACTCCACATCCAAGATCATCCTCAGCTAGACTTTATGTAGACACTTCCAGCCAGAGAATTATTTAGGTTCAAACTTCACTGGTTGGATCGCCGCCTTGACAACCTCAGACCAGAGCTAGTACATGACCACATACGTGTTTGGTACACGTCTGATGTAGAAATAAGTGATGCAGAATGCTCTGTCTTCATTTTTTCTCTAAAGTTCGAACTTACCTTCACAATCAAATCATCAACAATGCTTTATGTATATCCACGTAAGCAGCTAATAAGTGCACATTTGGGAAGAACTGGTATAGATGCCTGAAAATTTGGCATTCGTCAATGATAGGTACATAAATTAGGTTTTGGTGGTTTCTTTGTTCTATTTCTTCGAGCCATTCTAACAAACAGAGTATCGATTTTTGTAGTTTTGATTTTGCTCTGTCTTGTGCTGCGGGCTTTTGATGAACATCAAATTTTACCATAAGCCATCAATCGGTTTGTTTGGTTGAGCTCAAAAATTGATGCACTCACCTACTGATTTAGTCCTCCAGATGAGCCACCCCAGGTAGTTTGGAAGTTGACCATAATCGCTCTTCAAATCACACCAAGGCAATTTAAAAATGAGTGCTCAAGTTATCCAGAGCCCATTTTCAATCAGCTCCCCCTCATTTGACCCCTGAGGAGGAAACGTCCTGTTGACTGGGATTGTTATCCGTACAGAACAACTGGGCTAACTTTCATAAGTGTACAGTCGAGTGGGAGGGGGCACTTCCCACCTTATTACCGGCGACTCGGAGAGATTGGATGGGCGGATGGTGTACTGGCAGCGGCAGGGCCTTTTTGCCCTTATCACTCTGCCCTTCTCGAGTGGCTGGGCCCCCCAGGGTTTCGGCGGTCGTAGATCAACGTAATCGCCTCGTTCCTTCCGCCAGGCCTCATCCTCACCTGCTATTCCCACCGAGAGAAGCTTTCTCCCTCTCGCTGATTTAGATATTGTTTTCATGAGGTTTTTCTGCGTTGAGAGGAAGAGAACAGTGTTTCCACTTCGTGGGAATTTTTCCCTTTTGTGGGAAATTCCGGGGGTCCGAGGGAAAAAAAAGGGAAACCTTTTTCTGTGGGAAAAAATTCCCACAGTCAATATTTTTGACCGATTCTTTCATTTTATCACGCTTTTTTGTACAATGATATAATCTAGGGTCGTACCAATACCTCACGTATCCTACATATTTTTTTTACTACCTACATGTTTTTGACCAACAAACTACAATACAAAGCTGACTCATGATCACGCTTGGTCAAGGCAGAAGTAAAGATGAACAACAACAACGTGCTTACCAGTAACAAGAAGCTTCGAGTTCGAGACAAAGGTCGTCTCGTCATCATGTTATAGTCAATGTTATTGTTGTTCATGTCATTGTCAATGTTATTGTAAACAGTGAGTCTCTTATTTTTCACCAACCGTGCGACGTTAACATCATTCGTCTTTTCCAACACCCATTTCGTTTGAGGTATGTATCTATTCAATAGTAATTATCTGCATACAATATCGTTTGAAGTGGCAGGGGAAGAATAGTGTCTTGGCTTCTTGTCCACTCAAACTAGTTTCGAGAGAAATGACTTCCATGTTTCTTAATTCAAGACAATTCAGAAAATGGACTAGGATGGTTATTCCCGAAACCTTCGTTTAAATATTATGTCCATCGTTAGGTAGGTTCGAATTTCGAACCTCAAGGGATTGGTGAAGAAATTAGGGGGTGGACTAATATTCAATAGTTGAAAAAAGTGAACATGATAAAGTGAACACAGTACCTTATGCATTCACCATAACATAAAATGGTTTTCACCTTTTTTTTTTTTTTGCTTTTACTTAACCCTCCAGTGGTAGACCTAGGGCCGGTTTCACCACAGTGGATTAACTAGAGTTGATCCACGACAGAGATTTAAATCCCGGATTTCGAGAAAGGACTGTTTCACGAACGCGTTATCACGATTTAACTCGGCCTTATCACGATTTAACTTGATCCACCCCGGAGGGTGGTTTAACTCTTCTGATCCGTGGATCTTTACGAAAAAGGCGCCGCCATATTGTTTTTTGTTTACAAATTCAAATTCTGTTTACATTGTTTAGTGCATTGTATCTCCTTTTCTAATGTATTTGTCGGGTTTTTTGGTTTTAATTTGTGTAATTTCTTTAAAAGGACGTTGTTTTTACTTAGAATGGCGGTCCGGGTCCCAATTAAAGTGGTTCGTCTAAACGAAAATGATGTAGTCGTCCTACCCAATACGATCGTAGTTGCAAACACTGTCGGTGTTTTGACGACGTTCTTGGACGTTCGACGTGTTCTGAAAAGAACAAATTGTGAGTTGAGAGAAAAGAGTGTGAGTTGATCACACTGGTAGAGAAAACTCTCCGAAAGTGGCACCATTATCGTTCTATACTAGTACTTAACTGCAAGCAGATGAATGACATTTGGGGCCCAAGTTGAAGATGTACCTGCCTACTATAAGAAACAACATTTCTGGTAAGTGAACCTTTTTATTTTGTAATGTTCCATTATCTTTTATTATTCGTTAATTTTTCCAAAAACCGCAGCTCTCCTACTATGAAATTACAAAGCTACGATGGGTCTCATTCAAAGGGGAATGGCCTGCTCTGAACGCTTGAGTGTCGCCTTTAGCATTTTTTAATTTGCCATACCTCTCTAATCTAGGGGCAAAAACTATTTTCTAAGAACAGAAAAATGACAAATTCTCGCGTTTTTGTTTGCAAAAAGTACTTACCTATAGGTTTGACAAGATTTGAGATCCCAACTCACATAAATACTTTTGTGTTCGTAATCAGCATCAAATTTCCAGAAAGAAATGTATTTTTTTTAAGTTTTGGATTCCGTTTAAAATCTTCTTTCTCAAAATCACGCATAACCCTTAAAATTGACCATATCTCTAGAAAAACGGAGATCATTTCGGATTCATCACCTCAAAATACAAAGAAACTTGGGACTTGGTTTTTTTTTTTATACACATGTGTTGTTGATATATTGTTATTGTTCCATCCTATGTAAGTCTCACCCTAACTTGTAATAAATTTTAACGAATATTTATCTTGATGGGAAAATGGAAAAGTGAAAAGAGGAGAGGTTACACTTTTTTTCTGGATCGATTCCATGAATTCATAATTGAAAATAATATACCAAATTTATGTCAAAAAAGTAAAGTTAATAATAAATTGAATTAATTTAATATTTATTCATGTCTGAATCTTGTTTCAGCAACGTGTACACTGAATGGAGTTCGAAAAATGAAGAGAAGGCTCGCTAGTGAATGACACACTGGAAACAAAGTTATTTGCACAGGACTTTGGGTCAATCCTTAAATCAATTTTTAAAAGCTGTGTATTTAATGAATAATAATATAAATAAATAATATTTATATTATGTGAGTCCTGTTGAGGTACCTGGTTAACAATTTATCATATTACTATGGGTTGAAAGTTTGTCGATGATCCAGTCTAGTTACGTTTTATATTGTTACCAATTTCTTTGTCGTTTATCCTAATAATAACATAGAGAGGTGCAACCAAAAATTATTAATTCATCGTAGAATTTACGATTATTTAATGATAAAAATATAATGCGTCAAAAATCTCCGTTATTTCAAAAATGGAATGAAATCCAGACAACGAAAACTAGTATTGAAATTTAAATTATTTAAATAAGAACAAAGCCCAAGGTGTATACTCACCCAGTAGAGTTGGATTGAAAGGGATCATTGCCAAGGTAAACAAAGAAAGAAAGTAAACGGAAAGGTTCAAACAATTTATTGATAAAAATAAGGGATGATTTTAATTGTAGGTACAATAATACATGCAGTTGCAACGTAACTGTACAATTTCAACTATTTAACTAAAGGTTCCCGAAAATTGAGGCGTTTTAGGCGAAAATTATGGGCGTTTCACTGAGCGAATCATAGTAGGTATCCTTGTAGATTTGACGGACTTTTTGAAACTTGGAGTCATTTCGTTGCAACGAATTATCCACGTTCAACAAATGTTACATTTGAAACAGCCTTTGAGATTTCCCTTGTTGGTCATTCCAGTTTAGAACATTTTCACGTAGAAATAAACACGACTGGAGAAATCTGTAGAACTTCGCGGAAGGATCGTTACCCGGCCTTCCTGACTTGGAATCACTACTATAATATGCCGTAGCACTAATGGTAAACCATTTTTACTGTCTCGAGTACTTTAGGATCGCAAAATTGATATAAAAACTTTCGAAAACGGAACAATCCAGCCATAAACAAACAGAATCAACGAGAACCGGGGAAGCTGTGTACCGAAACCTGCGAGATTGTAACAAAATATAGAGTTGTCTCCTCTCACTTATTTGTCAAAACACAAACAACGGCGGACAAGACGTAAGTATCCACGGACAAAATTATTATAGTTCCATGCTATTACTTCTTCCATGCTCCTTCATCGCGAGCGTTATCGTGCTGGGGATAGCAATTTCGATGCTAACTAAATAAACTAGGATTAACCTTGATCCATGGATGAAACTCTGTCGTGAAACGGTCAAGATCCTGATCCGTGGATCTATTTTGAATCCTGGCTTAAGATGATCGGAGGTTCATCCACAGTGGTGAAACCGGCCCCTAATCTCATCTCGCAAAAGGTAGACCCAGGAGCGCGGCGCTCTTTCGGTACTTCCAAAAAAATCAATATTTATCATATTTTTTAATTGTTTTTGGTCAGAGTGAGATACTCAACTCATCTCCTGGTGTATCCAAAAATGTTCAATGAAAAACATATTGGTAAAAAAGTTTTTTTTCATTGAGCTCAGAAATACGTATTGGTAAAAATAGGTTTTAATATAGGTTTTTTAAGAAATTTTACATCATCATTATTGTACATCATTATTTTACACTAGCTGAAAAGCCTACTAAAAGTAGGAAAAAACTATTCCTCCGACTCTCCACCACCCACTCCCTCTGACTCCTCCTGCCCCCAACTCCTCCCGCCCCCGACTCCTGCCCCCAACTCCTCCCGTCTCCCCATTCCCACGACCCCTCCTTGCATACGTACGTACGTACGTACGGTTGGCGTTTTATATTATTAGATAGGTAGTATTGTGTTTTTCTTGAGAGGAGGCATCCTGTATCAGAGCATTTCAAATATGAGGATAATTGACTAGGTCTTCGAAGTGAAAAGAAAAAATATATCATGGAAAATCATTTGTCCAGTGTAAAGAGTCTAAATTTACTCTTTAGTCCAGTGGACTAAAGACTCTTTAGTCCAGTGAAAGGTAGGAAAAATTCATCAAGGGCTATGGGAAATTAGGAGGGAATTTTTTACTTGTCTGTGGGAAATCGTGGGAAATTTTAGGATGGGCTGTGGGAAATTTTGGTTTGGTGTGGTGGAAACCCTGGAAGAGAACGATAGAAATATCAGTATGGGACTGTCACATAGAACCGGACACAAGTTACTGGTGACTGTACACTATGTTGCGTTGCCACGTGTCAACAGTCCAAGCTGCCAAGATTCCTCAAAACGTCACATTTAAATAATGTTTAGGTTAGTTTTCATAGAGGCTTCAAAACCTGTTAGACGTTATCTGCTTGAGACAACTTTTCATAGTTTAGTGTGCTTGGACATACTGGACTGAAGTTAGCAATGATCGGAAAAAATTGCGTAAAATAACCATTAAATTTTAATTAATTAACCAAACTGGACGAAATTTGAGCAACGCACTCCCCCAAGTTATGCGCGCCAGATAGAAGTAATAAAATAAAAACCTTTTTAACAAAAAAATGGACCGACCTCAAAAATGATGTCCGTGAACACCAAAAAGGAAAAAATAATAAACTTAGCGAAAACACACTGATGTATTAGGTTGTCGGATATAAATATCTTGTCAACAGATGGTATGTTGGAATACCAAATATTATTTGTAATGTGATTCACACTCATTGTCACACTCATATCCTCCATCGTACGATAGCAGTGACGTACTACCCAATAGTTTTGGAACACTTATCTCTACTCGTATTCATGTTTTGTAATACTCACCAGATCATGTGAGTATTACTTAATAACCACAGTGTATCCAGATAGGTAGGTAGGTACGCATTGAAGTCGCCGCCGTGCCCACCTGTAGACACTACTACTCTCATATCCCTTAACTGTTCGACTTCCCTCATATATCGTAGGTACTTGGTAGTTCTGACAACACAATTCAACAACTCAACCATGACATGATTGACGAGGGAGCTAAGTGCTACATCCACTTGATAGAAAACCCTTTATCACCTAACTGCACTATATACCTCATATTTGGTACGGCACTATTCAGTTCTGACGATCTCCTATACCATTACCTACCCTACTATTTATGAATGACGAAGAAGCGATGTGCTACACCCACTTGGTAGAATACCCTCTCATCACCTAACTGTACTATATACCTCATATTTGGTACAGCACAATGTACTTCTGAAGATCTCCTATACCATTACCTACCTACCCAACTTTAGTATGGATGATGAGGAAGCTATGTGCTACCCCCACTTGGTAGAATACCCTCTCATCACCGAGTTGTACTATATACCTCGTATTTGGAATGGCACTACGCAGTTATGGCAATCTCCTATACTATTGCCTACCCAACTGTATTATGGATGACAAGGAAGCTATGTGCTACACCCACTTGGTAGAATACCCTCTCATCACCTAACTGTACTATATAACTCATATTTGGTACAGCACAATGTACTTCTGAAGATCTCCTATACCATTACCTACCCAACTATATTATGGATGACGAGGAAGCTATGTGCTACACCCACTTGGTAGAATACCCTCTCATCACCTAACTGTACTATTTCATTTCTAATATTTGGTACAGCACTATGCAGTTCTGACGATCTCCTATACCATTACCTACCCAACTATATTATGGATGAGGAGGAAGCTATGTGCTACACCCACTTGGTAGAATACCCTCTCATCACCTAACTGTACTATATAACTCATATTTGGTACAGCACGATGTACTTCTGAAGATCTCCTATACCATTACCTACCCAACTATATTATGGATGACGAGGAAGCTATGTGCTACACCCACTTGGTAGAATACCCTCTCATCACCGAGTTGTACTATATACCTCATATTTGGTACAGCACAATGTACTTCTGAAGATCTCCTATACCGTAACCTACCCAACTATATAATGGATGACGAGGAAGCTATGTGCTACACCCACTTGGTAGAATACCCTCTTATCACCTAACTGTACTATACACCTCATATTTGGTATGGTACTATGCAGTTATGGCAATCTCCTATACTATTGCCTACCCAACTATACTATGGATGACGAGGAAGCTATGTGCTACACCCACTTGGTGGAATACCCTCTCATTACCGAGTTGTACTATATACCTCATATTTGGTATGACACTATGCAATTATGGCAATCTCCTATACTATTGCCTACCCAACTATATCATGGATGAGGAGGAAGCTATGTGCTACACCCACTTGGTAGAATACCCTCTCATCACCTAACTGTACTATTTTATTTCTATTATTTGGTACGGCACTATGCAGTTCTGACGATCTCCTATACCATTACCTACCCAACTATATTATGGATGAGGAAGAAGCTATGTGCTACACCCACTTGGTAGAATACCCTCTCATCACCTAACTGTACTATTTCATTTCTAATATTTGGTACAGCACTATGCAGTTCTGACAATCTCCTATACCATTACCTACCCAACTATATTATGGATGAGGAGGAAGCTATGTGCTACACCCACTTGGTAGAATACCCTCTCATCACCTAACTGTACTATTTCATTTCTAATATTTGGTACAGCACTATTCAGTTCCGACAATCTCCTATACCATTACCTACCCAACTATATTATGGATGAGGAGGAAGCTATGTGCTACACCCACTTGGTAGAATACCCTCTCATTACCTAACTGTACAATTATATCCCTAATATTTGGTACGGCACTGTGCAGATCTGACGATCCCCTACACTGTTACCTACCCAATCGTGTTATTTGTGTTGAGAGAGCTATGTGCTACACCCACATGGTAGAATACCTAACTAACAGTACTATGATTATCCTTCATATTTGGTAGGAAAACTCACATACTCGAGCATTGATAAACACGTTTGATATGGCTCATGCAGGTTCTGAGCGAATAACCCAGTATAATTTCCCTCTTTCTCATCACCGCAGCACCTTTTAGTTATCGGAACCCCCCTCATATAGCATATCATTTTAAAGCTTACAATCATACCTTTAATTTGACTATACACAAATGGTCCTCCATCGACTCAGTCGGAAGTCACAGGGCAAGAAGAGTGAATGCGGACCAATATTCCCGAAAACGGGACCCACGTTTTTCAACTTCATTCACAAATTTTCGATACTTCTAACAAAGCAAAATGAAATCTGTTTGAAACGGGACCACCACGGATACTTGTAGAACAAATTTCAAAAAGAACCAGACAGATTGGTACCAGAATAAAGAAATAAATGGTGTTCAGACATACAAAAAAAAAAAAAAAAAAATCGTCGTCCCACGACAACCCGAATTGAGTACCTCCTCTTTCGCGCACCTTCGGCGCGTTGAAGTCGGTCAAAAAGAGAGGTTGTTGAAGAAAGGAAATTTCAATTCTTTCCTCTTTACTGTTTTCTTTATTCCTTCTACCTCTATCTGGTGCGCACAACTCTGGATATAACTCTCGAATTAGGTGCATTTTGGATGAGTAATAACGTTTTTTTTACCTATTTTTACTGTTAAGATGTTAAATTTAGGAAATTTTCCTCATCTTCTCTTCAACCACTCTTTTCATTTCTATCTGGTGCGCATAACTCAGGAAAGTTGTTTATCAAATTTGGTCCAGTTTGGTTGAGTTTGAACGATTTTACGTAATTTCTTCTGAATATTGCCCAGGAATATTGATAACTTCAGTCCGATGTGCAAAGAGCCCAATAAGCATCAAAATCCTATTCTCCGAAACGTCCTACATTTAAACTTACAATCTATCATAAGTATTACTGTTATGACGGCGTGTCGGAGCGTGAAGGCGATCGGCTTCCTTCTGCTTGTCGATTTGATTGGTTCCTACTCAACGAAGACAAAGGACGGGACAACACTCGATACCCGGCGCGGGTAACCGCAGACCGTGTGCAGGAGTGTTAAGATCGCCAGCTCGGATACATTCCTAGGCGCGATTGCTCGCCGACCCGGGGGATGCACCACATTTACCTATACCTAGTTGGGGGCAGACGACGACTAGGGTAAATGGGAGCAGAAGCCGGCGCGATGAGCTTTATCGCATACCGAGACCCGTCGATGAACTGTGGGTTTCAGAGAAGAGGCGAGGTAGATCGAGAAATAAACAAGTCGAGTTTTCGAAGACGAATGCATAAAGGGGAAGCCCTGAGTCCTCCTTTTATATGGACTTGACAAGGTAAGAGGAGGGTGGAAAAAGGTGACGTCAACTGATGTCACTGTTCCCCGTACCTCACCTTACCTACCGTGCATGGTGTGAGTCACTCAGGGTTTCCCTCGACCTTTATTGGAGAACTACATAGTTGAAAGTATGAGTCATTACATAGGTCCCCCAGTTCGTACAATAAAGATAAAATATTAAAATATGACAAGAATCGGTAAGGAACAATATATGAAAATATTATGACAAGAATCGTTAAAGAACAATATAGCCTCGTGGCAGATAGAATTCAACTGAATGTGTTAATGAACAAAAATAACATACATTTGAATCAAATCGAGCGTAGACGAGAAGTCTTGAAGCGACGCGAAGACGCGGAGGCGAGTGATAGTGTCGTCTTGAACGGTGAAGACAAGCGCGCCGAACGTAGGGGAGTCACGCTGTCTGGAGCTATAGCGGGAGGCCCAGCGGGGTCTCGTCGGTAGGCTCCGACGCATTCTCCGTTTGGAGAATGT
The DNA here is from genome assembly GCA_009739505.2 of Apolygus lucorum. Taxonomy (NCBI): domain Eukaryota; kingdom Metazoa; phylum Arthropoda; class Insecta; order Hemiptera; family Miridae; genus Apolygus; species Apolygus lucorum. Next base: position 49,254,864 of record CM019176.2, on the reverse strand, counting down.
AAGTTCAAGTAGTGAAAATTGCCCGGACCGAAGTTTGGCGAGCCTCGCTCGGGCTTGGCGCCCTTTACGACGGCGAGGTTTCGGCCCGGGTCTTTGAACAGAGGAAATAGGAGTGGGTTGAGGGGGTAGGAGAGCAGAAACAGTAGCCTCAACTATTTTCGTAATTCGGTGAATATTGACGGTTTCTCCTATTTCTTGTTCATTTTTGGTAACAAATTCTGGCATATACTCTTCAGAATTGTTGTTCGATTTTGCTTCATAATATTCAATGATAGTTTTTGCTCGTTTTTTGAATGTCGGAAGGTCGATAGTTGCAATTTTCCAAGTTGCATTGCGTTTCGGTGATGACGGAAAACGAAATTGTTTGTAGTCGGCGGAAGTCATGACCGAAAGTTTCGAGGGTCGGCGGCGAATGATCATTGGCTTATCAGTTCGCTCGTTGGCGGCATTTGACGGCGTCTGCATACGAGCGGCCGTGCTGAGTCCCTTTCGTCCCGATGTAGGAGGTTTGGTTGGACGGGTAGGCTTCCTGATCGTCGGCATGACTGCAGGTCGTCGAGAGTCCGTTTGCCTTGTTGCATCGTTTTGCCTTGTATACAACGGCGGTTTGCTCGGAAGTCGGCGAGTGACGTTGTTCGGCGGGCGGAAGATTTCCCGTAATTCTTCTTCCGTGAATAGCAGGTTCATTGCGCTGGTTATTGTCGGCGCTGAGTCGATGTACCAGTTGCGAAGGGTAGGCGTCGAATGAGGTGATTTGACTCGTGTCAGGAGGTACCTCAGGTAAATCCGTCCCTGTTGTGGTGGGGGAAATACCGAAAGCCGGCCGACACCTACTGAGAGAAACGGTTACCTGTGAGCCGTCAATAAGCAGCGTAGCCGTTCGTTCTCCTTTGTTAACCACTTCGTAGGGGCCGGAGTAGAGGGGGTTCAAGCCTTTCCGAAGCCCTTCTTCTCGCAAAAACATCTTTTTTGCGTTTTGGAATGTATCGGGGAAAACCCGTGGGCGTTTGTCCGTTGAGGGTTTTGCGGGCGGTCGGTGATATTCCGTCGGTTGAGGCGGAAATAGGTCAGCCGGGAGGCGGAGGGGCGCACGAAAAGTACGTTCGGCGGCGCTGTAACCGTCCGAATACCGAATGGTAGTGCGGAGCCCTAATAAAATGGTCGGAAGATCCTTAGACCATGATGGCGAGGAAGTAGCAGTACGTAGGGCGTTTTTTAAATCCCTATGCCATCGTTCGATTTTTCCATTCGATTCAGGATGGTAGGCCGTTGTGCGATTGCGTTTGATGCCGAATTTTTTTAGGAATTCGGAGAATTCTGCACTCTCAAATTGCCTGCCTTGATCGGTAATAATCGTTAAAGGACAACCGAATCGCGCTATCCAATTGTTAAGGATGCCGTCAGTGACCGCCTTCGTCGTTATCGTTCGTAATGGGATACATTCCGGCCAGCTGGTATGTCTGTCGATAAGGGTTAATAGATATTTATAACCCTGCGAATCCGGAAGAGGCCCCACGAGATCAACGTTTAATTCCTCGAAGGGGAGCGAATCGTCAAATTCCGCTGGGCGAATTTGAGGGTGGCGGAATTCTTTGAATTTCGAACATTTGGCGCATGCCTGTACATATTCCCGTATTTCCGTGTTCATTCGAGGCCAAAAAAGTTTCGCGCGAATTAGGTCTCGTGTTGCGCGTATTCCTGGATGACTAAATGAATGATAGTGTTCCATTAATTTGCGGCGAAGTCGTTTAGGAACAAACGGGCGAGGCATGTCCGATGTCGTATCACACCACAGAGAGAGGTCGAGCGCAGGTACCTGGGTTTCTTCGAGACGCCCGGTCGAAATAAGGTTGCGGAACTCGGGTGATTCATCGGTCTGTTGATTTAGGTAAATATCTTTTCCGGACGGAAAAGTCGTAAGCTCGTGAAGTTCGAGCGAAGGCCGAGATAATGTGTCAGCGACTACGTTGGAGGTGCCCGGCGTATATCGGATATCAGTCGTGAATTGGCTGATAAACTCCATTTGCCGAATACGACGAGGCGAGGCCGTTTTCCGGTCTTGATGGAGCGAAGTGGTGAGCGGTTTGTGGTCAGTCACAATATGAAAAGTACGTCCCTCTACGAAGTCTCTGAAATGCTTTACACTTTCGTAAATAGCCAGAAGCTCCTTATCGAAAGTGGAGTACTTCTGTTGAGCTGTTGATAAAGTTTTAGAGAAAAATCCGAGGGGTGACGTCTCGTTGTTGACCTCTTGTTGTAACACCGCGCCAATTCCGACGTCCGAGGCATCCGTAGTAATGGAGAGTCGACCTTTCGGAGAAGGATGAGCCAGCGTAGTTGCATTTTGCAAATCGTTTTTGCATTTATTGAATGCGGATTTCATTTCTTCCGTCCATTCAATCGTGCGACGGTCCTTCTTTTTGGAAGGCTGTGGGATCGCATTTATTAACGGCTGTTGGTGTATAGCCGCGTTCGGAATGTGTCGTCTGTAAAAATTTAACATCCCCAGAAACCTGCGTAGGTCGGTGACAGTAGTCGGAAGAGGGAATGTCGTGAGATTGTCTACCTTCTTAGGTACCGGTCGAATCCCATTTTCGTTTACAATATGACCGAGACAGGTCACTTCATTTTTCGCAAGGACGCATTTTTCCTTGTTTACAGTGAGACCCTCAGCAGCGAAAACGTCGAGGACCGCTTGTACATGGCGTTCATGTTCCTTGATGTTTCGGGACGCGACTAAAACGTCATCTAAGAAACAAAAGACAAAGTCGAAGTCTCGAAGGATTTGGTCCATGTTATGACGGCGTGTCGGAGCGTGAAGGCGATCGGCTTCCTTCTGCTTGTCGATTTGATTGGTTCCTACTCAACGAAGACAAAGGACGGGACAACACTCGATGCCCGGCGCGGGTAACCGCAGACCGTGTGCAGGAGTGTTAAGATCGCCAGCTCGGATACATTCCTAGGCGCGATTGCTCGCCGACCCGGGGGATGCACCACATTTACCTATACCTAGTTGGGGGCAGACGACGACTAGGGTAAATGGGAGCAGAAGCCGGCGCGATGAGCTTTATCGCATACCGAGACCCGTCGAGGAACTGTGGGTTTCAGAGAAGAGGCGAGGTAGATCGAGAAATAAACAAGTCGAGTTTTCGAAGACGAATGCATAAAGGGGAAGCCCTGAGTCCTCCTTTTATATGGACTTGACAAGGTAAGAGGAGGGTGGAAAAAGGTGACGTCAACTGATGTCACTGTTCCCCGTACCTCACCTTACCTACCGTGCATGGTGTGAGTCACTCAGGGTTTCCCTCGACCTTTATTGGAGAACTACATAGTTGAAAGTATGAGTCATTACATAGGTCCCCCAGTTCGTACAATAAAGATAAAATATTAAAATATGACAAGAATCGGTAAGGAACAATATATGAAAATATTATGACAAGAATCGTTAAAGAACAATATAGCCTCGTGGCAGATAGAATTCAACTGAATGTGTTAATGAACAAAAATAACATACATTTGAATCAAATCGAGCGTAGACGAGAAGTCTTGAAGCGACGCGAAGACGCGGAGGCGAGTGATAGTGTCGTCTTGAACGGTGAAGACAAGCGCGCCGAACGTAGGGGAGTCACGCTGTCTGGAGCTATAGCGGGAGGCCCAGCGGGGTCTCGTCGGTAGGCTCCGACGCATTCTCCGTTTGGAGAATGTAAGTTCAAGTAGTGAAAATTGCCCGGACCGAAGTTTGGCGAGCCTCGCTCGGGCTTGGCGCCCTTTACGACGGCGAGGTTTCGGCCCGGGTCTTTGAACAGAGGAAATAGGAGTGGGTTGAGGGGGTAGGAGAGCAGAAACAGTAGCCTCAACTATTTTCGTAATTCGGTGAATATTGACGGTTTCTCCTATTTCTTGTTCATTTTTGGTAACAAATTCTGGCATATACTCTTCAGAATTGTTGTTCGATTTTGCTTCATAATATTCAATGATAGTTTTTGCTCGTTTTTTGAATGTCGGAAGGTCGATAGTTGCAATTTTCCAAGTTGCATTGCGTTTCGGTGATGACGGAAAACGAAATTGTTTGTAGTCGGCGGAAGTCATGACCGAAAGTTTCGAGGGTCGGCGGCGAATGATCATTGGCTTATCAGTTCGCTCGTTGGCGGCATTTGACGGCGTCTGCATACGAGCGGCCGTGCTGAGTCCCTTTCGTCCCGATGTAGGAGGTTTGGTTGGACGGGTAGGCTTCCTGATCGTCGGCATGACTGCAGGTCGTCGAGAGTCCGTTTGCCTTGTTGCATCGTTTTGCCTTGTATACAACGGCGGTTTGCTCGGAAGTCGGCGAGTGACGTTGTTCGGCGGGCGGAAGATTTCCCGTAATTCTTCTTCCGTGAATAGCAGGTTCATTGCGCTGGTTATTGTCGGCGCTGAGTCGATGTACCAGTTGCGAAGGGTAGGCGTCGAATGAGGTGATTTGACTCGTGTCAGGAGGTACCTCAGGTAAATCCGTCCCTGTTGTGGTGGGGGAAATACCGAAAGCCGGCCGACACCTACTGAGAGAAACGGTTACCTGTGAGCCGTCAATAAGCAGCGTAGCCGTTCGTTCTCCTTTGTTAACCACTTCGTAGGGGCCGGAGTAGAGGGGGTTCAAGCCTTTCCGAAGCCCTTCTTCTCGCAAAAACATCTTTTTTGCGTTTTGGAATGTATCGGGGAAAACCCGTGGGCGTTTGTCCGTTGAGGGTTTTGCGGGCGGTCGGTGATATTCCGTCGGTTGAGGCGGAAATAGGTCAGCCGGGAGGCGGAGGGGCGCACGAAAAGTACGTTCGGCGGCGCTGTAACCGTCCGAATACCGAATGGTAGTGCGGAGCCCTAATAAATTGGTCGGAAGATCCTTAGACCATGATGGCGAGGAAGTAGCAGTACGTAGGGCGTTTTTTAAATCCCTATGCCATCGTTCGATTTTTCCATTCGATTCAGGATGGTAGGCCGTTGTGCGATTGCGTTTGATGCCGAATTTTTTTAGGAATTCGGAGAATTCTGCACTCTCAAATTGCCTGCCTTGATCGGTAATAATCGTTAAAGGACAACCGAATCGCGCTATCCAATTGTTAAGGATGCCGTCAGTGACCGCCTTCGTCGTTATCGTTCGTAATGGGATACATTCCGGCCAGCTGGTATGTCTGTCGATAAGGGTTAATAGATATTTATAACCCTGCGAATCCGGAAGAGGCCCCACGAGATCAACGTTTAATTCCTCGAAGGGGAGCGAATCGTCAAATTCCGCTGGGCGAATTTGAGGGTGGCGGAATTCTTTGAATTTCGAACATTTGGCGCATGCCTGTACATATTCCCGTATTTCCGTGTTCATTCGAGGCCAAAAAAGTTTCGCGCGAATTAGGTCTCGTGTTGCGCGTATTCCTGGATGACTAAATGAATGATAGTGTTCCATTAATTTGCGGTGAAGTCGTTTAGGAACAAACGGGCGAGGCATGTCCGATGTCGTATCACACCACAGAGAGAGGTCGAGCGCAGGTACCTGGGTTTCTTCGAGACGCCCGGTCGAAATAAGGTTGCGGAACTCGGGTGATTCATCGGTCTGTTGATTTAGGTAAATATCTTTTCCGGACGGAAAAGTCGTAAGCTCGTGAAGTTCGAGCGAAGGCCGAGATAATGTGTCAGCGACTACGTTGGAGGTGCCCGGCGTATATCGGATATCAGTCGTGAATTGGCTGATAAACTCCATTTGCCGAATACGACGAGGCGAGGCCGTTTTCCGGTCTTGATGGAGCGAAGTGGTGAGCGGTTTGTGGTCAGTCACAATATGAAAAGTACGTCCCTCTACGAAGTCTCTGAAATGCTTTACACTTTCGTAAATAGCCAGAAGCTCCTTATCGAAAGTGGAGTACTTCTGTTGAGCTGTTGATAAAGTTTTAGAGAAAAATCCGAGGGGTGACGTCTCGTTGTTGACCTCTTGTTGTAACACCGCGCCAATTCCGACGTCCGAGGCATCCGTAGTAATGGAGAGTCGACCTTTCGGAGAAGGATGAGCCAGCGTAGTTGCATTTTGCAAATCGTTTTTGCATTTATTGAATGCGGATTTCATTTCTTCCGTCCATTCAATCGTGCGACGGTCCTTCTTTTTGGAAGGCTGTGGGATCGCATTTATTAACGGCTGTTGGTGTATAGCCGCGTTCGGAATGTGTCGTCTGTAAAAATTTAACATCCCCAGAAACCTGCGTAGGTCGGTGACAGTAGTCGGGAGAGGGAATGTCGTGAGATTGTCTACCTTCTTAGGTACCGGTCGAATCCCATTTTCGTTTACAATATGACCGAGACAGGTCACTTCATTTTTCGCAAGGACGCATTTTTCCTTGTTTACAGTGAGACCCTCAGCAGCGAAAACGTCGAGGACCGCTTGTACATGGCGTTCATGTTCCTTGATGTTTCGGGACGCGATTAAAACGTCATCTAAGAAACAAAAGACAAAGTCGAAGTCTCGAAGGATTTGGTCCATATATCGCTGCCATGACTGTGCAGCGTTTTTCAATCCGAAATTCATTTTGCGGTATTCGTATAACCCAAAGGGCGTTATGATCGCTGTTTTCGGAACGTCTTGAGGATTCACGTCGATGTGATGAAACGCACGCGATATGTCGAGCGTGGAGAAAACCGTACATCCGTGGAGGTGAGACGAAAAATCTCGAAGATGCGGAACGGCGTATTGGTCTCCGACAGTGCGTTCGTTCAGTCGTCGATAATCACCGCAAAAACGCCAAGTACCATTAGGTTTAGGTACCGCGTGAAGTGGACTTGCCCAAGGTGATTTCGAAGGTTGAATTATTCCGTCGTTGATGAGTTGTTTGAAATGTTCTTTCGTTTGACGGAGTTGCTCGGGGTGCAGACGTCTACTTTTCGCTGTGACAGGTGGACCTTTCGTTTCGATGAAATGCTTGACCGTGGAGAGATGTGACGAAGATCGAGGCTCCGGTCGATATTTAGCGAGCATGTTGATGAAGGTCGGCGGAGTAGGTTCGGTAGTGACGCCGGAATTGACCGTGTTGACGTACCCTCGTATAGGTTTTTGCGAATTAGGGTTGAATAAAGATCGATTTTTTAGGTCAACGTGTAAGCCAAAATATCCGAGAAAATCAGCTCCGATAATGGGTCGTTTTACGTCCGCAACTACAAAAGTCCATTCGTATATGTCGTTTTGTAGATAAACCTTCGTTGTAAAATTACCATAAGTCGTTATGGCGGTGCCATTCGCGGCGAAAAGTAGGTAGTCGGACGTTTTGTTCTTCCGATGAACTAAAGAGTTCGGAAGAATTGAGATGCTAGCCCCCGTATCGATCAAAAAAGGTATATTGTTTTTATGACATTTGACGAATAGTCGGTTGGAAATGTCTTGGAAAGGGGCGCCCGCCTTGTAAACAGGCGGGCCCGCTAGTTTTCCTGCCATCGTACCTTTTTGTTTGAACAAGGCTGTCGACATTTAGTCGCCTTGTCGCGGTATTTAAAATGGTACCAGCACATACCTTTTTGTTGAGCCGGAGATTGCGGACGAGGTTGCTGGTACTGTCGTGCGGGGCTATTTCGTCTCGGAGGTCGCTTCGTAGCTACCGCCTCAGTATTACAGTCCGGTTCGATTTGATGAACCGCTGCGGCGCTACGTATTTCGTGCGTAGCATCTGCGATCGGCGCGAGGAATTCTGGAGTTTTGTCCATCCACGGAGCAATAGACATTTGGACCGCGACGGGTAGCGCCTTGATCCAAAATGCTTTTAGGATGTCGTTAGGCGTGAGGTCCCCCAGATGATGGCGCATTTGGCGTAAAAGCTGGGAAGGCTTGAGGTCCCCCAGTGGCCGATGCTCGGAGAGTGCCGTGATCCTCGCATGCCGAGACGGCTCGAAGATTTCGATGAGCCGTTGTTTGAGGTCGTCGTATGGTGTCACAAGCTGGGCTTGTGTTAAGTCCGCCGCTTGAACTGCCACATCGTAGGGCAGTAGAGGGATGGTCCGGGTGAAGCGAGCGCGCTGCGTGTTTACATGCGCGCCGGTGAAAGCCGCGTCGAGCTGTATAAACCACAGCCGGGGATCCTCTCGGTAGAACGGCGGAAGCGTGAGCGGGATTAAGACCTTCGTGGCCTCGGCGAAGTCCGGTGCGGGCGGCGGTAGCGGTGGGTCCATAATCCTCGAGTTAGCTTCGTGTTGAATAGCGAACCAAAAACGTGCGGGGTCACCAATGTTATGACGGCGTGTCGGAGCGTGAAGGCGATCGGCTTCCTTCTGCTTGTCGATTTGATTGGTTCCTACTCAACGAAGACAAAGGACGGGACAACACTCGATGCCCGGCGCGGGTAACCGCAGACCGTGTGCAGGAGTGTTAAGATCGCCAGCTCGGATACATTCCTAGGCGCGATTGCTCGCCGACCCGGGGGATGCACCACATTTACCTATACCTAGTTGGGGGCAGACGACGACTAGGGTAAATGGGAGCAGAAGCCGGCGCGATGAGCTTTATCGCATACCGAGACCCGTCGAGGAACTGTGGGTTTCAGAGAAGAGGCGAGGTAGATCGAGAAATAAACAAGTCGAGTTTTCGAAGACGAATGCATAAAGGGGAAGCCCTGAGTCCTCCTTTTATATGGACTTGACAAGGTAAGAGGAGGGTGGAAAAAGGTGACGTCAACTGATGTCACTGTTCCCCGTACCTCACCTTACCTACCGTGCATGGTGTGAGTCACTCAGGGTTTCCCTCGACCTTTATTGGAGAACTACATAGTTGAAAGTATGAGTCATTACAGTCCATATATCGCTGCCATGACTGTGCAGCGTTTTTCAATCCGAAATTCATTTTGCGGTATTCGTATAACCCAAAGGGCGTTATGATCGCTGTTTTCGGAACGTCTTGAGGATTCACGTCGATGTGATGAAACGCACGCGATATGTCGAGCGTGGAGAAAACCGTACATCCGTGGAGGTGAGACGAAAAATCTCGAAGATGCGGAACGGCGTATTGGTCTCCGACAGTGCGTTCGTTCAGTCGTCGATAATCACCGCAAAAACGCCAAGTACCATTAGGTTTAGGTACCGCGTGAAGTGGACTTGCCCAAGGTGATTTCGAAGGTTGAATTATTCCGTCGATGATGAGTTGTTTGAAATGTTCTTTCGTTTGACGGAGTTGCTCGGGGTGCAGACGTCTACTTTTCGCTGTGACAGGTGGACCTTTCGTTTCGATGAAATGCTTGACCGTGGAGAGATGTGACGAAGATCGAGGCTCCGGTCGATATTTAGCGAGCATGTTGATGAAGGTCGGCGGAGTAGGTTCGGTAGTGACGCCGGAATTGACCGTGTTGACGTACCCTCGTATAGGTTTTTGCGAATTAGGGTTGAATAAAGATCGATTTTTTAGGTCAACGTGTAAGCCAAAATATCCGAGAAAATCAGCTCCGATAATGGGTCGTTTTACGTCCGCAACTACAAAAGTCCATTCGTATATGTCGTTTTGTAGATAAACCTTCGTTGTAAAATTACCATAAGTCGTTATGGCGGTGCCATTCGCGGCGAAAAGTAGGTAGTCGGACGTTTTGTTCTTCCGATGAACTAAAGAGTTCGGAAGAATTGAGATGCTAGCCCCCGTATCGATCAAAAAAGGTATATTGTTTTTATGACATTTGACGAATAGTCGGTTGGAAATGTCTTGGAAAGGGGCGCCCGCCTTGTAAACAGGCGGGCCCGCTAGTTTTCCTGCCATCGTACCTTTTTGAATGAACAAGGCTGTCGACATTTAGTCGCCTTGTCGCGGTATTTAAAATGGTACCAGCACATACCTACCTTTTTGTTGAGCCGGAGATTGCGGACGAGGTTGCTGGTACTGTCGTGCGGGGCTATTTCGTCTCGGAGGTCGCTTCGTAGCTACCGCCTCAGTATTACAGTCCGGTTCGATTTGATGAACCGCTGCGGCGCTACGTATTTCGTGCGTAGCATCTGCGATCGGCGCGAGGAATTCTGGAGTTTTGTCCATCCACGGAGCAATAGACATTTGGACCGCGACGGGTAGCGCCTTGATCCAAAATGCTTTTAGGATGTCGTTAGGCGTGAGGTCCCCCAGATGATGGCGCATTTGGCGTAAAAGCTGGGAAGGCTTGAGGTCCCCCAGTGGCCGATGCTCGGAGAGTGCCGTGATCCTCGCATGCCGAGACGGCTCGAAGATTTCGATGAGCCGTTGTTTGAGGTCGTCGTATGGTGTCACAAGCTGGGCTTGTGTTAAGTCCGCCGCTTGAACTGCCACATCGTAGGGCAGTAGAGGGATGGTCCGGGTGAAGCGAGCGCGCTGCGTGTTTACATGCGCGCCGGTGAAAGCCGCGTCGAGCTGTATAAACCACAGCCGGGGATCCTCTCGGTAGAACGGCGGAAGCGTGAGCGGGATTGAGACCTTCGTGGCCTCGGCGAAGTCCGGTGCGGGCGGCGGTAGCGGTGGGTCCATAATCCTCGAGTTAGCTTCGTGTTGAATAGCGAACCAAAAACGTGCGGGGTCACCAATGTTATGACGGCGTGTCGGAGCGTGAAGGCGATCGGCTTCCTTCTGCTTGTCGATTTGATTGGTTCCTACTCAACGAAGACAAAGGACGGGACAACACTCGATACCCGGCGCGGGTAACCGCAGACCGTGTGCAGGAGTGTTAAGATCGCCAGCTCGGATACATTCCTAGGCGCGATTGCTCGCCGACCCGGGGGATGCACCACATTTACCTATACCTAGTTGGGGGCAGACGACGACTAGGGTAAATGGGAGCAGAAGCCGGCGCGATGAGCTTTATCGCATACCGAGACCCGTCGATGAACTGTGGGTTTCAGAGAAGAGGCGAGGTAGATCGAGAAATAAACAAGTCGAGTTTTCGAAGACGAATGCATAAAGGGGAAGCCCTGAGTCCTCCTTTTATATGGACTTGACAAGGTAAGAGGAGGGTGGAAAAAGGTGACGTCAACTGATGTCACTGTTCCCCGTACCTCACCTTACCTACCGTGCATGGTGTGAGTCACTCAGGGTTTCCCTCGACCTTTATTGGAGAACTACATAGTTGAAAGTATGAGTCATTACAATTACAAAATCAGAGAACAAGAAAGCATTTCTGGGAATGCTAGACTAACATTATAAATTTGATGATATTCAGTTCTAAAAATAATTTATGATGAGAATTGTTGGGCATTTTTTAACCATGGTTAATTAATGGTTATTCTGCAGAATAATTTTGAAGAAGGTGAAATGGAGATGCATATTTGTATGCAACATCCTTGCTTATTGGATGAACATCCTTGCCCTCCATCTTACTTATCAATAAAAAACTTGGTGATTTTCAGGACTTATGTTTCACACACACTTCATTACATGTCACAGTATTATGTATTGTCCAGTTCATTAAATCATGTAAGGACTAGAATGACTCTCTGGCACCCTGGTGAACATACTCAATACCTACGAATCACGACCTCAAACGTCCATCTATGGTTGTTGAATATATTCTGTTTATATTTCAGAAACGTTTGATTTTCAAGTGAGTTGTGTGTATAGAACTCATAAATTTACTTTCTCATATATTCGAACACATAGTAAGTTCGAACTCGAAACACACTTCTGTCGTTTTTTGCTTTCGGTCAAACGAAGTTCCCACTCTTCCCGAGTTTCTCTGTGTGAAGCACGTTACCGAAGAGAAAGAGGCAAAGCAAATGAGAGGTTGTACTGTTTGAGACTCAAAAACGAAAGAAAAAACTCCATAGCTGAAATTGGAGGAGAAGAGTTCGAGGGGCAAAAAGTCTGTAGGTATTTACTTACTCCTATTCCAAGTTTATTTCTTTTCTCGTTCATGGGCATTAGCCCGAAATATCACACCACAATATTATTAATATCATCAACGAAATTTTGGCTGGTTTTTGTTACCTATAATTTTACAAAATATTTTATCACAACTAATAACTTCATTCTCATTTGATTTCGTAAAAAACCACTATCGATTTATTTTTCCACCTTTTCGTAACCGCCATTTTCCATTCTATTCCTCCAATATATTTTTCTGATACCCATCCTGATACGTTTTAAACATATGTAGCTGATATGACACTACTTTAATGGACGTTTCAAATTTTACAGCTCAACTGTGTAGGTAAATGGTATTAGGGTCATAACCTGAGCCGTGTTCCTGCTCAGACGAAGTATTGAAGTTAACTACTATCTCAGGTTGAATTTTCGTGCAATTGCCATTCCTGGTGTCGCGTCATCAGCTGTCTTCCAGAGGAAGATCAGGATTGGTTCTGAAGATTTCCCTCATGGCTATTTATTTCCTCACTCGCTTAAGTGGAGCGGGGTTCACCAACGGCCCAACCCGACAAATTATCGAGACTTACGGTACCGCCCCAATGCGGTCACTAATGCAGATAATTTTCGGGCTGACTTCGGTTAACTGACGGAACCAGCCAAGGACAGTTGGACTCTCTTCCATGTCGTGTTTTTTGATAAACCGCGTTACAAGAAACGAATCATGAATAAGTAAATGCTTTGGAAACAGACTCTTAAGTGTAAGTGACAAATTTTGTACCTACCTGTTTTGAACTTTTTCTGCAATCGTAGCATTTATTTAAGAATTCATACAACTACCTGGTCCAGCTAACTTGTTGTCCGACATTCAATTTTTACATCAGAAGCCGAGAGTGTCTTAAGCCCATAGAAGAGTAATAAACCGTTTTTCAGTACCTAATATTGACAGCGGTTTTTCAGACTCAGCAAGGTGAGTAATTTCCCACGCGTCATTTTCTCTTCAAGCTTTTGAGGAGAAAATATAATTACCACAAACTACTACTTCAAAAGAGCCCATTAAGAAGGATCCTGAGTAATCACATTAGTTGGAGAATACTCGACTAAGAACTTTTTTTTGTAGTAGCGTCGCTTATGTAGTCGCAGGTGAAAGAAAGCTAGAATCCCATTGGTGGGAACAGTTGAAGGACCCTGAAGATTAATCAATGCCAATCAAAGCAGACAATGCGAAAGGAAGTTGAAAGTAGTATTGTGGTGTAGTATTTTTCTATGTCGAACCTTTGGAGTCGAGAAAGAAAAAAAATATATATATTTTAACCTCCCTCGAATTTTAATCCCGTCTACCTTACGCGGTGCTTTCCTTAGTTAGGTACCTACCATGAACCGATTTTGATGAAATTTGGACTCCATTTGAAGTATATTTGTGCTCCAAAGCTTTCGGTTATTGTCAGAAGAATAGAGGTTGGAATTTTCAAAACACCTCAACTCAATCATTTTTGATATAATGGTATTGTTTTTTCATCAATTTAATAATAGTGTTTGATTTTTAGAACCAAATGTGACCACACGCATCTCTGTAGGATCAACTTTTCACTACCTATGAGATCCCATAGTTGTGAGGAATATTAATCTTATATAAATACTATTCCACTACATGATTACTACCCTTTCGTTTCATAGGACCACTCTCTGTTACTCGGTGCTAAGAATGATGAAATCACTATAAATATTAATAAGGACTTCTCCTCGAATAAGCAAGATACCAATAAGTAACTGTCAATATTTTACATTGGTCCTTTCGATACTGTGTTCCCCATCTCAGCATTCAGTTAAGAAGAGAATAGGTGATTGACAACCAACGCGGAGAGGATTTTTGGTACTTCCTCAATTTATTAATATGCTTGATCATCTTCTTGTGAACGTCATCACGAATCGTTAGGCACATACATAATAGTAGTATTCTCTGTGAACGAATTGATGTAAAATGGGTAAATAAACGTTCACGATTGATAACTTAGTAGTTGAGTCTTAGTAAGTTCGAATTTACTGATATCGTTCTATAACGTACATTCGAGGTCGGTCAGGATCAATAATACCATAACCGCAGTTGTGGAAATATCGAGAAAACTGTTCCTTGAGACCGTGAAAAGGATGATAATGCCTTACAACCGCGAGACATTATCAGATTTGTTTAGCGGCGGACCCCAGTTTAGGTCCGCCCAAGCGAACCAATACCATTCCTCGACTTGAGCCCTATTTACAGTTATGGGAGCCCATACGAGACTAGTCGCGCCATTGATATACTTCGAGAAAAGAAAGTAGTTCAACTCCCTTTTTTCCCTTCCCAGTATTTCCAGACCATACACTTTCCAATATAGATTCCTTTCTTTTGTAGCTCTCGCCGTTGCCTTCTCGCTCCATTGGAGCGACATCAAACTTTGCCCATAAAGGAACGCGAAGCAGTCCGATCCAATCTGGGGAACTATTCGTGGAATCGATATGAATCCGAACCATTAACTCATTAAAAACGCGTGCTTCTAATGAGCTCTTAGCTCTGGCTCTCCCGGTCTTGGCATATTATTTTCAATATTGGAGCTCCGGAAATGGAGGGAAAAAAAAGAATAAAACATGGATTATCTGCTCAGGATATTACGCCATGTTCTAATTTGCAGTTCAAGACAGAGCATCGCTTATACCAAAGGCGTATATTTATGTAAGAGTCTCGAAATTCGGATTCTAGAGAGGAGTGTTAAAATCTCAACATTTTCGTGATTACCAGTTATGAGTTGTATACTTATTTTCCGAATTTACTTTCTCATTCATACGTAGGATTTCAAGTAGAATAAGACCTATTTATTTTTACCGCCTTGTTTATTACTGAAGAATGCTCTACCGTCTATTGTAGATTAGGAATCAAAACGATGCAATTTTATGCTATTTAACAATGATGAATGAAATGTTTTGTGAAAAATGTCCAAGATAGCTACATCCTAGTGGCATCATCAAGCGAAATAGTGCTCTTGCGATACCAAGTAATGCGATAGTAAATACGCTCGAATGAGGGAAAAATTAACTAAATTTTGAACTCAGATATTTTAGTGCAATGAAAGTTCATGAAAACATGGATTTTGTCTTATGAGTAAAGATCCACGTTTATATTTCTTCGCAAACCGTATAACGTATTCGTAATATGAGTAGAAAGAAGTTGAGCAGGACATCTCTAGAGAAGTTGGGGTCTAGCCCGTAACTCAATCCACCTCTTCAAAGGGAGAAGTGCCTTCCGAGTATACTATCCATCCTCCTGGATTTTGTATCGAAATTCATTGCGGGAAAGTGACTTTTCGGTGAGAGAAGAGGAAACAGTCATACACATCGTCCTCAATTAAAAATTTAGGTGGTACACCGAGGTTGTGGTCGCTCCTGATTTTCCGCAGTTTCCCCGAGGCACAATATTTGACGTTTTGTCTACGTTGTTTACTCTCGAGTATGTGGGGTGTTCTCTAGCACATCTGGATAAGTGTTTGCTGGGAACGAGATCAAGTTGAAGGCACAGCAGATGAAGGAGAAACTGCCCCGGGCGTATAAACGCTGTTCTTGGCAGTCACTTTGTCCTCCCCAACTTCACTCTTCTCGATTTTTCGCAAGAACGGATTGCGTTGTTATTTCCCTCAATTTTCAGGATCATTCTTTGGAAAGGGTCACGTGATTATTTAAACTCAACACCACTCTTTTTCTCCAAACATTGTGGTGACAGGTTGAGTTTTCACCCCTTGTTCAATTTGTTTTAGTTATCCGACCGTCTTTCTTCTCCTCTCAGACCGACTGAAAATAAAATCTACTTAGATACAAATCTGTCTGGTGATCCACCCTTACTCCTACCAGATTCGTTGTACAAGTACTTCTAATTGAATTTAAATCCACCAAAGGTGACTCTGTTCAATTTGAGAGACGATATTTTTTAAGCACTGGCCGGTTTTTTGGTACCTAACTACATAATATATTATAACTATAGGTACCTTATATTATAGGGTCTCATTTACGCTTTTATCTTTACTTCCTGATTTTGGTTTATTATTTTCCATAATGAACCTTTCGAATCGACCAAAGAAACATTTTTATAACCCCCCCACAAAATTATTTGGTTTACGTTTCAAGGTACGTAGAATCCAAAAATAATTTTGGATTTTGAAGATGATTTTGGTATATAGGCTCCATTTTGGGTCTAGTTGTGCCCCGAAGCTTCTGGTTGATGTGGGCCACTTAAAGGTTGCAATTTTGAAGAGCTCAAAAAATTTCGATATAATTGCATAGTGTTTCCATCAATTTAAAATTTATATTAAATTTTAAGAATTTTTGAATTTTATATTTTCAAAATTCTTAAATTTTGAATTTCAAAAAAAATATTTTCAAAAATTTAAAATTTGGAGTTTAAATTTTTGAAAAACAATGGAAAAATTAAAAAAACGGTTGAAATTGGTTCAAATTTTGGTTAAAATTTGATTTTTTTAATTTTGAGTTTTTTAGAACTCAGAATTTTAGCATTTTTAGAATTTTATTTTTTTTTAGAATTTTTCGATTTTTTAGAATTTTTAGAGATCACGCGGAGCTCTGTAGGACAAACTGTTCGCTCCATACAAGAACACGAGGTATGGACTTGCGATAAATAAGAAACTTGAGTATGAATCGCAAGAGAGGTCTAATCTCCGTTCAAATTTTAGCTGACCAAAATGCGATCGCTTAGGTACGTGGTAGATAGGTAGTATCTATATTTGGTGGGTGGTGACAATGGCAACGCCGAGTTCTTTACAGACCAGTGATCAATATTGAAACATAATAAACCTTTGTGTAATAATTTGCAGCGTTTTTGTTCATTGTTTCATTCTTCTAAGCTACTATCTCACTAAAGTTGTCTCTCAAATGATTGATGAATTTATTAATATGAGTTCTGGAGTCTTTGGAGAAATGGAAACCTTGTAGTTCCAGTCAGCGTAGACACTTTGTCTCTCCTGAAACTGCATTCTCTAAAAACATTGACCTAGAACTCAGCCGAGAAGACGGTTTTTCTGGTCTGAGGAGTTAGTGGTTGGAAAGTGTAATTACTGCTTCTTGTTGCTGAGGCGAGGTTGGAAGATATGTAAATAGTCTGACGTGATCAATGAATACTACCTACAGTAATCAGTGTTGTGGTAATTTTCTCATCAAAGTCTCATTGCGCATTACTCAATTCTCCCGTGGTTTTACCTTTCAATATCAAAACGTTCACTTGGAAGTTTTGTTCCAACATTCGCCTTTCTAAAAACATTATATTGAATCCTTTGGTTTTAGTTTCCAAGGCCGCCTAATCGTAACCTGTGAAAGTGACCACCTTCTCACTAATGCAGTCCCTCATAAATCCGAACTTCACGATATTTCGGAATAGAAATCGTACGACGTACCTTTCCCTGATTCCTTCTTTTGACTCTATGGGGGGTGGCCCAGCACGTTTGTGGGCCACCTGCTGGGCTCCCGACGGGGCACTTCTTATTGCTTCTATTCTTCGTTTATAATCTATGCTGATTAGAGTTCATCCGACTCATTTCACGAAAAAAAAAAGATTTGGAATTTCGACTCACAAAAGATCAACATCCACTTACACGGACCGCAAATCAAAGTAAAGAAATATTTGTGGCGGTATCGAACTCAAATGATTTCCTCCTGGGTTGTAGGCACCGGCTCATTTATCAGGTAACAATACGCGGCTCCATATCACAACGTTATGATGTTGAGTACAATTTTCTTTCGGAGGTTTATTCTCGTTCTTTAACGATTAATATCCGATTAAGTATTACCATGCAACACTAACTACCAACCGATTTTCATTACCACTTGTTCAAGCTCGTCGTTTCTTCTCTCGTATACATACCTAGAACATTCGAAGAATTTCATTGGCTCGATTATGTTCTCAATAGAACTCCGTGAATTACGAGTTACTATGTTGAACAATGAGGTAACGAAATGAACTTTAAAAGAGCTGCGAATAATTACAATAGTTTATTATTTTAGTGCTGTGTGGTGTTTGATCACCCGTCTGCATAGAACGTGGCTTTGGGTTTATTATTTTCAATAATGAACCTTTGGAATCCATCAAGAAAAAAAATTTTTAACCCCCCTTAAATATTGTTGGCTTACGTTTCAAGGTACGTAAAATCCAAAAATCGGATAAAAATTTGGCCGTCCGTCCGACGTCACTTGGCGTCGACTGATTTTGACGAAATCTGGTATGTGGGCTCCATTTGGGGTCTAGTTGTGCCCCAAAACTTTTGGTTGACGTAGGTCACTTCTAAGGGTTGAAAAATCAGGGTTGGAATTTTGAAAACGCCCTAACTCAAATAAATTTTGACATAAAGGTATTGTTTTTCTTTCAATTTAAGGTAGTATTGAAATTTTAGAGACCACGCGGAGCCCTATAGGACAAAGATCGTTCAAATTTTAGCTGACCGAAATGCTTATTCAAGGAAACGATCAATGATCGCATTTGATCAGCTAAAATTTGATCGGTGATTGTGCATCTTTTGCGATTCACACTCATGTTTTTGCCATGTCCAATCCTTAAGATCTCATAGGAAGCATTTTCTTTTTTTTCTTGAAAATAATAAGCCTAATGGGTTGGGTTAGTTCATCAAGATACAACTTCTATTGTTGATAGATACCTCCTCCCCACCTACTCTTTGGTCGAATTCGTACACACCTATACTTACCTCGGTTTAGGAACTTAATCAAAGAATTATTTTTATGGCGAATTTTTATCATTATTGCCAACAAAATAATAATAATAAAAAAATGCATTTAAATTACAGATTCCCTGATTTATGAACTGTCACCATTACATTTCCACAACATCAGCATGTTGATTAATGGTGGTAACCCATCATTGCCTGCTGATGTGATCCCAGCACCTTCACGTCAGCTATGATCAGGCATTAAAATGCACCCTCTTTTCCCCAAACTTGGAATCTGTCCCTCACGCCTGCAAGTTTTCTTTTTGCATCCCACAGCACTATGAATATTTTATTCGAAGAGATTTTCCACTCATCTCCCCTTCTGTTGTGATCGTATCATTCGTGCCGTGAATGTCACATCTTACCCTGGTGTGGTCGTTGTGGGGGACCCCAGTCATTGTTTCACACCATTCAGCTCGATCGATTCGGAACTTGAGATGAATTAAGGTATTGATGACAACTAGATACTAATTAGAGCGAAAATAACTGCTTCATTTTTCATAATTTCGGTTGGAGAAGAAACACCTCCCTTCTCGCGTTTTCTCATGCAAACTTCACAATACTTCAGTGATAGCAATTTTGCTTCCGAGTCTACCAAGGTAGCGGAAGCTTGGTTTTCACTTTCAAGGATGAAAAAATTAGTTCTCCAAAATCATAATTTCCACTCGCGTTTTACGTTTTAGACCTTTCTGAACAATTTTCGTTCTGTCTTTCTGTCTGCGTGTCTCATGAATTCCTTGTAACGAGCATAACGATAAGAAGTTATTGTCCGATTTCTATGAAATTTTCAGGGATTGTGCTGGTAGGTTTGTAGACGGTACCCTATGAAAATCATCATCCCCGGACTGATAAAAGTGACTGTGCATTCGCAAACGTGAATTCCTTGTAACGGCCATAACTTCTACATTTTCCATCCGATTTTCATGAAATTCTCAGGGATGTTACAGATCAGTATTTAGATGGTCCCCTTTGAAAATCACCACCTTTTGACTGATATTAGCCACTGCGCATGCGCAAACGTAAAATCCTTGTAACAGCCATAGCACTTACATTTTTCATCCGAATCTGATGAAATTTTCTAGGATTCTCCAGATTAGCGTGTAGATGGTCCCCTATGAGGGCAGTGAAATGTGCTTAAAGATTGGTGTTTTGAGATTAACTACTATGCATCGGATCATCTATATAATCGGGTTATGGATACGAGGAAGCTATGTGCCACACCCACTTGGCAGCCTTTTTCAAAATACTTTTTTTCAACTAAAACTACATAGCTCATGAATTGTTTGAATCATGTTTGGCTGTTTGTACAGCTGAAATGTTTTAAAGCTGAAATTGTATAGCTATTTATTGATATTTTCTAACTACCCTCATGAGCTTTGACGTTGCTTTCCACCCTCATGGAAAATAGTTGAATACAGGAGGGAACCCCGTTTTATTGGAGTCTCTATGATGAAAATATTGTTAATACGATAAAAATTGCAGATTTATGGAAGTGAAGAATCACATTCAATTATATGGTACAAGATGGTTTTTACCGGAAAGTAAAATCAACGAACTCTAGAAATGATTCCTTGAAGAGAAGGACGCTCTGGCCGAGACAGAAAAAAAGGGTCCAGCGACTGACGTTAAATATTTATGGGAGGGCCCGACCGAAAAAATTACCGTTTCGGCCATAACTCAATAACGGGCGGCTATGAAACACTAGCGTATCATTTTCAAGTTATTGTAAGAACTCTTGAACCTTCGGCCGTAAAAATCAAAACGAAATACGGCGCGATAAATCCCCCTCCCACAGCCTGGACGGGCCTCACATTGATTTCCCGGACTCATAAACGTCATGATTTTCTTTGACAGTTACTGCCACGAGAAAAGTAATGAAAAGAAGTGATGGTCCTTAATAAGCTTGAAGCCGGGTGTTTTATAGTTCTGAAAAGTATAAAAGTTATTGTCGAGGAACGCGCCCTTGTCATTTGTATGATGTGGGTAACTTTTTGATGTGTCTTAGTTTCGCGTTAGTCATCAAATTTTAGTATGTGTATTTTTTTGGGGAAGTTCGGCTTAAGTTGAGCAGCAATAAATTTATTGTCAGTAGAACTATTCTTAGAATCTCCTGATAATGTGGGTGCTTAGGTCGATGAGCTACACACTGTTCTTTTTCTAACGATCTAAAAAAATGCATTTCATTAAAACCGAGAGTTGTGAGTATAATTTTTATATGTGTCGCTTATTCTAAACCATCCAAAATATTTCGAAAAAGCCTGAACAGGTCACAGCTCTGTAATTGCCACTACCTACCAACCATATTTTCGCTTCACAATCAAGTTTTGTAAAAATAATCGCTTCACACCCAATTCGAAGAAATAAAGAGTTGTGGATGCTTTCTTTAGAAAATTTGATTACTGTTTGCTCCAATACAACATTGTCGTGGCGCGGGGTTCAGTTCGAGAAAAGTGCCACGGAGTTGCGCGAGTTGGGATCTCGGTAGGTGTATTAGGTGGTATAACCACCCGTGTCCTGCTCGACTCATAATTGAACTGGTGGTATTTTTATAGAGGCACTTCTCTTCATCCCTCTCTCTCTCGCCCCCACCTTCCTCATCTTCCCTCATCCCTAGAACCGGCGTCGGGTGAGTCCTGGGCGTCCTCCCCATTGATATTTAATTTCTTTATTTATTTTTATTCGTGGCGTCTCTTCGTATTTGAGGAGAGTTTATTTGAAAAAAAATGAGTGACAATGGCAAAGCTGTGATATTTTCGAACAAGTGATTTGTACAGAAAAAAAAAGATAAACCTTTGTGAAATAATTTGCAGCGTTTTATAGTTTCTATCTCTTTGGTAAATGCATACTATAATTCATGATCTATTTCACAAAACCATTATTAAAAGCTCGAATGGGAAATTTTATATTACCGTTTTAAGTAGATCACAATGCTGGTTCTACAGCGTCACTATGATGGCTGCAGTATGATGTGCGTAAACCATATCAAACAGAATAATTTATCAGACAGGTGACGTAAATTAGGGGAAAATAGAAACAATCAGTCAATATGTAACTTTTAATCCACAGCACCTTCATAAATTACTCGAATATTAGTTTCAGGTACGCATTAAACAAAAAACGATCAACCTTTGGATAGGTGGATTAATTACATTTTCAATAACGGTCGTTTTTTTGAAATGTCCTTCGAGCGTGCTAATTTCATTTGGTATGCTCATCGCACTGCGAGTTCTCAAGGGGCGCTTTTGGGTACAAGGGGCGCTTATCAAAGTTTTAAAATTCCGAGTTAAACACGCTTGAAGATTTTACTTTTTTCCCAACTCAATTGTGTCACTGCTATTTTAGCTAGATTTAAATTTTTTTTTTTGCATTCTGTTGAGGATTTAGTGTATTATCGATGGAACTAAGAACTGAATCGGATTCAACCAACAATATAGGGAGAAAGACGTAAAATCACCAAAAAAAGTTGGAATTTGTAAAAGCGCCTCTCTTTATTTTCTTGCTTTATCAAGTTGAGCCCATTCACATTAGACCCTTTGAGGGAAAAATTGTATATTTTTTATTGAGAAGAAGGCGTTTTACAGGAAACTCAGGGCACAAGGGGTGCTTTTTGTAAAACGCCTATTGGCCTCCTACCCGAACAGACATGTTCCTACCAACCAACTGAGGGTCTCATCAAGCGCCCCTTGATTATGAACATTTTCGTTTGTTTCTCTAAATTCCATAAGGGCGTATAGTGATCTCTTCCGGTAACGGATGGAGGTATCGAAAAGCCAGTAGTACCAACATGTAGGTCTTGGTTTTGCGGTTCCGACAGTGCAATTTCAAAAAATGAGGTACAAGGGGCGCTTCTTGTAAAACGCCCCTTGTGAACACGCAGTGCATCATGAATTCCGAGAAATTTTAATAGGTTTATTGGCACACCGAAACGTTGTTTATGTATCTTTCCAACAGCTGGTGTAATTAGTGATCTAACTTCATGAATTAATCATGATTTGGTTTTCTACCGCGTTGGAAGAACTGGTGGGAATCACTATCTGATTTCCTATTGTTATCAATTGAAGTTGACAGTAACGAATATGTATGCAAACACAAGTGTCTTTTCATTCAAATGATATTTTACATTCTCCTCCCAATTCTACCTTACCATATTTTGTGTTATCCCTTTCACCTATTTACTCGCAGGTTTTACGTATAAAGTCCGAAATTAATCGAACAATTACTACAATTGTAATTGTACAACCAATTGATACTAAGATTGTACTTAGATTGTACAACCAAGGTAATATTATAAATATACCAATAAGAATAATAAGATAGTACAACTGATTTATACAACTTGCAGAATTACTGGATTTCCTCTTCATAGCCTGAAACATCCAACGTAGTACGAAATAATATTCTGAATAATAAAAAAAATAGTAATAAAAAAGTTGATAACACAACATAGTAACTAAAAGAAAAAACAAAACAAGTCTCAAGTTCACAGACTGTGAAAGGTCCTTCGAGGTACCTTCTACCCTCATTTTTCACGTCGGCGCAGGCAAGGCAAGGCAGATACCTCTATTAAATAATGATTTCCCACCCCAACATTGCACCAATGATTTTCTTCTTCTACTCCAACAAAATTGGATTCACGCAAATAGTGCTAGTGTGGGTCTTGGGAGACCATTCTTGGGCTGACAAATTGTAATTTTCGAGAGTCATTGAGGTATGTACCTTCTGCTCAAATATTTTATAGATTTCTCAGAATACATCTAAAATTAATCAAAAAATCCGAACAAATTTTTTGAAAGTGGAAAATTAGGTACCTAACGGTTAAACAATGTCGATTTGGATGTCAGCTTTGTTCACACTCTCTTGCACAAAGTTGGAAATTCTTGGAATACAGAATGACAACAGTTTATTGTTTGTGTTAATTATTATCAGTCTCCTTTGACGGTAAAAAAGTTGATGATATCCTCTTCAAAACGCCCTTGCTCGTAAACTGTATTGTTTTTTCATTAATCTAAAATTCATAGTCATGATTTTTTAAGAATTTAAAAAACCACCCAGAGCTCTGTTGGACCAACCACTCACTTTCTATGAGCATAAATAATTATTTACTCAATCAGTCAATAAATATTTACTGAAGTTATTCAATCAATTTAGGAAAGTGTTCAAGGTTTAAGATCGAATGAGACCATCTAGAACTCTGAACGATGAACCATGGTTCATCGACTGCCTTCTAGCCTCCCGAGGGTCCCTCAACCCCTCCATCCCTTACAACCATTCATAGGTGTTACTTTGTTGACGTTATTGCCGCCTTGACTCGCCGGTACTAAAGGCACCTACAGCTAGGCCAAAAATTTGAATTTTTTAAAATGTCACTCAGTTGTGCTTCCTTAACAACCAAAAACCAAATTTCGTACTGAAGGCACCCAGACTTTGGACGAACTATGCTTTGCTGGTGGGTACTTTGTCAAAATGAAATAGATTATTCTCTGTAAAAGCGATTAGAAATGGGGTCAACAGAAATAAAACTCCTCCTTTGCCGAGCTTCCGGTAAATTTATCTCCTAAGGCTCGAAGGGTGTCTTACTTAACACATAAGAACGTCACAAATTTGTCAGAAATGACACAAACAAGTGATTACAAGTAATTGATACAAGTTAACTCTCAACTATGAATATGAATACTATCACATAAAATTTCAATTTTTTAAAATTGAAAATTACCTTTTTGGTAATATGGTTGTTAGGTAGGTACTATTAGCGTAAAAGCCGTGTTCTTTGCAGACGGGAGAACTTCAAAAAAAGGTAATAATAATAATAATAATAAACATTTTGTAGTTAATTCCAGCCTTTTTTTACAGGTTGATGTAAAGTGTTCCTTGAACAATGAATATTAATCCTGATATTCCCGGAAAAAATCAATAAAATCTCAAGATTTGTGGGGAGAAACCCTTCATGAAAGAGAGCAAGGGAGAATTCTACTGAAATAGAAGCTTGATTGAAGGCCATATGAGTCACCTATGGTTACTCATTCTTCCTCTGTCATCTTAATTAATTACCATTATGTAAATTTATTCACATCCGTGGTTTCTACGGACCCGACTGTCATAAACATCATCAGCGATCATTTTCTAGTTTCTTTCCGAATTCCAGCTGAATGTACCAATAATCGACAATAATTACAATTATTGTAATAGTTATCATAATTATGTAACTGCTAGTTATTCCAATGGGTAGACCAATTTCACTTATTGAGGTCTCATTCTCTCAATATACTTACGGTACTTAGTCTCAAGAAGGAATAGATGTGGAAGTTTTGTTACACTTTTAGATATGGAGGTTTCTCGCTTAGCCAGGACCCAATTAGTACGGAGGTTTCTCGCTCCGCTTTAGTACCGAGTGACCGGCCTCCATTTATCATACCTACATTTATTATATATTTTGGATGATACAATGGTTTTGTGAAAAAATAATATTTTCATATTATGACGGCTGGTATCGACAGGGAGATGATTATATCGGTATAGCGGCATAAATGTTTGATGAAGATCCACATGGTAATCGAGGATCTGAAAAATATGCGAGGATGGCCCCTTGTTGACATCCACCTCTTATGTAACATGACAATAAAAGTTACTTATTAGGTATCCATCCATAAAGCCCCATATTGCCACTTCCCGGAAAGGAATATCAAAATGGATAATACTTCATTTCACACGAGTTTTGCACCTCAAAGCCCCATTACCCCATCATGACGCAGATGGAAAACCTAGCGCTGCCGATCTACATACGTCAAAGATTCTTTGGCCATTCAACCGAGCAACTCACGCATACTCCATTCAATACGCCCCACTTTTCCTCTTGGGGCCCCTCTTTCAAAAAAAGGGGATGAAAAAGAGCAAAAATCGTATCTTCCTCTCTATATCTCCACCTTCCCGGCCTCTTCTGATGGTTCCGACATCCCCTTTTTCACAAAGCTACTTCTCTTTCCCGCTCCTAATTCACAGCTATTTCTATTGCGCATTTCCTCCACGACACATGTAGCCAATTTCACGCTTGAGAATCCGGGAAAATTAAAAAAGGCCTCTTTAGAAGCCGCTAGATAAGTAGAAGTAATTCCCAGTGATAGTTTCTTTATCCCCTTCTCCTTTCACGGAAAAGATTAATGTTACAGAAGGTTGGCTGGAATTGTGGACAAAAATGGAACACTAAATTATTCGTCGAATAGAACATTACTCGATTTAGGATTTTCTTAATTACTCTTTACGTTGAAACTAGGACTTGTCATGCATTTTAAAGTTGGATTCACTGTATTTCCTCTGCAATTCAGTTTTATTAGTACTATCAGCGTCCTAGAAGCCATTGTTAAAACTAGGAGATCGGCTATCGGATCAGATCTTTCTGTGCTGTGCGTGATAATGCTCACCTTCTTTCCTGTTCGCCTCGGATATGTAATCATTTGCACGTTCATTGTTGTTAGTCGCCAGAAAAGAAGAAGTGTGTTCTCTGTCATGAAAGCACGTGACAATAACACTAAAAATGTTTCATTTTGGTGACCTGGCTTTCACTCTTGTTGAATTCACTTGCAACTGCTCCAGAGAGAACAAGTTTTGATACCGTGAGTTATGTTTTATTCACAAAGAGGGATGTGGAGTAAATTGAGTGGTTTACCAGCTTGGCGTCGTTCCTTCTACTGTATCCTCACTGTAAAACTTGTTATGAAATGTTAGAAAAATTCACATTCTTCTTCACGAAAAAAATACAAAACCGAGAGTGGCACGAAGGCATATGTAGAGATGCGGTGACCCGAAATATCAGAATGCGATGTCCCTCAGCTCTCGTACTCGTACATTTCACCGGGTGTTTTCATTTATCACGGAGAGGACGTCTTGACAGTTAATTTTGATTAAGTGCTCGACCCTTTATTACGGTTGTGGAAAGCGCGTGAAGCGGTTTAAACATTTCGATTCAAGTGTGGAAAGGCAGTGATGGGGTGATATGCGATGGTTGACTGTAGTTATACAGGAGGGGTTCAAGTTCATAACTGGCACCACCTACTTATCATCGGATTGAGGGCTCTCCAGGCATACTATTCCGAGCTCTACCCGCTCTAATAAATCATCAGACAAGGGGACTTCTGGAGTATTGATTATGCTTCCGGCCTAGGCTTAGCCTCGTCAGTACGTTCTTTGATGAAAAACTAATGTTTGGTAAAATTTTACAAAATTCGTAGACACACAAATTCAAGATATAACAACTGTCCCTGAATCAACTGTTAGGTACTTTGTGCTTATGTATGGTTCTCATACGCAATGGATGGAAAGTGCGTCTTTTTCAAGAGAACAATGACATGTGATGCACCAGCCCAGGCAACAATAAAATGAGAATAATACCTACCTAAGCTATGAAATTTGGAACGTAAGAATCTGAACAGCTCTGTCATCATATCATGAATAAGTAGGTATATGTTTACCAACGGCCATTAGCTAATTTAATGAACCAGTCCCTGAGAGATCATCGAAGTTGAGGTCATTCTGCTCGGGAGATTGGTGACCGCTCGTGGGAGGTGTCGCAGATGCCGATATTTTTTCGAGTTGGGCCTTTGGTGAGCCCCGCTCCACTTAAGCGGGTGAGGCAATAAGGGGCCACGCGCGAAATCATCGGAACCAATTCTGATCTTCCCCTTTGGAAGACAGATGATGACGCCAGAAATGGAAATTGGACGGAAATTCAACCTGAGATGGTTCTTTACTTTACCACGCCTCAAACATACAAATTTAATCATGTTTGGAACAAGTATTCGAAAGCTTCAATCTGTGGACGGTTATACTATCTAACGCGAATGTTGATGTTTCCTCTCCTGCTAGCATCCCTTCAGCGCAATCGTCAAACATGAATTGGCTGAATATTTAGAAGTAAGACATGTTATAATACTGCTTTGCACTCAGACATCCTCTGTTTCTGTGTACACGTCTATATTCTTTAGAGAGGAACGGAATAGACGTAATACTGATGTCCTGATGGAGCACTCTTCTTGTGAATGCGCTAGTTACTGAGAATACAGTCTAAACAACTCTCCAACAGTCCAACTCACTTTTAAATATCAACATCCACAACATCATAATGGTGGAGAAACATTGAATCTCTTCCAATCCTGAGGAAAATCTCCGTTGAGCCGATTTTAATACCTACTTGCTTTTTAACCTCTAGGCCGAGCTGAGAAGAATTTTAAAAAACGGCTGAGTGCTCTTGAAGTCAAATGGGGGTTCATTGGATGCTGACGGGAAAGGTCGACGAAAATATGAATTGAATTTCGTCATATGGAAAATTGCAGAGTAAACGCTGGAGGACTTGTGTACATTGGTGGTGGGGGTAGGGGGTAGGGGGGGTAGATCCGGGATAGTAGTGGGGGTAATTGGATGAATGTGTTGTCAGAGTCCACAACAAGGGCAGCCGCTCAGTTGCTCGCCCTCGTCTCTCAGGAGCCTTTTTTTTACCGCCTTTTTACCTGAAACTCTCTTCCCGAGACCTCCATTCGCTTCCGGCTTGTGAATACAGATATCTCCTTCCACCGGAAAATTTCTTGTAGGATTTTGCGTTGATACGCATAGGAATCCATTAATTATGAGTACTTATATCGTATCTTTACCAGAACGAAGATGACAGTGATAGAGGATCATCTGATTCTAAATCCAGACAACCGTCGACAACTTTTCGGATGGATAACCAGTGTAGTATTTTTACTAAAGAGGACTTGCGTACGCACAAAAAGACTTTGTTTGAAAACCTTGATGGAAACCAACCCATGGAAAAGGGTAAGTATGTGTGTAAAGATAGATGGATAAATAAATTATCCTGTAAGCAATGAGGATTTCATCTGTGTATAGGGGGAAGAAGAGACAAACCAATATATTATTATAACTCGGCGCTCCGTGCCTCGCCAGGGGGCAAGCCCCCTGGACCCCCGGTTACCTCTATTTACATACTTCGGACGAAATTATTGAAACACAGAATGTGTTTTAGCTCACGTGTTTCAAATAATTTCGCTACTTTCCTCCCATTTAATTAGAATCTTATATAATCACCGAGTCGAGTTATGATTCACTACTACCGGTGACTTTCCTCCCACTAAATCAGAATCTCATATAATCATAACAAAATATCTCATGGGTTACACCAGGTTACACGATCCTTAGTTCCGTATCATCAGTATCCATGTTGTCGTCCCAGATTTCGTTAGCTTTTTGGCTAGTTAGTCCATGGCTAAAACACGTTCTGTGTTAAAAAGATGATTGGATTTTAAATACGAGTGTAAGAGTAGTGATCCTATGATAAAAGTATGTTCTCTAAAACCGTTGTCAGGTATAAAACTGAAATTCTCCATCGCCAAAATCATCTGGGTCTTGTCGCGCATATTCATACAAATCACAAAATTGTTGAACCAATTTTAGCCCGAATTCATTCAGATAGGTTCCAAGAATGTGCTCTTAAATTTATGCGAACTTCCGTTCTGATTCTTGATCTCCTACTCTAATAATTTCACGTCATCCCGTGCTTTCAGTCTATAGTGAAACGGTAGAACTAGGAACCCCGAAGTAATATGTAAGTAAGTGAAAGTAAGGTCACCAATCCCGACACGTCAACTTCGGTGATCTCACGTGAACTGGTTCATTAAACCAGCTAATAGCCTTTGATTGGAGGTAATGTTATCTCAAGTCATTCTCATTAAGGTATGACTTGTCATGTTCATTTATTTGTCTTTAGGCAAATATGAACGGAAGTATGATCGTGATTACACCTTCTGTTATTATGTACCCTACAGTGACACCTGATCGTTCTTTGGCCATTATAATCCAGAAACTACTCCTCGTACAACATCGCGGTAAAGTCAGCTGCATCAGTTGTTCCTGAATTGTTCTTTCTCTTATTGACTCAAACTATTATGATTTAATTCCTTAGAGAAATTAAAACTAAACGAAATCGGTGTGAACACCATATAAGAATCATTGAAGAGAGTCAAATATGAACTTGCAATTTATTGTTCCAACTAACTAGATTACCGAAATTCAATGAGAATACTCTAGAAAGAGCAAATTCTGACAGAATGTTCGATACTAAGGAAACAAAAATAACATCATAGAAAATACATGGTATATACTAAAATTGACATTTGAATTGGTGGAATGTCCGAACTTCGTAAAGCAACTACACTAGTAGCAACAATGCTGTTCATGATGATGACGAGATGACTAACGATCTGTTTACCTGAATGGAAGGGGGTTTAAGCTTGACCCCCATGAGTTTTCCAACAAACAGAAACCTATGAAGGTAGGCGAAGTGAATTCATGCTCCCAGAGGGGAAGCCGGCATCACATTCGGATTCAAAATGTAAGCAAGATCAGCGAACAATCTTCCAAAGCAAGCAAGGGCGGCAATACCATATTAACCAAGTTTGCGAGAGGGTGATGATCTGGCTCGGAGGACCAACGCGGAGAGTTTGGAAGGTACTACCGTGCTCAATAGTTACACAAACAATAGTTATTCAACATTTAATCGACCTCTGCAAACATGTCAAACATTGAGAAGAAACTAAACAATCGGAATGAAAGGTTGACTTTCAGTATGTTCATTTATTGCATTCAATTATACATAATAAGTGTAATAACAGAATACGGCTTTTTTCCAGGTTGAAGTTAATTTTGGTAGGTAATGGAGTTTTCACATGATTATTCAAAATGAATCCGAAGGGTGAAGTCCAAATTTCAAACGCACTGATTTCCTGCTAGGCTTGATTTCATCTATGAGTTCTCTCAGCGTAACAGGTGGAATTTCAAGTTCTACAGTGTTCTAACTAGTGATGTGTCATTTGAAGTCACATTGGTTGATGATGTTCTGAAAACAATTGCGCCTTTCCTCGGTTACTCCTATCTCATATTTTTTGATTGAGTGGACTTTTGGTCTTTTCATAATATGAAGTAGCCAACTACGATACAATTCTCTCTGTATATTATACAGAGAGAATTGTATCGTAGTTGGCTACTTCGCAAAGAGAATAATCTGTATCTTTATCAGCTATTAGATGGCTTATAAGATGTACAACTGATTCGTTTTCAATATTTGCTCAAGCTTGTTATCATAGATCTATTTGGAACCTTAATAAGTTTGGTTTCGGGCGTTCTATAATTTTTCCATTTCCTCCTTGCTTTTCGTTTTGCATTCATTAGATTCTTGTGGATATGTTTCAAAATTCATTATTGGCAGTTGTATTACTGAATGGGGTACTTTGCTAGGTAACTTGCTGATGTTATCTACTGAAATGTCTACGTAGTCTGCTAGTTGTTGAGCTGATTTCAGGGCAACTTTTAGATCAATCAATGATTCCAAATGTTGTCGAGAATATACCAGCAAGTTTTTTTGTTGTCAGGGTCGGAGTACTCACTCTCTTGCTGATTGTTTGAATAAGAGTCGAGTGATCTGAGGCTAGGTCGAGAGTAACTATCATCAACTAGTATATGTACTGAAGAAATACTCCTACTCATAGAGAAGTTTAACACAATATCTGGAATTTTATTAGCGCCCGTAAGCCAATATGGAAGCTTTCCTGTTGAATTGTACATCAGTGCGGTTGCTGCCTCATGTAGGAATAGTTCTCTAACTTTAGTTGTGATTTGTCCTGAACCCCAGTAAATGTTCTTACCATTTCAATGTTACCCAATTTTGTAGTTATTTGAACACCTTGGTATATGAGGAATAACGGTATCCATTGAGGTCTATCAGTAGGAACAGTCAGAGACCATAGTCAAATATGCAAAGAATCACGAACTTCATCAGAACTTGGTTATGTTGTGATCAGCGACCTCTTCGCATTTCTGTCCATTCGCTTCCTTAGCTCAGTGGTAGGAGCTCCGATTCAGAATCGGAACGATAGGAGATCGATCCCCGGTCGAGGGAAGTTAGTTAATTTTTGATGATTCAACAGTTATACCGATGTTCTAGACAACGAAGGAGAACTTGGACGCCTCGAACGAAACGAACCCCTGGATTTGATGGTGATGTGCAACGCTAGTGTTAGTGCAATAAGTGAAAACCAAAAAAAAAGTAATATTGTTCCCGCAAAAATATACGCTATCTGTTGAATAGAAATCTACCTTATACTGTGAGTGAGCAAGTAAATCGTAGTAATTGAAATGTGAAAATCTTGTTTCAGTCGCAATTATAATATAGCATTTCCAAGTCAAATTAAACATTTTCCAACTCAAATTCAACCTTTTCCAAGTCAAATTCAACCTTTTCCAAGTCGAATTCAACCTTTTCCAAGTCAAATTCAACCTTTTCCAAGTCAAATTCAACCTTTTCCAAGTCAAATTCAACCTTTTCCAACTCAAATTCAACCTTTTTCCAAAACAAATTCAACCTTTTCCAAGTCAAATTCAACCTTTTCCAACTCAAATTCAAACTTTTCCAAAACAAATTCAACATTTTCACCATTATTAGGGAAAAGACGAAAAATAGGCACAAGCCCTAAATGTAGTACCAAATGATTGCCTGTGATTGGGGACTGGGCTGAAAACAATACTCCAACGCAGTAGGTATGCCTACATATACCTATACATACCTAAACAAAATCATGTTTAATCTTTTTAAAAATCAACAAAAAATTTAATTGAAAAAAAAATCAACATTTCATTGAAAGAAAAACTTTTATTACTTCTTTACATAATCAATATTTTAAAAGTTCTTTAATTAAAAATCTTACTTGTAGAAAGTCTATTATTGATTTTTTTCACTTGAAAAAAAATGGCGGTCTTTTAAAAATTTGAATCAATAGAATACATTTTTGTTAAACTGCTTCTAGGAAAAAGTTGAATTTGACTTGAAAAATGTTGAATTTGTTTTAGTGAAGGTTGAATTTGATTTGGAAAAGGTTGAATTTGACTTGGAAATGCTACATTAGACAGAAAAATATTTGCTGCACGAATTCAAAGTTTTTTATAGCTGTCTTCTTATTGCTAGTTCAAGAATGATAGGGTTCTGATCGAAGGGGTTCTATAAAAATTCTTTCTGTAACTCATACTGCTCGAATGGATTTTTTCGTAAGACAAAGTGCTCTTTTTAGGGGGACAATTATAAATTATTCGTCGCCTTGTCAATCACTGAGTCCTCTCCCTTCTTCCTTCCATCGGACACGGTTGTTTGCTTTCCAAGGTGCTTCCCTCTCTTGTCAAACCCTGAGATGTTTTACGTCAATGTCATCGGAGATGAGATATACTTCCTTCGCGTCTCCCAACCGCATAAATTACGTCTTCGACTGACTTCTAGAGTTACTCCTATAAGGGCCTAGCAAGGCCGGGGTTGACAGAGGGGAGGCTTTTCGCCCTTCGCCATCCACGACCTCTCATGTTCACCCCCGGAACAATAAATCGCCCTTGGGAGAGGCCAATGTGTTATTTTAGTTGCCAGCTCCGACTTCCTCGCGGGGGGTCAGTTCTCGAGTGGTAGTTCCAACAGTATCCCATCCCGGGCCTTAGTTTTTGTTATCACCCTCATCTCCACCTGTTGTCTGCTCCTAGATCCTCCAACGGCTCATCCACTTCAGCGAGGACAAAACATGAGAGAACCACTCGAATGGCAGCGTATACATCACATTCACAATCCTGGCTGCCCTCTCGCGGTTATTCCCGGGTTTTGAATTCATGCGCTACCAACGACTGCGAATAGGAATAACCTGCAGTTCCGTGGTGATCCCTCTTGCTAATTCTCTCGTTCATTACATTCTTTGTATTTATTCGTGTTGATGGTACTTGTGCATAGCTATAAAAGCGAGCACCCAAAAAACCAGACAATAGCTATAGAGCTATTCAAAAGACCTCCATTGATATGTTATGTTCCCAGGATTTTGGCGATAGGTTATAAGTATTCCATTGCGCTGGAATTTCCTACCTAATTCGGATTTTGAGCTCTTGAGAAACCCCTATTGCCGTTTTTGATGATAATGTTTAACGAACTGCACTGCCATTTTGGTGTCATAGGAACTTTTCTTTTGTCCACATCGTCTTTCATTTTCCTCCTGGAGTGCTGAAATCCATTACTACCAAATGAGTATTCAGACGAAATAACAACATTTTTTATTCCGAGGGATGACTACTTTTGATGGGCGAAGAAAAATTGAAGATTCTCATTTAGGGATGGCGAATCTAATGGAACATCCATTTAGCGGATTGTTCCCCTTTATTTGCAACTCTTTTTCTCTGATGTCCACCAAAAAGTGGTAGAAGTCACTCATAAAATTGAAATATCGATGCTCGATGGAATTTATCAATCATAAATTCTCTCCTATTCTATTAAAACATGAGAATCACACCTAAAAAAATGTCGATTCCATGCTGAAAGGGAACCACAATCCAAGATTACGAGGAAGTAAGTTTTTTTCTGAATCGTGAAACAGGAAGTGAAAACCAGAGGTAGAGGAAGCACCGAGAAACACAGCAGAGAGTAGAGCAAACATCTCCTGTTTTCTTTTGGAAGCTCCTCTCCCTAGTTTCCCCAAGTTATTTTTGAGGGCCTTCTCGAGTTTTGTCTTGCACTCCCCCTCATTCCTCCGCTTTAACCTTCGTTACCGCTCCCGAGAATGAGTTCCTGCGCCCTTGTTGCTGCCAACTCCCAAGTTCAAGACATGCAAGTTTTCGGGTGTTCTTGGAGGCACTAGGCCTCCCCATTCCCTTCAGAGCTGCTACGGGCAACTGGCAGACCCCCATCTCCTTTTCAACGCCGTTTTCATCGTCTCGACTCCATCCCCTCGTAGTATACCGGAAGGGGGTGCAAGTCCTCAAAGCTTCGAGGAGAGAACAAGTTTTAATTGCTCCAGAATTATCGAGCAGGTTGGGCGCCCCGCAGTAGGCCTTTTATTTAGACATTCCCCGCCACTCCAACAAAGACCTCAAATGCCTCTTTTGCCTAAACCACGTCCTCCAACGACTCGACAACAACTGCCACTGTAGTGGTTGAAGATTGAAACGTCTGCCTTATTGAAGGAAACTTTCGCTCTCATTGGAACCTGGATTTCTATGAATTTGATTGATGAACAACCGACCACCTATTTGAGACTCTGTCTGAAACTATGCTTATGTTGGTGACAAGCTCAAGATAACACAATGTTTGGCCAACTTTGGTTTTAGCGAATCATCAAGAAAAATGAAGCTATTCCAATAAAATCTAAATGGATAGTTGGTGTAGTTTATTTTAATGATACTGTGATAATAAACTTAATTAATCTGTGATATAATTATGTGATGGTTGATTGTGTTTTTGTTAGTTATACTGTCTATTTAATCATTGTTTTTTCATTCAAATATGTGCTAGTTCGAGACGTGTGGGCAGTCTAGTCGGGTGGTCTGATCGGTCCGGGGGCGGCTCGCATTGTTTGTTCTGCTACATTTGAAAACGTTAGATCTATCCACCTAATATTGGGAGGTGGGTCCAAGGTGGGTGGGTCCGTGTCCGGCCGAGCTACCGTCTACATCGACACCACACCATCAGATAATATATCGTAAATCCGAATACTTACTACACCTACCCAATATGAAATACCTAAATCGACACATTCATGTACATGCATAAAAGTAAAAAGTAAAGTAAAGTAAAGTAAGCAACCATTTCAGGTTGAATTTTCGTCCGACTGCCATTCTTGGCGTCGCGGACGTCACCAGCTGTCTCCCTAAGGGGAGATCAGAATTTGTTCTGATGATTTCGCTCATGGCTTCCCAAACATCACCGCCCTGGGTTGGAACGAGAGATTGCCGATCGTCTAATAGACAGAAAACTTTCTGCTAGTGACCAGATTCGAACGCGCGTCCCCGCAAGACGGTTCTTATCTTATCATCGCAGTCGGGTACAATGCCCACTAGACCACCGACGCACTCGCATGTACATGCATAATGTATAAGGAATAAAGAATGATCGAATTGAATTAAAAACTTTTATCATGGAATTTTTTTCACTTTTTTATATTATTAAGTAACATTTTTGTGCATAGCACCAATTTCACCACTATATATAAATGGTTCAATAAAGATATTTTTAAACAACAAAAACGTGAATAATGTACGTACTAGGTCTAGTCTAATAACCTCCTAGCAGGGAACATTCATAGAGTACAAAAGCACTGTACTGGGTACAGTGTAAAATTTTATCAATTTTGAACACAAGCAGGTCGTGGGAGGGGGGGGGGTTATAGGGAGGACGGCGGATTTGCATTGATTTTGATTGTCAGTTGATCAGTTGAAGCCCTCGGCAAAGTCGGAATGATGTTTTCGTTTGTGTCTTCGCAAATGTCGCAGAGGGGGTCGATCCTGTGGTATGCAACTTATCAAATGGTTTCGATGCGTTGAAGCCTTCTGGTAGGACGTGTAGTATGCGGCAATCAAGCTGTCCTGAACTGTAGGAACTTCAATGTCTTCATGAAGTTCCTCGTTTCTGACGTACCAGTCTTCGCCTGTGATGAGCTTTTTTTTCATTGAAATCCGTTTTGGACCACTCCAAAACGATACTGAAGTTTTTCAAAGAATCATATTATTCACTCACCTTGAACGAATTTTGGTTTACTGTTCAATAATGACCCCCCCCCTTTCTATAAATTATTTGGTTTACGATTCAAGATAGGCACGTAGAATCCAAAAATCGAATGAAAATTATCGTCCGTCCGCCGTACCCCGCCATCGCTGTTCGTTCCTTCGACTTGTACTAGTTTTACGTCCTTAGCAAGCGCCCCTATTTTTTTTTTTTTTTTTTTTTTCGAATGGAGTGTGGAGCATTTCTTTCTCCATAATAAAGTTGATTGTGAAGCAAAAATATGGTTTGTAGGTAGTGACAATGGAAAAGCTGTGTTCTTTGCAGACCAGTGATCTATACAGAAAAATAATAAACCTTTGCCTAATTATTTGGAACGTTTTTCATTTGGGGTCTAGTTTTCTGCGAAGCTTTTGGTTATTGTCAGTAACTTTTAATAAATGAAAAGTAGGGTTGTATTTTCAAATCGCCCCAGCTCGAAAACTCTTAATATTGTAGTAAGACCCGCCAAAACCTAGCGACACCTAGCGCACCTAGTGGCACTCCACCCTACTAAAATAGGAACCTCCCTGTTTTTCGAGTTTTAGTTTTCAGTTTATGTTATGACCTACCGCTGTTCTGTTGTGATTTATTTGAATTATACACGGTTTATTATCGATCGTGAAGTGTTCCTCGTTATAATCCAATACCACAATTTCAGAAGTGAGAATTGAACTCAGTTTGTGCCCACAAAAACGCCGATTTCGGGTCGCGCGCGACTGACGTTGTTATTTGTGTTTCCGTTGTTTGTGCCCGTGCCGACATCCAAATCCAACCATGTCCAAACCTCAAGGAGATTGGAATAAAATGAAGGTCTCTGAATTACGGGAAGAGTTGGAAAAAGTGAATTTACGGTCGACTGGCAAAAGAAAGGAATTAGTTGCCCGATTACAAGCTTACATTCTAGTGGAAGAATCAAAAGCCGTCGGTGATCATGAGGATGAAGTTGTTGAGGACGAAGAGGAGAACGAGGAAACAGACGGAGAATCATCCGATAACTCACTAGTCACCGTTAATGAGCGCCGATTGCCAGCCAAAAATAAGTTTTCGTTCACATTTAGAGACATTGAAGACTCCATACCTCGTTTTGATGGCACCCCCGCAATTTCGATTGAAAAATGGATTATTGAGTTCGAACAGAATGCGACCTTATATGAGTGGAACGAGTTTCAAAAGTTAGTGTTTGGTAAAAAGTTGATCACTGGACTCGCAAAGAAGTTTATTGTGAATGAGGTAGGCATTTCGTCGTGGAATACGCTAAAAGCTCGGTTGTTGGCAGAATTTGGGGAAAATTGGTTCCCTGCTCAAGTTCACGAACTATTGAGGAATCGGAAACAACTAAAAACCGAAGGGTTGCACGAGTATCTGATCGTTATGAAGGAGCTGTCCCGTGGTTTGATCGACGAAAATTCTCTTATTCATTACGTTATTAATGGAATTCCGGATTCAAGTGACAAATCGCTGCTTTATGGAGCCGCTAACCTTATGGATTTCAAAAAGAAACTCAAGATTTTCGAGAGATGCCGAACGGATCGGAAAAGTGGAGTTTCTTCTTCCCCCGCAGGTTCTTCCGTTCCACACTCGTCGGGTTCAGCGACCTCAAAGGTTCCAAACTTCACAAGTTCTCCGGTCTCGAAGGGAACTCAAGGTAGTGATGTGCGAAACGGTTACTTTTTGGTAATAGGTGACAACGTGACAGTGACAGGCCGGTAATAGGTTCCAGTAATAGGTGACTTTGTAATAGGGTGACAGAGAAGCGCATCCTGGAACTGCGGCGCTGCTCGGTGTAAAGTGACCAGCAGTGATTTCCTAACGAGAGTTCTTGCCCCAATAGACGCAACTAGCGTATCGGTCTCATATTTCTAATAAAAAATTGGTTCTGTTCATTGAGAAAAAATTTATATACCCCTCCATTATATTTGTATATTACGTTTTACCGATTTAAGCAACTAGTTTGAGACACTCAGCAATCAGATTAATATGTTTAGAGCTCAGAAATAATTAATTTATCGATCGTGGTCCCAGAGTCATCATAGTCCTCCGTTGGTAGGTAAAATGGAATACTTACTTCGTAAATAAGAAAAAAATGGAATTTATCACAGTCGATCATTATTGGTAGGTAACATACATTTTCACCTCAATATTATCTCTAATTGAAACAAATGAAGGAACATGAGCAAATAGAAAAAATTATTACGAATTATATTTTTTAATTTGTAGGTAATGGTAGTTTTGAAACTACATACAAACTTGACCACATAGGTCGCACTTGGCAGTTTTTCGACCTTTTAATGAGCTTAAAAATCGCCCATAATTGAGAAGATTTCGGTTTTTTATTCATCTCAACTAATCACAAAACAATCAAACTATCGAAAAACATCGAACTAAACGGGCAACACGAGTCAAACTAAAGGCGAGTCCTAAACCCGGGCCGCGGAAAGTACGGCGTGAGGGACGAGAGACAACCGATCACCTGATCACGCTACACAAATGGTAAGAGTGACAAGTGACGATGGAGCTCCAACCGTGACAAGGAGTGACAACGTGACAAGTAGCGCCGACCGCCCATGAAGTGACAACCAGCGCCAACCACTACGGAGTGACGAGTAGCGCCAACGGCACTGTAGTGACAACGCACACAGTGACAATTCGAGAAGCTCCGAAGGGGTCACAGTGAAATAATTTGAGATAGTGATTCGGAGCATGGAGGAAGGGAGAGTTATTTTACCTGCTGTCACTGCAAGTCCGTTGGTAATAGGGTCTGCTCCGTAATAGGTGACAAACGGAACGGTGACTCTCCGGTAATAGGTGACTTTAACCAGTGACGCGATTTCCTACCCACCTCTAACTCAAGGTCAAATTCGTTGTTTCAACTGTTTGGAAGTGGGTCATATTGCTGCCAGCTGTCCGAGGCCTAGACGTCCACCTGGAAGCTGCTTTAAATGTGGATCAACGTCTCATCGAGTGGAGAACTGTTGTGAAGGGACCCCAAGTACCAACGTAGCTCAATCGTCCAAGCCATCTGTAAATTGTATGGAAGTAGGCAGTATCATCCCCTCCTATTGCGCTGAGGTAAAATTTCCATTTTTAAGATCTTATGTTACTTCTATTTTGGATACTGGCTGCCCGGTTTCTTTGATAAGTTCATCAATTTTGCCATCAGGGATGTTATTGGACTCAGTCCCCCCTGAATTTCAGTTAGAGGGCGTTGGAAGCTTCAAAGTTGAAATACTTGGTAAAATAAGTTCAAGTATTGAGGTCAACGATGATGTAAATTTGAAAAAATTTCAGTTTTTTGTGGTGCCGGATCGTACTTTAAATTGGCATTGCCTTCTGGGTAGGGATTTTATTTCTCACCATGACATTTCGGTATCGTTTGGTAAAGATTTTAAGATTGTGCAAACTCGTTCATTTCATCCTGAGTTGTTGAATATTAACGTCATTGAACATAGTCAGAAACCTGACTTGAAGGTTTCAGACGAGGTGAATCCGTCTGATAAAAAGAAATTGGTAGAGGATTTCGATAAATTTTACTTTGAAGCGGAACGTCCCTCCGAACCTATTACGAAATTGGTTATGAAAATTGTGTTGAAACCCAATCATGTTCCGTTCTTTTACAGACCACGTAGGTTGTCACTTGTCGAAAAGAATGCTGTTAGAGATATTGTTAATGACTTATTAACCAGAGGTATTATAGTACCAAGCAGTTCTCAGTATGCAAGTCCAATAGTTTTGGTGAAAAAATCTAGTGGGGCCTTTAGAATGGCGATTGATTTTCGTAAACTTAATGAATCAATCATTAGGGATCCCTTTCCATTATCTCGCATTGAGGATAATTTGGACGCTCTTGGGGGTAAACTGTGGTTCACACGTATTGATCTTAAAGATGCGTTTCATAACGTACGGCTGTCTGATGATTCGTGTGAGTACACATCTTTTGTCACTGATATGGGCCAATTTCATTACGTGCGCATGCCGTACGGGGTGGCAAATGGACCAAGTTTTTTCACACGCTTTATTTTTACTGCTTTTAACGATCTCATTGTGAAAGGAAAATTAATTACGTATTTCGACGATTTTCTTATCGCGACAGAAACTATTGGTGAAAATCTCATGATTTTAACAGGTGTTTTGCAAATTATGGTCGCCAACTGTTTAGAAATAAATTTTGACAAAAGCGAATTTCTAAAGACTGAAATTGATTATTTGGGTTACCGGGTTACGAGACACGGGATCAGGCCTTCCAAGGCCAACATAGACTCAGTACTTAGTTATCCCGTTCCCCGAAATTTCAAAGAGTTACAAAGCTTTTATGGTTTGATGTCCTATTTTCGGAAATTTATTGCAAATTTTGCCGAATTGGCTAAACCTATTAGTGATCTCCTGAGGAAAAAGTCCGAGTTTGTATTTGGTCAGGAACAACTGGAGTGTTTTGAGTTTCTCAAATCGTGCCTTGTGGAGGAGCCAATATTGTGTATTTATTCGCCTGATGCAGAAACAGAACTGCATTGTGACGCTAGTTCAGATGGTTTCGGTGCGATCCTGCTCCAACGACAAAGTTATGATGGAAAATTTCATCCAATTTTTTTCTTTAGTCGGCATACAACTGAAGCGGAGGCCAAGTACCATAGTTTCGAATTGGAGGCTGCGTGCATAGTGCATGCTTTGGATCGATTTCGAACGTATCTACAAGGCATCCGTTTCAAAATTGTCACTGACTGCAACAGTCTGAAGCTCACGTTGGAGAAAAAGGAGGTGAATCCTCGAATTTTAAGATGGTCTCTTGCATTACAGAATTATGACTATTTCTTGGAACATCGTGCAGGGATTCGAATGCAACATGTCGACGCGCTTTCCCGTATTCATAAAGTTCTTGTCATAAGTGATAATCAGTTCGAACGAAATTTGTCGCTGGCTCAGGACCGGGATTTTGACATTTCAAAAATTCGAGATTTATTAACCACGTCCGAACATAAATTGTTCGAATTACGAAATGGACTGGTGTATAGAAAGTTCCCCGACAAGTCGTTATTTTACGTGCCTAAGAGTATGGAGTGGCAAGTAATTCGCACTTGCCATGACGACTTGGCTCATAGTGGTATCGAGAAGACATATGAATATTTGACCAGGGTTTATTGGTTCCCAAATGTCAAGACCAAGGTTAAGGATTACATTGGTAACTGTCTGAAATGCATTGCTTTTTCGCCCTGTGCTAATAAAAAAGAAGGAGTGTTGCACCCTATCCCCAAAGGCAAGGAGCCATTTCAGATTATACATATTGATCATTATGGTCCTTTAGAAAAAACCAGCGCAAGGAACAAATTCATTTTCGAGATAATTGACGGGTTCACACGGTTTGTTAAATTCTATCCAACGAAAACCACCAATTCTCATGAAGCTATTGACCATTTGAAGTCCTATTTTGTCACCTATAGCAAGCCTAAAAAGTTTTTGATTTCGGATCGTGGATCAGCCTTTAGGTCGGACGAATTCCAGCAATTCATGGTTGCTGAGGGGATACATCACATCATGGTAGCGACGGCAACCCCTCAGGCTAACGGCCAAATAGAGAGGGTAAATAGACGATTAACTCCTATGCTAGCCAAGCTTTCGGATAATATCAGTAACTGGGATAAAGTTTTAACTGACATAGAGTTTGCCATGAATAATTCAGTAAATCGGTCTACGGGCGTTACACCTGCCAAACTTCTGTTTGGTACCAATCAGTTGATCCTTGATACGGATCTCGTTAGAGCTTTTTTGGCTTGTGAGGAATCGGGGGGTGATCTTCAAGATTTGAGAACGGAAGCTGCTCTTCGGTCAGAGAAGGCTGCTGATTATAATAAACGGCGTTATGACAGGTCCCATAAGTCTCCTCATAAATATGAAGTAGGCGATTATGTAATGATCAAAAATGTAGATGTTACGGTTGGCGTGAACAAAAAACTGATTCCTAAATTCAGAGGACCTTATGTTGTTAAGAAAGAACTTCGGAATGATCGTTATGTGATTGGTGACATAGAGGGATTCCAAGTTACACAGATTCCTTATAGTGGTGTTTGCTCTCCTGGGAATATGAAACCTTGGGTTGATAAAGGGGTTACTCCAAATGCTTCGAGGTCAACTGATGAAGAGACAAGTAGCGATGAGTCGACTGCTCAATGATTTGTTGTTTTTTTTTTTCACTTCAAAGGAGTTACTGTGTTTATTACGTTGTGTTGATTAAGACTATTTCAATTATGATTATGTTCAATTACGATTATGTTCAATTATGATTATGTTCAATTATGATTATGTTATTATGCTCAGACGTCTTGGCATGCATTTTTTCTAATTCTCGTTACTTTCAAATGTTGTTGTGTATGTTGGATGCTTCAAATTGAGTTAAGATTGTGGTCAATCTTTTGTCAGGCTGGCCGAATTGTAGTAAGACCCGCCAAAACCTAGCGACACCTAGCGCACCTAGTGGCACTCCACCCTACTAAAATAGGAACCTCCCTGTTTTTCGAGTTTTAGTTTTCAGTTTATGTTATGACCTACCGCTGTTCTGTTGTGATTTATTTGAATTATACACGGTTTATTATCGATCGTGAAGTGTTCCTCGTTATAATCCAATACCACAATATATAAATATTGTTTTTTCTTCAATTAAAAATAGAATTGAATGTTCAGAATCGAATGAGACCACCATGACTCTGAAAGATAAATCGTTCGCTCCCTGCGAGAATTAACGATTGAACTGTTCTACTCAGTTTTGCGTCCATAGCAACCAAGAATCAAATTTCGTAGTGAAGGGCACCCACAACTCTTGGAAAGCCTAGTTATTGGGTATGGTAGGAAAAAGCCGCGTTCTATGAAGACAGGTGATTTGTTCAGTAAAATAATAAACTATTGTGTCATAATTTCCAGTGTTTTCAATTCCATAATTAATGTAATGGAGAATTAATTCAGTATTAGTTCCAGAAACATTGTCATTAAATGTTATAAACATTGTGTATAAATTTTATACAGTTGTGTTTTGTTTGTTTCAGGTATGTCTCCGTCAACTCATGTGAGCGTCACCCAAATACGTGAGCGTAATCCCACCCATGTCACTTTGGTATTCTCATGAAATAGATTGTTATTTTGATGTTGTGGGCAACTAAGTTATTGACATTTCCTGATAATGAGTTTTATAACTATCAAATTGGCGAAAGTAAAATTTTCCCCGTTCTTCCTACAAAATATTTAATAACTTCACTTGAATGCCGTCATTACACTCTTACACTCACGATAAAAACTGCTGACCGTAGTGAACTGGTTTTATGTTGATCGACCCACGGTTAGTATACACCAATATGATCGGGATTGGGATTTAGTCATATAATATGTAAAATCTAGAATTCAAATTGATTAGTATTCATCTCCTAGAGGGGACCAAATCGCACGATACAATTGGAATACAACAGAAATCCCTGCATGTCAATCTCATGCATAACTTATCCTTCTTTAAATCAGGTGT
The DNA here is from genome assembly GCA_009739505.2 of Apolygus lucorum. Classification (NCBI taxonomy): domain Eukaryota; kingdom Metazoa; phylum Arthropoda; class Insecta; order Hemiptera; family Miridae; genus Apolygus; species Apolygus lucorum. The sequence continues at coordinate 49,211,218 of CM019176.2, read as the reverse complement.
GTCCGATTGTAACTTGAGTTCTATAACTATTCCATTTCAATGCTCCGGAGATAATCAAAAGCAACTCGATTTACAGTACAGTAGCTGAATGATCAAATAAACGTCTCCATTATTCATCTCTACACAGCCCAAGAAGCGAGACGAGGGAAAAAAAATTAACTTGAAAAATAAGAAAGTCGAAGAAAGAAACTGGGAGAAATAGCGGGCCGGAGGGGCTAAAACGATGAAAGAACGTTTATTTACTCATATTTGATAACACGGGCAGCGGTTCCAATGGGATTAAAGCCAAATGTCTTTAGTAAATTGTGGTTTTCCATTTCTAGCTCTTGCTATATTCATTTTCATCATCGACCCTATGGTTGGTCGTTAGTTCATGAAATAGCTGTGTCGTAATAAGTAAGTTGCAGAAGTAGGCTGTGCCGGTCAACGAATTGAGGGAAAATACTTTTCGCTATTTGAATTCAATACTTTCTTGATAGGTAGAATTAGTGAGTGATTGGTCAGTAGTTCTAAGGAGGAGGTACCTCATACATTTATTTATGTTTTTTTGCTTCCTCACTACCGAAGGTAGGGAAGCTTTGTATTCGTGAAAGAAGTGAAAAAAAAAAAAAATGTCCTCCAAAATCAAAATTTCCACTTGCTTTTTGCGTTTTAGAGCTTCCCGAACAATTTTGGTTCCGTGTCTGTCTGTCTGTCGGTCTGTCTGTCTGTCGGTCTGTCTGTGGTCAATCCTTGTCCCGGGCAAAACTATACTAACCTGTGGTCCGATTTTGATGAAATTTTCAGGGATTGTTCGGGTTAGGTACTAGACGGTCCCCTATCAATTTCAGCACCTTCGGACCAATAGGAGCGAGTGCGCATGCGCAAACGTGAATTTCCTGGAACCTCGGTTTCTAATGAACCGATTTTGCTCAAATTTGGAGGTTAGTTAGGGACTAACTTCTAAGAGACACCCTATAAGTTTCAATCAAATTGGTCAAGCAATAGCCGCTGCGCATGCGCGAACTTTAACCTTCTGTCCGGACCCACGTCCCTGGGACGGGTGGGTGGGGCTTTTCCTCACCCTGAGCCTACCCCTTTCCTCTGTGTGGGCTCATATCCTCAGTACCCTCCTGTCAGGCCCTGCAGAAGGTAGGGTAAGTGTCCTTTTTTTTTCTCTCGCTTTCGTTGTCAACAAACCAGTTTTTTCCAGTGGATCACCCGTCCTCAGGACAGTCGGTCCTGGCCTGTTGATACGTCCATGGGACGGATGGTCCTTGATGGAATGGAAACACGTCTCCGAGACGGGGGTCCTGTTTGATTTTTGATTGATTTCATTGATTTTTTTGTACCTATTCAAATGTTACATTCATTTTTCTGTATTCAAATGTTATATTCACGTTTTTTCCAAGTTTTCATTAGGTACTAGTAGATTGTCTTTGATTTTTATTCTAGTTCCTTATTCTAGCTTATTTTAGTATTCTAGTCCCTTCAATGTCTAGTAGGTACAATGTGATTTTTCCAAAAAGATAGAAGACTGAAAAGAATACAAAAGGCTGCTTGGAAAATGTTCCCTAAAAATGTGAAAACTTTTTATTCCTAGTTTTTATGTTCTTGGTACCTACGTAGTAGACTCCTAATGATTCTAGAGGTTTTGAATTGGAATGTTTCCTCCAATTCTACGTAGAACACGTCATTTTGAGCGTGAATTGAGACTGAATTTTTTATCTGAGTAGTCAAAATGATGTGATACCTAAGCTGGATGAAATCCAGGAAGTGAAAAATAAAAATAATGTGTAATCTTATTTTTTATATCGATAAATTGTGATAAAAACCAATTCATTTGATGTTATACACGAAGAAAGACGTTGCAATAAAGATGTTTTATGTTAGTTTGTGGTATTTACAACGAAATCCTGTCATATTTCAATAACAACCATGAAAAAAGCGAGTCGGTGTCCCACGGACGTGGGTCCTCATTGCAACGAGGGACAACGGTCCGGACAGAAGGTTAAATTTATTGTTACAACCAAAACTCCGCAACTATTCAACCAATTTCGATGAAATTTTCAGGGATTGTGTGGTTTAGGTCCTAGACGGTGGACCGCTAAATAAAATTCTACGTTGAAAATACAAAATATTACAAACTATAATACCTTATAAAAATTATAAAAATATTATAAACATTAATACCTGCAACCCTATCCTGCATATTATCGCCAATATTTTGGTATTCAATAACTCTTTGAATCATAATTTTTAAACCAACTGATTCTATACGTCCATGTTACAATGAGTGAGGAAGCTATACTGCCCACCCAACTTGGCAGACTTTTTTAAATGTAACTACATAATAAACTTGTTCCGCTTGTAGCTCCATAAGCTTGTAAAGCTTTTTTTTTCAATTATACTAAGAGGTGTATATATTTTCAAAGAACCACGTATCCTGATCACATTGGAAAATTCTTGGGAATTTGATGTTGTATTTCTGGACATTGTCAGTGCCAGAACGCTCCATTAATGGGCTAATGTTTAACCCAGTTGAACTTACGTTTTTTTTTGTTTGTGGACATTTTTAACTCTTGAAGATAATCTCTTCATGGGGTTCATATAGCAATTTGTATCGAGCTCAATAGACACTTCTATCTCATTACACACTTTATTCTGTGTAGTTTGTCAGAGTTGACGAGTTTATAATGTACTTAAACAGTAAATAATAAACTGAAACACGTAAATAATGAATACAAACACAAATAAATACCTAGTAAAGGATGAACAAAAGCCACTTGATACCACTTGAGTTGTAGCGCAATTCAAGTTCCAAGTATCTGAAGATTTGGTTGTCTTGCTTACAATTATTTTACCGTGAATAATAGGTCAGCTGATATTACTGGTTCCAACTAACCTGAGTGACATAGCCATGTTGAGAGTAGGATAAAGTCGTCAACGAACGATAGGCTGAATAATCCATGCCTAATTAGGGTCCTTGAACTGCTGATGATCATAAATTCCATTCACCTTGCCCAATTTCACAGTTACTAGGATCTTACGGTACGATTGAGGTTTTCAAATAAAATACTGTAAATTCCCTCTGTAGGCTTTTCTTTTCTCCCTATACCCCTATGACATGTTTCAGTGTCCCGTGGTCGTTCCCAAAATGGACTTGTCCCGCTTAAAGGATTTTTCTCCGATGTGTTTCACGTTAAATTCATTGAATTTGAACATTATTGCTGTTAAGAGACATTATAAACTGTATAACTGTATTGAATAAGGTGGGAATCAACCGTGAATTTGGAGAAATCAAGAATAATTTTTGCGACCAACTGAGACCATGCTATTATCAGAAGAAGCCGATACTTGTATGTATTATCCTGACTTTGAGTGCCTCCAACAAACTTTGGACGATGAATGTTTGAACTCCCCGCCCATTCCTGGCTGGTGATTCAAAGTTGCCACCCGCCGTTAGTTAGGAAGCCCGCCCACAGAGGCCAGAGCTAGCGCCCCATTCATCCCCTATTTATCGATGCAAATTAAGCTCTAGGCATGCAAGAATTAAGAACCAGTACGAGTAATCAAAGTTGCAATCAAATAAGTTCATAAGTACGGTCGATTAGTTCATTTATTTCGAAAGTACTTTATCCGAGTGGCGCAGAAATTAAACCGGGGAAACCACTCCACCATTTTCCAGTATGAGCTCTGATGTATGACCGCCTATTCCGTCTACTCTGTGCGATCCCTGTTTTATCGTTATTAACAAGTTTAATGGTTCAATATACCGTCATTCAAAGTCATTTCGGCCGTTATTTCATCGTCCTACCCCCAGGTATTCAACAATGGACATGTTTGCAGGGCGTTGTAACGACTTTGAGTAGATCTGATTCAGAAGGCGTCATAAGTTCTACATATTAACTTATTACAGTACTCATTTAATTACTGTCTACCGATCCATTCATACATGCTTCTTGTCGTTCTTTTTGGTTTTGAATTACGGTTCTCGAGCTGTCAACTGCAAGGTTCGATTGCAAGGAGGAATATTTGAGGTCACTCGTAACTCGTACAATGGCTCATCATTTTAGATACATTAATAGTGAAGGGGTATTTTCATTGTCATATTGTTTGTCAACATTACAATATGACTGTCTATTGTTCGATAAAGTCTTTGTGAGAGATAAAATGTTATTTAAATGCGCCCGAGGCTATTGATTCATGCGAAGGTGGTTTAGAACCGATTTGAGCAGTGACAGTCATTAGTGTGAAATTGGTCTCGACTAAACTAATAATTCCATTCCGAGTTTGAATGATATATTTGATCCCATTGGACGTCTCCGATTTGATAAAGCAACGGAGGCAAATCGGGTGCCTCCCCTAAGCCAGCTATTATTGTATACATAGAGCATTGGGGATCCAATAAGAGGGAGCGCCGGTGTCATTGTTCCCTACTTGAATGAGCTCTTTCTTGCGTGAACTTGGGATTCCTGGGTGGATTCTGAGCTAATCTTCGGACGGTTCCTCGTCGAGCGGAATTAGCATAGCAATCATACTCCGTCATAAGAAAAGCTCCGAGATGAGTTTCGCTCCCTGCAATCCAATTCTTATGAGATTATTCCACAGCAGAAAATGATAACCTACCTAATATAAAGAAACACCCAGCGCTTTTGAATAGATTTTCAGTGACTGGAAAACCCTGTGACTTCTCCTGCAAATCTCCCAATTGGTCAATTACCAAACATTTGGAAATTTGAAAAAATTCCAGTAGCGAATTCAACGTTCCTTGAAACGTTATTTCCATCCTATTCCATAATAACAATAATTTACAAAAATTACGTCCGTCCACCGCCGTCCGCAATCCAGACCGCTATCTCTCCATTACATTGATTTAAAAAATATATATATAACTAGTTTTATTTTATAATTTAAATTTAGTGTAAGGTCCCCATTTGGTGTCTAGTCTTGGTCAATAATTTCTTCTTATTTCTTCTCTTCTTCTTAAATTGTCAAAACCAAAATAAGTATACTTGGCTGTTCAATTTTTTATCCACCTTGTATCCAATCCTTTAAGTCTCTCTTTTCTTCAGGGAACCGCCGCAACAAGTGAATCGGATTGACGTTAACCTTCATTGTACGTGTATTGGAATCGCGGGATAACAAGATAAACACGAAAATGTAGAGGGCTCCTTTCGCCAGGTGACAATATGTCTCCAAGTGGTTCGGAACCTTTAACGAGGAGCCTTGTTAAATCTAACAGAGAGCTGACAGTGCCACGCCAATCACCATAGTTATCTTCCCCCCATCGTGTAGCTGCTATTTTGGATGGGAGGGTGGTTCCTTTTTGCACCTTTTCTTTTTCTTATCGAGTTAACGTATAAGTCGCCCATCGTATTCCTTCCCTTTTTTTCCTCCTGTCAGTTAGTGGAGAACATGTCGTAGATGATTCGTAGATCAGAGACACGTGGATATGTGAGAAAGTGACATTTGAGCGAAATTGCGTTCGTGTCTGAGAACCTCGATGGTTACGATGTTTAACGTACGAATCTATTGATCAACGAAGTATCGCGTCAGTCTCCTACATCGAGCAAAACTTGTTCAAACTCCGATACATTTGTAGATGGTGTGTTAAATTGTTTATAATTTACACACGTCCTTTTCTTTTCAAAATGATCAACAAAATGGAAATCTAACCTACGTTTGAAACTCCAATACGTTCTCTTTCATCAAGAACGAGGGTTTCCTTAGAGACTTTAGCTAAGTTTAAAAAAATAAAATAAAATAAAAATAAAAGATAAAATTATACTACCTACCTACTACCTACTTGGGCATTTTTGAAAATTTTAACCCTTCATTTCCATTTGGTTTGGGTTGAGTTTTCAAAAATGCCCTAGTAGGTAGTAGGTACTTACGGTTGGTAGGGACGGATCTACGCAGAAGGGTAATCTATGCAGACGATAATAAACCTTTAGGCAATGATTTGCAGCGTTTTTTTTTTTTTTGTTTTTGTTTTTTTCTTTTACCAACCAACTTATAGGTTCATGTTGTCTCTGTACCATCTAGATATACATAACGATGTCAATGCAATTTAGGTAATCCCCATCAGGAGCCCTCAGACTTTGAAATAATTCTACATTATGATTGTAGAAGAAACCGTGTAAAATTGCTCAATGTTGCAATATTCTTATATCAAGATGGATATAAAACTCGCCTCCAAACTCCAGCTGCTATTGTATGTTGAGCGAATTCCCCCTTGTCATCCATTATTTCCAGTAGTAAAAGACGTAAAGACATTGCAATAGAAGGGACAGGATCTTAGGGTCATATTTTTATACGAATAAAGTATACATAAGTATTATATTTTCTACTATAGCTTTTCCGCGTCAAAATAAAGGTTTTCCGAAACAAATTAAAGTTTTTCCGTTTCAAAATAGAGATCTTTAAGATTCTTCCACTGTAGTGGATTGAAAAACTTTATGAAAACAAGACAAGGACAGCCTGTCCATTCTCTATCGAGTTTGATATCCTACCTATCCCTTATGCGTGATTAGGGAGATTTCCGCAGCAGCTGAGAATTATTTATAACATTATTTGTTTTGTCCAATTTTGACCGAGTTACGTTTTTTGTTGTTCAATGTTGTCAAAAAAGAAAAAAGAAAAATAAATTCAGAAATGTTAACAATGTACATAATGAATACGTTTACATACACTTACTAATAAGTACTAAACATTTTTCAATTTTTGACGATTTTTCATGTTCATGTACGTAAGTACATTGTTAACATTTTTCAGTGGGGGTTTTAAATTTTCAATCGAAAGTAGACCTCATCCTGAAAATTTTGACATCAGCCGTTCTCTTTTTGTTTGAGTAGACATTTTTCTATGATTTTTCAATGTTTCGAATATTCATGACGTCACGTGCCCCTCCCGCCTGGTCGAGACCCCAGCCCATTGTGACGTCATAAACATTCGAAACTTTGAAAAATCATAGAAAAATGTCTTCTCACGCTAAAAGGTCTGGAATGAGGTCTAGTTTAGCTTAAAAATAACAATAAACAGTTTTTCCGACCCATGCGGACACCCCATTGATTTTTTGTTAGTTTTTTGACATTGGACAAAAAAAACGGAACTTGATCAAAATTGAACAAAACAAAACTAATAATGTTATAAATAATTCTCAGCTGCTGCGGTAGAAATCTCCCTGATCATGTATAAGGAATAGGTAGGATATCAAACTCGATAGAAAGTGGACAGCAGGCCGTCCTTGTCTTGTTTTCATAAAAGCTTCAGTGAACGTATCTTATCGATCTTTATTTTGAGATGTAAGATCTTTATTTCGAATTGGAAAACCTTTGTCTTGAAATGGAAAGCCTTAATTTTGTTTCGGAAAATCTTTGTCTCCGATAACCTCCAATTTGACGCGGAAAAGCTATATATTGATTTTAAATTGCCATCAGGAAGATCTTCATCTCATACTACTACTACTACATTAATTTTGGTAAAGGTTCAAGTCCCATCCAGGGGGATCAGAGTTGCAAGTTGGTCCTGGTACCATCGCTTGAACAAGGTTCCTAAAGAAACAGAATTCGTGTTTGTTGATTTTGATCGGTGTGAAACTGAGTTATCTCGATCAACACAATTTTCGTGAACTGGGTTAATAGAAATAAGAAACACTCGTTGAGACTGAGAGTTTGCATGATTGCTTTACGAATACATTTAGTATCCACACTCCAGTCAATCCTATCAAAACAATAGGAGCGTGCCTTTAACCAGTTTAGGTTGCCCGATGAAGCATGACATCATCTGAATAATTGAAAGGCTCCGGAGGGTTGGCCATCCTAATTGGAACAGGTTTACGGGGAGAAGTCCGAACGACGGGACGTCCCATCAGAAGGACCTGGGACGGGTGCCCGGCTTAGGAAAGGGACGACTCTCAACTCCGGACTTAGCATGCTGATCATGGACCCACAACCAGAGGGCGCTGTCTCCGCGTGATTGCCTATCACACGTGCTTAGTTCTCACAATCTACTCTGCGCTCTTACTGCGAGGGATGGCGGTCCGCTAGCTGCTGTTCCCCTTCAGCCTTCATCGTGCAATCAAATGTTTCATCCTCAACACTCACCGTTTTACCGCGTAAATTGAACAACACTAACCAGCAACACGCCTCGTCTTCTGGTTAGACACTTCCCTGTCTTCTAGTACTCTTAACTAATTTCTAAATACATTCTGCTTCAACATGAATTGATTATTCACAACAATTTTGAAAATCTAATGAATCAGTCGACTTTTATGGCTATTATTTTACATCTATCTGCCTGGAATTTTGAGTGAAAGAAATCGGAAAGTGAACAAAGCTATTGAAAATACTTTTTTCGAAACAGTCTTGAATGTGGATGTAGAACAAGGGAAAATATCACTTCCAGCGTAGAACACGATTGTCTGCTTTTGGGAAAGGATTTTTTTTCGGTAGGCAGGTGAGAAAATAGTTAAGACTCATAGGTGGAGTTGGATCTCGTAAGATACCTGGAAGGGTCCTTTACTCCCACGTTGGGATCCAAACCCACTAAAAAAAAACCTCATTTACTCCCATGTTGGAGCTCAGCCCGGAACCGTTTAACAAATTACTTCGGGCTGAGTCCTTGGGCGTCGGAGCCCTCCTCTTTCATTCTCGTTCTGAGTGTCTTCTCCGTCAGGAGTATCTTCTCTGTGTACTCTGCCACAGCAGTCCCGCTCCTTTCACCTCCCAGCTTCCTGCTGACAACAGCCTCTGGTGTTGGGGAGCTAACCCCAGCTCTGCCATCAGCTGATTTCTTTCAGGCGCCCATTTGGTGCATTTGAAGAAGGTGTAGAGCACATCATCATCTCCTTTGTTCTGGCAATGTAAACATGTTGGGGCAGATAGGTTTTATGCAGATAGGCATAAAACATTCCATGTCCTGGGAAGAACTGCGTTAGGAAGAAGTACACTTCACCATGTTTTCTTTCCATAAATTTCTGAATGTTTGGCACCAGCCGTGCAGTCCATCTTCCTCTATGTTCCCCCGTCCATGTATCTCCCCGTCATATGAGGGTATCTTCCATGTCAGGGTGCTCTCCGTGTACTCTGCCACAGCAGTCCAGCTCCTTTCACCTTCCAACTTCCTGCTGACAACAGCCTCTGGTGTTGAACACTGTAGAGCTAACCCCAGCTCAGCCATCAGCTGATTTCTTTCAGGCGCCCATTTGATGCATTTGAAGAAGATGTAGAGCATATCTTCTTTGTTTTGGAAATGTAAACATGTTGGGGTAGATTCATTTCCCATTTTATTTAGATAGACATAAAACAGTCCATGTACTGGGAAGAACTGCCTAAGAAAGAAGTTTACTTCTCCATGTTTCCTATCTATCAATTTCTGAATGATTGGCACCAGCCACGCAGTCTTACCAGTTTGCCATTGTGCGCTCCCTTTCTTCCTTGGCTATGCAGGCCCTGTTTCCTTCATCCCATCTGTCAAAGATTCTTTTCCTCTCTGAAGCCATCAGCTGAATGGGTATGACACTCGTGAGGATAAAGATAGCGGGTTCTGATACTGTTCGGTAAGCACAGGCGATTCGTAGTGCTCCTCTTCGCTGCACAGCTATTGATCTCTGTCGGAGATATGCCACGCTTTTGAAGGGATTACATAGTGTGCTCAAGTTGGTGGGTCCTGTGTTGATTCTTGAACATCAGATCCCTAAAGTTTCTCCTTACAGTATAAACATAGAAAGGATTGTTTGTAGTTGCGTTGTTTGGTTTCGATGAATTCCTCTTTACACGACTAATAATTAGTCTCAATCTCAATGATTGAGATCGGCTCTCGAGAAGATTATCAGAGTTATCTTATGAGATCTGAAGACAGTTTCAGGTTGTAATGACTCATGAAAAATATACTTCAAATGATTTTCACGAAAAGAGCAAATGGAAGCACCGGATCATTGTAAATGTTTTTGACAGCATCTTCAAAACTGTAATTTTTATCGCGACATTGAAACCATCAGCTATCTGTCCAACCTTTCTATGTGAATCATGTTTGTCGCAGAATTCAGGATAGTAATATAGATTTGAAAGAGATGCTTCTAGTATGCTTCTTGAGGAATGAATGGACGTTAAGGTAAGTAAGTGAGTGAGGATCAGTTCTTTTAATATCATGCAGTAACCTTAAGTGTTTTTGCTTCCGAGACTACCAAGATAGCGGGAGTTGTGTTTTCAGTTTTCAAGGTTGAAGAGAAATGTTCCCCGAAATCAAAATTTCCACTCGCTTTTTACGTTACAGGCCTTTCTGAACAATTTTGGTTTCATGTCTGTGTGTCTTTCATGAAATCCAATTTCACACTGCTCAAACCAGTTCTAACTTCTCTACTTTGATGCAATTCATGGTCCGCCGTCGATCTTTTTAGAGAACTTTCGGTAGTTATTGCAATGGAGAGCTTCTAAAACCGTTATTAAATTCAGCATATTCTGAAAAAATAAATTAACCAATAGACAATGGAGCATTTTATACATTTCTAGTGTTAATAAATTAAGGCCTCAGCGAGACATATACAGTGTCTCTGTGTTTACCCAAATCCATCCCTGCGGAGTGACGTTGACAAATCACTATGTCTCACGGACGTTCGGAGATTGCCGCTGCTTGTGTGAATCAATCACACTCCGAGCGTGAGGAGGGAAACACGTGCAGCGAGGACTCATTTTTCTCAGTCAGGGCCTTTAAGTGCATTGCACCGAACAGAGTCGATTCTACGTTTGTATTACATTATGCGTACGTGCACATGTGGAATGGGAATTTACCCTTCAGGGAAACGGTTCTTTATTATTCCAATCTGTTCGAATTCAAATTTAAATCGTACTAATTTAGACCACAGAATTCAGTTCCGACTTGAGCTCCCAGTCTTTAATTTTTCATGATTACAGACACAACACGAGCAAATTAAGTATGCACTCAAAACTCGAAGTACAATTAAGATTGAACTATGAGCGGAATAACATTTCTTTTTAAATTCCCTCCGACAATTTCCCATTCTAGTTTGGACTCGAGTCGTCCAATTGTTAGGTACTGAATTCTTTATGAGTCAAAAACGTCATCGTAACACACTACTTATCGGCGGTTGAAATAAGGATAATGAAGACAATTAAGATATACTCGTAGAATAAAATCAAGCACATTCATGATTTGATTCCAACTCAGATTTAATTCAAAATCTCATCATAACAACTTCTACAACTATATTATGATATAATATAATATATGATATTATCATTTGGTTCGAACCGATAAGGCACTAGTAACCCAATCAACCATTTAGCAGAGCTTGCAAATGTAGTGCAGATTGAAGGAAATAGAGTTCAAGTTTATTGGATTTGGAGAATTTTGAAACACAATCCAAATGGCAAATTAGCAGTTTTATGGCAGATACTAGAATATAAAGCTTTTATACCTTTGTCGAGAAGACGTAATTTTTTAAAGGAACTGATTATGTTCCAAGATCTGTATGATAAAACTGGTCTTACCTACATTTATAATTTCCTCTTCCTTTGGAAAATCAAGAAACATTTAATAATCATCCCTTGGAGGCTTTTCCTGATTCAATGAAAATAATGCGTCTAGTCTGATAAACCAGACAACCCCGTCGGAGGAGGAAATGAGTTCAAAAGTTTGCGAGGGAGCAATTCAAACTGGAGAAAGTTGAATAAAGGATCGGTGTTTTCAACAAGTAGCGGTCTGCCCGCACTTCCTTCCAAGGCGAGCTAAACAGAAGGTAAAGAGTTCTCCTAACTTGTGTGAGGGGAAAAAAGAATAGGTACGAGGTCTACGTGACCGCAGCTTCTTCTACGTTACCTCTTCCATAGTGAATTTAACTTCCAACTTATTTATCCGAGCTGTTGCAGATGTGGCTAGAGCCTTTTTCAGGACGTGACGCATTCAGTTTTAAACTCAGTAAAAACGTTTCCGTCCGAGAAAATTACTCTTAGAGCGATACTAGAGGGAAAACGACCACGCTTTGGGGAAAACGGAAAGAACATCTCATCCATGTTGATCCAGCAGTTATGACTCAAGTTGTATACACGGAGTATACATGACTTACTGGATCTTATAAATACGAGTAAGTAATTTTCAAATTCAAAAGATCCCTTTGACAAGGGTTTCCTATTGAAGCTGTTGCAGAATGGAATGAATAGCAGAGCTCTTATTAATTAAACCTAAGTTGCGGAGCAACTGCAGAAAAATTAGCGTGAAAAAACACTGCAAATTATCATTATTTATATTTTGTTATTTATTATCAATATTATTATTATTTTGTGTCCAGATGAATCATCACCAAAATACACAGCTTTGCCAGTGTCAGTACCAACAAATCATGTTAATTTTTGCATAATGTTCCCTATCAAGTTTATTTTGAAACAGAAAGTACCTACCCCTGAAATTTGGTTCAGGGTTGCTGAGTGACTTGAAACAAGAAGAAGAAGCAAGAAGAAGAATAGCAGCGACGATGATGTCTACAGTATTCAACGTATCTTACATACATTTACAGTAGTGTATTATACTAGTGAATACTAGGAAATACATTGCTATAAATGACTCATCCTATTTTCCACCTCTAGAAGTGACTGACAAGGCCCCAAATGAACCCAAAATTACCCAATTTCATCAAAATCTGCCCATGGAAAGAAAGGAAAGTGCCGCGTACGGCTGACGGCGTGAACATCAAAATGTTTAATGAAATCAATCGGTTTAATCGAGTAGTAAACGTGTTTGTACGATAACATACGGTGAAGATAAAGTTCCGTAGAAACGACGTTGACTGCAAAAAACCATCTTTACTGCTCACGCCGTCCCGTGATGATGACGGTCAAGCAAAAATAGCAATCGCTGGCCATCCTAGACACAAAAGATGTTAATATTGTCATTAGATTTAGTTTCAAACGGAAAGCTCTAGGTAGCTCTACCTAGAGCTCTTCACGACCACCTTTTGTTTGAGGACGAAAAATGTATCAGAAACACGTTGCGAATCTCCGGTGATGTTGATTTTTCGTCTCAACTTGATGTAAAATGTTCGGGTTATTAATTTAATCGAGTACTAAATTCAACAAGTTTCGATATTTCATAATGGAAGAAAAGTAAGTTGCGAGTATCAGAGCAGAAAATGGTAGGATGATAATATCCTTACGAAGCAATGTGTGGTTTCGAAACTTCAAAAGAAACAAGGGGGAGGGATTTAGGCAATGTGGCAGAGTAAGGACCGCCACAAATGCTGAAAACAAGGAACGGGCTTACCGTAATTGGATATAACTCGCAGACAAACGTATTAGGAACTTTTTTACGGAAGTTACAGCTTGGTCAGCGGAAAAGATTTTCCGGCAACGGTTTTGAGGGGGGACAGAAAGCGTCCGGCGGCGAGGAATTTAATTGGATTTCCGCATGAGAAATCGTCAAGTATTGCAGATTATTCTCGTGTTCTCTCCTAGTTTCCCATTCAATCCCCTCGATACGGTCATCGATCTGCCGTTTCATCTAGCTCGTGCGCGAAGTCAACTCCGCGATTGTATGGATAGGTATGTATTAGTGCGTGAAATTAATTTTGCAAAATCCAGAGCGATATTCTCTACTTACACATCACAATAATTCTCCGGTTACATGATAAGCCCTACAGTTTCTTCTATTCACTACGTATGAGAGTTGAATACATAAAGGGCCGTTTTCACCAACGTGTTGATCGAAGTTCGAGGACCGATTCAACTACAGAACTGAGAAAATGGATTTCATAAGAGGCGTTCATTGCCTTTCTCATCCGACGTTTGGCGCGGAACACTCAATTTTGGCTGGTAAAGGGGTTTGATCTTTGTTTCAAGCGATACTGTTGTTTTTATTATTCCTTCGTGCTGTAGCTCCACGTAATTTTTTCGTTCGTGTTTTGCTAGGATTGTAATAGTGTCACGAGCTTTTGTGTGCACCTTCTCGTCGGTATCAAACGAGGGTAATGACGAAAAAGTTATTCGTCGTACCAGACAAACCCTTCGTAGGACGTCGCTATTTAAGCCTACAAGTTTCGTTACCATCTCATATATTTCCGTAGTTGTTTTGCGCATATACGTATTGTGAATTGTTGGTTTTGCTAATCTAGTCATTATGAAAATAAAATTTTCATGACTCCAATCCCACATCATGATCTCGATAGTCGTACATGCGACTTCAGGGCGATTCAAGATACATACTTGATATAGCAGGTTAAATATATATCTTGTCTGAAGGTGTCATGTTGGAATACCAACATTAATCTCATACGGAGATTCCCACTTATTGTCACAATCATATTCTCCATCATACGACATCATTGACATAGTAGATAATATAATTTATTCTACATACTTGCGTACGTCAACTGATTGGGAATGAGGTCAACTGGAATTCAAGTCCATCTTTGCGGAGGTTTTGATAAATTTATTACCTTCTTCAAGGCTTGAAAAAGGTAATAAATTTATACTTGCGTACTTTTGTTTGTGACTGCAGATGAGCACGCCAGCCCATCTGCAAACACAGATGCCATGTGTACCTAGCTACCAACCTTTCTGAATTGGTTGTAATTTTTTTCTCTTTTTGCCATCATCACTTTTGAGGTCGGTCCGGGTTTGTTTGTTTTAAAAAAAAGTATTTATTTTAGAGAAGAAAGACGTAATTCGGTGCCACTGTTTAGCTTTGCATAGAGGACAAAGAACTCAACAGAACAGACCAACAATTCAACAGTTTGTTTTTCTATCCTTTTTTCTCCAGAAGTTTCATTTCTTTTCGTTGGTTTCCGTCAACTTGATTCCTTTGTTTTTTTAATGTAATAATGCAATTGGGTTCGCCCGTAAAAATGTAAATAAATAAATAACAGACTTCGAAGAAGAACTTCGAGTTTTTACAATCATCCCTATTCCATGTATGGACAAGAAGTGAATCGGATTGTACATAAAGGTTCGTCCTTAGAACTTAGATGAGCTATAGGAGAAACACAACTTTAATTTTCCATCTAGAGGTTACATTATCTCACAATTCTCACATAAATGAAGGATTTCAGTCGCAGATGGGCGACTCAACTTTTCATTCAGTCTCTCACGAGGAAGTTGGATTCAGGAACAGTATTCCTGTGAGAGTATCCTCAGGTGAATCGCTGCAACTTGGCCTAGATGACACCTGGCAACTTTCAAATACTGCTCAGAACTGCTGGTGGTGAAGCTCCAGAACGTTTCCCTTCTTCTTCGTCACCCTCTTTCTCTCTGTGAATAATATCTCAACTTTCAACGCAAGACGCCTCTTATTCCCTTCTGCGGAACTCGGTCCCGCATAAAAAATAAGGGGGATGGCGAAGCAAACCTTCCCATCCGAAACAAGGAAGAATCATCCACACTTTTGAGACCGTGAATGGATAATGCTCCATCATTAATAATGCTCAACCCATATCTGGTTTCTCATTCGTTATTGAAATAATTGAATGCTCTTCTCATGTATAGTAGGACCCCTCTAGCGTTTTTCCGACAAAGGCGAGGGTGAATATCTAATCCGACGTTGGAAGGGAGAAAGTTTGGGTGACAAAAAAGACTAGAATGGGACTTTTTGCGCTAGACTTCAGCTTTTGTGTCAGGATAATTTAGGTTAAATTAAATATGCTGACTCATCTGGAGATAGTCCAATCAAAATAACCTTGGGATTGAAGATATGGATTATTATTATTACTCGAATGCTCGAACAAGAAGATTTGACTATTCCATGGTTATTCTATTTATAATATCGTAGCATTGTAGATAATTATGACATACGAAACTACTTAAAAAATTATTTGAATTCAAATATTACTCGGCTGCTAATCAAGTTTTAATCATTTCAATTCCATGAAGAAGGAATTTTTAATTTGAGTTATATTTTATCAATATTTATCAGCTTATGGCCATTCTGTTTTATCTTTTGCTTAATCGACTCTTCATGTTGTATTCAGCCCATCTATAGACAAAAATTGTTCAGCAAATCGTACAAGAAAGACAAATTTCCATTCAAAAATTTGAGTCTAGCCAAATTTCTAAATCAGTTTTGACGTAAACCACGAGAATGATTTATAGTAAATGTAATTATGAATCAGAATATATTTTGTTCGATTCCTCGTATAATCAAGTTTATTATACCTTATAATTTTGTATGCAAGTTCGTTTAACGATTGATGACTTGATGATCACTTGGTTTAAATGTACAACAGGAAGCTATGTGTCACACTCTCTTGGTGAACTTTTTTTTTTGCGTGAAAACTCAAATAGTGACTAAAAATTGGGGCACAACTTGACCCCGAATGGAGCCCATATAAAAAAATTTGGTATATGCCGAACGTACGGAGCGGCGTACAGCGGACGGATGGAAAAATTCCTATTCGATTTTCGGATCTACATACCTTGAAACGTGAACAATAAAATTTTGAGGGGGTTAAAAAAAAAATTCTTGGTCGATTCCGAAGGTTCATTATTTAAAATAACCCCCAATTGGTCTAGTGGAATTTCCAGCGGTACCGTACTATTTCTTGATAAATAATCTGCTAAGCTATTCTTTTTTCCTTCTATATGATACAACGTATAGGAGAACTGGTTAAGTTGTTCTCGCCAGCGCGCAATGCGCGCAGAAGGGGCTGTCAGCTTCGCTACGGAAGCAATAGCTTTTGCATCTGTGTGTATGTAACAGTGCGATTGTCCTATATGAGATTTTGAAAACCTGTGCAAGCCGTACAGGAGAGCTCCGTACTCCAATTCAAAGGCACTGTAGCGCGTTTCGCGCGGAGCTAGCTTCCTCCCCGCGTAAGCTATAGCATGATATTGTCTGTCCTGTTGTTGACACAGGACTACACCTATGGCCTTGGCGCTGGCATCGCAAAATAGGTGGAAAGGCTGGTCGTAATTAGGGAGTCTTAGGGTTGGCTTCCTTAGTAACCTTTGTCGGAGTGCTTCAAAGGATTGTTGGCACTCCGTTGTCCACTGAAACTGTTTATTTTTTTTTCTAAGTTCGTTGAGGGGAACCGCCAACTTGGGTAGATCGGGAATATAACTGCTATAAAAGTTAATGGCCCCTAGAAATTGCGCGATCTGTTTCGCCGTGGTGGGCGGTGGTATCGCTAGTAGATCTGATATTCGATCATCATTGATGGACAAGATACCATTCTGTAATTCATGTCCCAAGAATTGGAGGCACTGGGTGGCGAATTTGCATTTGTCTGGGTTGACTGTTAGATTCGCCTTGCGTAATCGTTGCAGAACCTCCGACACGGTTTTTTGGTGTTCTCGGTACGTTTTCGTGTAGACCGCCAAATCATCGAGGTACCAAATTAATTTCTCCCCGTACAAATCTCCGAAAATACGTTCCATTAAGGCACTTAAGACCTGTGAACCGACGGCGAGACCGAATGGTACGCGCGAAAAGCTATAGGTACTTATCATAGTTTTGAAACTTGTGAGTTGCCTGCTTTCCTCCGATAACGGTATCTGGTTGTAGGCCTGGTTTAAATCTAGGACACTAAAGTAGTTGGCACCATGCAAATGAGGTAATAAGGTCTCAATTTTGGGTATTGGGAAATCTATGTTTACTATTTGTTTGTTGAGTGCCTGATAGTTAACGACCAGGCGGTACTTTTGCTCCGCCGTTGGGTCGGCCTTCCGCTTTGGGACTAGGAAGCAAGGCGCCACCGCCGGTGCAAGAGTTGGCTCGATCACACCTTGGTCGAGCAATTTTTGAATCTCTTGTTTCATGATTTGTTGGAGTGGGGGTGAGACATGATACGTAGGGGTTTTGGTTGGCAAGGTGGCCCCCGGTTGCAGTTGAATATCATATTTGATTAGGTTCGTGCATCCGAGCTGCGTGGTGAGGACGTCTGGGAATTTTGCCTGAAGGCTTTTTGCCATGACGTCATTCGTTGTCATCACCTGCAGTGTGGCCTTGTCTTTGGGGATTGCCGGAACCAAGGCGAACTCTGTGGTTCTATCGTGCTTAAAGGAGATGGTTCCTCTACCTATATCGTATAATGCGGCAGTTGGTTTAAGGAAATCAAGGCCAAAAATGACGTTATGTGCTAACTGAGGTACTATATAAAATTTGTGTGGCCATTTATTATGTCCTATCGTCACGGTTAGTTCAACTGTGGTGTCTGTAACGATCACCGAACTATCTCCTATAGTGAGGTATTGTGGCGTACATGGATTCCTTGAAGCTTTTTGTAAACGCTCACATTTTAATAGGAATCCCTGATTCACAGCTGAAATTGAGGCTCCCGTATCCAGAAGGGCCTGAATAGGGACTGAATTCAGTTCGACTGGTAACAAAGCTGTCGTGCTGGAAATAGGTGCAAAAATTGAGGTCAAGTGTTCTGTTTGTTGTTTTTGACCTTTAGGGTGGGGGGTTTTCTTGATTTTCGGCTCGTTGTCTGCCCCTACAGGCAACGTGCCTACTCGTTTTCCTCCGGTTCGGATGAACTTGAATTTTGTTCATTTCTAGTTTCGACTAGTTGGAGGTTTAGTGGTACATTCGGTTTATGATACGTTTTGGACTTGTACGTCTGCCCATTATCATAATTTTTGTTTGTCCCTCGGGGTGGATGTGTATTCCATTGTTTCGGAATAGCCCCTTGGGGTTTGTATGTTGGGGGATTATTATTGTTTTGTGCATTTTGATTTTGATTTTTGAAATATGGGGGTTTAGACTCGAGTTTCCCCTGTTGGTTGTGAGGTTGATTTGTGTTTACGTTGCTTTTCGATTTGTAATTACTTGGGGTTTTGTCCGATTTTTGATTAGTTTTAGAGACTTGCTGCGCACCACGCCTTGCGGCGTTTCGGAGGCGGATAGCAGTCTCTATCTTACCTATAAAGAGGTCTAATTCTGCTCTAGTTTGGGGGGCTTGCTGGCAAGTGAAGTGTTGCCGGGTAAAGTCGTTACAATTATTGATTATCATTGTGATAAACTCAGTTTCGGCATCATCATATTGGCGGAGGACTCGCTCGTACTTCCAGATATTTTGTACATAATTTCTGAAATTTTCGTTAGGCCCTTGAGGGCGATTTAATTTCTTGGTTACTAATTCAGCTATTGTTAGTTTCGGAAATAGCTCGTCCTTCATAACAATACGTAGTTGCTCGAAGCTGTTCAATTGTGGGTGAACCTGCAAAATCTGGCGTATGTACATAACCCTTTCGCTCACCGACAGGTACTTTAGCACCGTTCGGAATGAAATATGATCGGGGAGTGTCGTTTCCAACTCGCCCATTTCCCCTAGAAAATTCATGGCGCTAAATGGACTCTGGACGTTGAGTCTAGGATACTTGTCTAGAATTGAGAGGAATTCAGCCGGGATTTTCACTTGTTTATGTCTCGGCTCCTGCGTTGGATGAGGTTGTGAGCCAGACGGATCGCTTTGTTGTGTTGTGGTGGCTTGCAAGGTCAGTTTGGTTATCTGTTCTTGCATGAGTGCCATCGTTTTTTGATTTTCTAAGGCCTGTTGTTGCATCGTGGCCATTAAATTTGATTGCGTTTGCATCTGGTTAATCATTGCCGTCCAAGCACTCGTAAATGTGGTCTGAGTAGCAGTGGAGGCACGTAAAAATGCATTAAATTGTTGCGAGAACTCCGGTTGTTCGCCCGGAATGGGCATGGTCGGAGTTTGAATCATTTGGCCTGGTGCTCCCGGGTTTGCGCACAGGAAGCATACGAAACTCTTTTTTCGTTCTGTTGGCATCTTTTTCCAGTTGACGTAGTTTTGGCTTGCACATTGTGCATGATAAAATTGGGTACACTGCGTGCAATAGATCGGGTCTTTGTTTTCGGTTTCGTCAATAGTTGCCTCGCAATAGGTACATGTGATTAATTCCGGAATCGGAATGATTGGGGCCATCGTTTATGATTGATTATTATACGATGTGAAAATAGCAAAGCGAGATGAACGAACGATAAGAACGAAAGGACCGATAATGGAATAAAGGCTATGAGATCGGAGTTCGTTTTATTTTGTACCTCCTGCTGTAATCGACTTCGCTGGGCCCGATAAAGTCGTTTACACGTTATCCGTGTCAGTACAGGAAGTAATGTGTGGGTTGGTGGTAATCAGATAGTCTTGTCTGAACAAGATGCTTTTTAGAGCTGATTACGAGGTTCGAGACCGGTTCGAGTCTGCTACCATGTAACGTGATAGGAAGAAGAAAGAGAATAGGTACTGGTTAAAACTGGGACCGTAGATCATGGACGTTAACCTATTTCTGGGTGTACGTTCCCCTTTCTGAAGTACCTACCACGGTACGTAAAAAGCACTGGCGTCCCTATACCTGAAATTCCTATTCACGCTTGAATGATGAAGGAAAGATTCATGTACAAGTCAGGTGGATTCGGTAGGGCGACAGTAAATAGGTATGTATTGTCCTATAATGGAAATGGCTCAGAATGGGTCAGAAATGTTACACATATGACAAGGCAAAGATGTGAGAAGATCCGAGTTAGCATAAATGAGACATTCACCACAATATAGGACGAAATGTAATTTGAGAGATAGACTCACGATTAGGTTGCGGCTCTGAGAACACAATGCCTCCAGAGGGGGGTGACGGGTCCCGCGGTACCTGTCCCCCCCCTTCCTCCTTCATCAAGGAAGTCGGAATGGAAGGGTTATCAGGTGAACCTCAGACTCTCGATAAGTTATCGCTGGGATCCGTCACAACCAAAATGAGAGTGAGTTTTGCATTCGCTCTTTCAATTTTCAATTTGCATTTAAAAATGAATTACGATTTTTATGTTGAGAATTTGGATTATCTATGACTTAGAAATGCTTCCTTCGGCATACACTAATTTGAAAAAGAATTTGTTCAATCCTGAAATTCTTCATTCGACTTCTATGTAGAGATCATTCGCTACCCAAGTGTGTACCGTGTTTGGCATATTCGAGAATTAATCGGCAGGTAAGGTTTTGTAATATTTTGGTTCCGTCATCATCAAAGGGAGCATCTATGAACACTTATCAGGAAATAGTTCTTGTTTCATTTCTAACGTAGGTTGATATTTCAGGCACAAAACAGCTCCGCACAATGTTGTCATCCGAGTTGAGATACTTTTCATGCCCTCACGCTCTTCCTGACGCCTTCGTTACTCGTTCCGAAGCGAAGCGATAGCAGTGGAGGAAGAACGTGTTCTTTATATTATGTTTTATCTCGCGAATCTCTCACACGTTCCTTTCTCAAAGCTCTCGTTCGCTCAATTACCCCAAAAAGAGGCGCCCCTTTTCAACCGTTTGTTGTGTTTGTGAAGCTCTAAAAAGATTCGCCTTGTGCTTTGTTTGAGACGCTTAACATATTCAATCCCGCCCTGTGTTGCCCGATGTGAAGATTCCTTTATTAAATGTTTCCCCAGAATAACTCCGTTCATCTCTGGGTGAAGTGTTCCGTTCATAAGGAGCAGTTGAGATGGAATCAATCGCTTCTTCGAATGTAATTGCCTGGCTTTCAGAGTTCATGAACTCCAGGTAGGTGATTTAATTCCACTCATGAGACAAAATATTTGATTTTATATTGTTTTGTGAACTGAGAGCACCACATCGAAGGACGTCACGAAATATCAATCCTGAGTTCAGTAGATCACAGAACTGCTGGTTCCTTTGCAATTAAGTTATCAACATAAAGAGTCTTTGAGCTTTAACATTATCCGGACACTCAGTGATCGCTCGCCGGCGCGTTTTCTGGGTTCGAGATACGAACCGACCTCTGCGGGAAGGTCGTGAGTTCAAATCTCGGTCGCCGGGCGAGTGTCCGTACGTTTGCGTCTTGCCGCCCCCCTCGTCACAACCCAGGGCGATAAGGCGATAGGAAGCCATGAGCAAAATCATCAAAATCAATTCTGACAGTTGAACTTCGTAGCTTCGTGTGATATTGCTGAAACGTTGTTGGTCGAAACGACTCAGGGTCCTCTTTCATTAAGAAAAAGTCAAGCTTGGTTTTTTAATATATTCAGCATCAATTCCGCTGGTTGAGCTTTCCAGCACCTTCAGGCTTTTTTTATAAAAAATCTGTTCTCAGTTCCTTTCCTTTCCCAAGTCACTTATATCAGCCTCCAATAAATTTTTTATTTGTTAGGGAGGAACAGATTTTATTTGTTAGAGAACAGATTTTTTGATAAAACATATTGTTTAGTAATGCATGCATTCCAGGGGACGTCCCATTGGATAAGTATTGGATCAGTTTAACCAGTTGTTAAGCGATAAGACTGTTTCTCTCGTTGTAATTTATTTATTACTTAAGGGAAGAAATAGAGACACCCCCCCCCCCACCACCATTATAAAGCATAACACTTCTAGCGGCATGATAGCCTCGAATCTGAAGAGCATTTTAAAATCCATGATCTACGACACCCAACATGGGAATTCGAGTTCACCCCCCCCCCCACCACCACCTCCCAACGCCACCAATGGTGCCAGTCTGGCACCAAAGCGGAAATACGTCGTAACATTGAACTTTCATCTATTAGGTTTAGTAGGCAGCCCGTCGAATGTCACATCCGTATTCAAGGTGAAACACAAAACATATTGTTTAGTAATGCATGCATTCCAGGGGACGTCCCATTGGATAAGCATTAGATCAGTTAAACCAGTTGGTAAGCGATAAAACTGTTTCACTCGATGTAATTTATTCATTACTTTAGGCAAGAAATACTGACCCCCCCCCCCCCCCCCACCATTATCCACCTTAACATTTCTAGCGGCATGGGAGCCTCGAATCTGAAGAGCATTTTAAAATCCATGATCTACGATACCCAACATGCGAATTCGAGTTACCCCCCCCCCCCACCACCCCAACGACAACAATGGTGCCAGTCTGGCACCAAAGCGGAAATACGTCGTAACATTGAACTTTCATTAGTTTTGGTAGGCAGTCCGTCGAAGTTCACATCCGTATTCAAGGTGAAACACAAAAAAAAAAACCACGAAATAAGCGGTTTATGGCATCATGGCACCATGGTGGCACCACTATTAGTTCCATGGTGGTACAGAGAATAATTCATGAAAATTCGGAGGTATAATGAGAATTTTTCCTCAATTTCAAAGCTTGGGTACAATTAGTAAGTAGTAAAGGAACCAAAATATTGAAAAATCGGATATTTTGTGAATATTATCCCCCCACTCACCCCCTCCCCTTGCGAATTTTGGTACTCTGGTAAAATCATGTACAACTCGGAAGTTATTTGAGTCAAACAAAAAAAGAAACACGCAAATCGGTTGGAAATTGAGGCCTGGGCAGAGTTTACAAGATTATGCACGCAAACGCACGTTTTTTAAGCATTAACCCCCCCTTTCCCCCTCTTAAAAAGCAAAATCCAAAATTCCGACGCCGTAGTGCACAACTAGATAGTATTACGCGTCAAACGAAAAAAGAACCACGAAAATCGTTTGAGAACTAAGGCCTGGGCAGAGTACACAAGATTATGCCCAAAAACGCACGTTTTTCGAGCATTAACCCCCCCTTTCCCCCCCTTAAAAGGCAAAATTCGAAATTCCGGCGACGTAGTGCACAACTAGATAGTTTTCCGCGACGAACAAAAAAAGAACCAGGAAAATCGGTTGAGAACTAAGGCCTGTGCAGAGTACACAAGATTTTGTTACACACACACATACACACACACACACATACACACACACACACACACACACAGACATACACCTATGGTTTTTTTCGCGGATTTGGATTCAGAATGGTCTAAAACGGATTACTGTGTGGTTATTTTTTTTTCTGTTGAGTGTTGTCTTCCTTCACCCCAGATCGATCGCATAAGGACGCCCAAGTCTTACTGTGGGACGTCCTAAAAAGCCTGAAGATGCTGGAAAGCTCAACCAGCGAAACTGTTGCTGAATGAATGAAAAAACCAAGCTTGCCTTTTCATAATGAAAGAGGACCTTGAATCGTTTCGACCAGCAATGTTTCAACAATCTCATACGACTCTACGAATTTCAACTGTCAAATTGATTCTGATGATTTCGCTTAGTCCCGAGATTGAGTGCCCTGGGGAAAAAAAATTATGTATTATTTTGATTTTGGGCGGAAAGAGGGTGACATAAGTGACTTGGGAAAATAAAGGAGAAATTTGGAAAATTTTGTTCCTTTATTTTAATAAAATAAAGCCTGAAGATGCTGGAAAGCTCAACCAGCGAACCTGTTGCTGAATAACTAAGAAAACCAAGCTTGTCTTTTTCCTAATGAAAGAGGACCCTGAATCGTTTTGACTAACAATGTTTTAGAAGAGCAAATTCTGATCTTCCCTTTGGAAGACAGTTGATGACGTTCGCGACGCCATGAATGGCAGTCGGACGGAAATTCAACCTGAAAGGGTATTTTACTTCACTTACTTATCCGGACAATGAATATTTTATGAAATTAATTTATGAGTCTGTGTTCACATAGATTTTATAGGTTAAACTTCGCGGTGGGTTCCTTCCACATCTAGCATTAGGTACTGTCCGACGTCCCACAAAGAGCGGGAAGAATATCACGGGTGCCTGGTTTTGGTAGTTGTTTGTTCGACTAACCATCTGCGGGTGCGGCGCTATATTGACCTCTAAACACAAGCCATGAATTAAATTGTATTCATCAGGAAATAATGAGCTATGGTTCACTTCGTCTGATGTAAATATCGATGGTAATGTAAATAATGAGCTATGGTGTGATGTAAATATCGATGGTGTACCTTAACGTTGAGTATCCTCAACGTTTTTTAATAGGTAGGCTGGATGAAATTTCAAGAATTGTCAGTTGAAATAATACCTAAATGATCTCGAATATTAGAGAGAGTGAAATTGAAGTGAATATTTGTTCGGCGTTAACTAGGTATTGTTGAGTTGATCAACGTGTGTATAGACTAAATACAAATAACCTGATTAGTATAAAGTCATCATCACCATCGTACAGGTCCACACTACGAGGTTCGAGAACCCAGAGGTGAGTTTCGTCTTTCAAAATCTGTGATTTGCTGTATTATTAGTGAGCTTTGTTGATAATTTTCGTAGCTTGAGGAGAAACACTGTGGGGATAACACCTGCTAAATTTAAATTTTGAGGATCGGCCGGTAGCAAGGTTCTTTAGAAATTTTAATCGTTCGTATTCATGAAAAAAAATCATTTTTCCCCAAAACTTGAACTAATAATAATTACCTCATACTATCTTTTTTGGTGTTTCATGAGTATTAATAAGTGCGTGTGATCGTTAGATTTTTCTAACAAAATTTATAATTGCAAGTAATATTCAGAAAAAAATCAAAAACTATGGAAAACTTTCACTCTCCTAAGTAATAGAACGAATTTTAGAAGTCGTGGTCCATTCACTATTCAGTTTTTATTTTTCAGGAAACATAGAATCTTACTATTTTTGTTTCACCTTGATATTGATAGTTACTTACTACTTACTTACACTTACTCGTCTATAGGTGCAGATGAAGATTTATAAGCATAATTAATATGTGAGTAGTTCTGAGTTGTCTAAGTGATAAATACGGTTTGTCATGTCACAAAAAAGCTGATGGCTAGATATGAGGAAGAATGGTCGTGAAGGGCTGAGCCATGGATGAATGTATCCATGGTACCTGCTTTCATCATGATGCATGAAACAAAGGACGCCATACCCCTCCAACATCTCCTGCCATCATCATGTTGTGACATGATATGTACCTACTTTCAATCAACTACGAGTACCTATGTATTTCAAGCATGATTATGGATCAACGCCGGCACCTATCGACTTGTATTTTCAAAGTAAAATAGTATGAATTATTTCAAAGACATGACGTTACCTTTTAACATTAAAACGGTGAATACAGAGAAAAAGAGTTATGATAGCGAATTTGTATTCATTCTTCATTTCAGTGTTCCTAAACTGATGACCATGGTTTCGAGAATCACCTACGTTGCTGGAGTTCTACTCATAGTAGGAGGCTCGTTGAGTTTCGAACTCACAAGATTCGAGCAGCTGAACGAAGCCAAGAAGAACACCTTCATCAAGATCAAAAACTTGAATGTGCCAGCTGGAGTTACTCTGGACTTAACTAACTTAAAAGAAGGAACCACCGTCGAATTCATCGGGCGCACCACTTTTGGGTTCAAAGAGTGGGACGGTCCTATGGTGAAGATCACGGGAAAGAACCTGAGAATAGCTGGTGTTAAAGGAA
This sequence comes from Apolygus lucorum, assembly GCA_009739505.2. NCBI lineage: Eukaryota > Metazoa > Arthropoda > Insecta > Hemiptera > Miridae > Apolygus > Apolygus lucorum. Next base: position 49,185,049 of record CM019176.2, on the reverse strand, counting down.
ACCTATTGGATGCCGAAGGTCAGAGATGGTGGAATGGACGTGGTGCCGAACAAGGATTGAGGAAGCCAAGAATGTTTGAGGCAATTGTGGATGATTCAGTCATCACTGGACTAAATTTCAAGAACCCACCTCAGGCTTGTTTTGTCTGCAACTGGTGCCATAATGTTCACATCTCCCATTTGAACGTTGATGCTAAAGATGGAAGAAACGGTTTGGCCTTCAACACAGATGGTTTCGGTATTGGTTATGCCAAGAATATTACCCTTACTGACAGCTACGTTTACAATCAGGACGATTGCTTCGTTACTGGAGCTGGAGAAGACATTTTGGTTCAGCGCCTAACTTGTGAAGGAGGCAATGGTATTTCTGTAGGATCTCTTGGTGGTGGTGCTAAAGTCGAGAGAGTCACCATCAAAGACTCAAAAATTATCAACAATTTGGTCGGCGTCAACGTGAAGACCGGCTGGAACGTACAAGGAGCTCTGAAGGACATCACTTTCGATAATATCGAGCTTGTCGACATCCAGCAGTTCGGTATCTCCGTCCACGGCAACGAAGGTCATCCCAAATTCCCAGGAGGCGATCCCACTCCTTTCCCCATCGAGAATCTCACCATCAACAACGTGAGAGGAAATTTGAACGGTCCTGGAGGTGCCAACGTCTGGGTATGGGTCGCTCCTGGTAGTGCAAAGAACTGGAAGTGGAACTCCAACGTCACCGGTGGGAAGGCTGCCATGTTCCGAGGAACCCTCAAATGCAAAGGAATCCCAGCTGGTCTCAAGATCAAATGCGGCGAACAGTAATGTAATGTAAAAAATAAAAATTTAAATCTTGCAACAATCAAAACAAAAGGTCTTGTTTGTTACTACCCGAAATTGAATATTCCAAGTCCTGTAATATTCAAATTCAACTTCATATTCATGTTTTATTGAATAGTTATTAGTAAGGTATGAGTTTCCCTCCGATGTTCACCAAAAGTTTCTTCTTTCGTGAGGTAGACATGATTTTTTGTAGTTGCCTGTAAAACAAATTTTCCATTTTAGTGTTTGCTGTTCAAATGATCTTTTTCAGAGGCGTCTGGAGATCCAGCGGCTCGTCCTCGACACAAGCGCTCACAGCGGCCTTCCTGCTAACTCTCTTATCTCATTCTCACGCTCAATTTGAGTTTGTAATAATAATAATAGATGGTGCATGATGAACTTCGTTGAGGTCTCATCAATGGTTGGAGGTAGGTAGTCCAGGTCAATAAAAAACCTTTTTCTTTCCTAAGTATCTACCTAAAAAAATAGGTAATTGTTTTTACATGACAAGCTTCATTCTTCGGTAACTGAAGGCACTTGTAGCGAATTTTCCAAAAAAATGAACATATTGCAATCGTCTAAAAAAAACCGGGGTGAAGTTAGCAATAGATTCTAGCAACAGAAAAACCTCTGCCAAGTGGGTGTGGCACATAGCTTCCTCGTATCCATAACCCGATTATATAGATGATCCGATGCATAGGTTGTAGTTAATCTCAAAACACCAATCTCTAAATACCTCCCACTACCCTCATAGGGGACCATCTACACGCTAATCTGGACAATCCTAGAAAATTTCATCAAATTCGGATGAAAAATTAAGTGAGTAGATGTGATTAGATTTTAAAACAGTCTGCCAAGTGGGTGTGGCACATAGCTTCCTCGTATCCATAACCCGATTATATAGATGATCCGATGCATAGTTGTTAATCTCAAAACACCAATCTCTAAGTACCTTTCACTACCCTAATAGGGGACCATCTACACGCTAATCTGGACAATCCTAGTAAATTTCATCAAATTCGGATGAAAAATAAAGTGAGTAGATGTATGTGATTAGATCAAAAAAATACTTAGCCTCGGCTGGGATTCGAACCCGCGACCCCTGGGAGACAGTTGAAGTCACGGCTGTTACATGGAATTTACGTTTGCGCATGCGCAGTCGCTTCTATCAGTCCGGGGATGATGATTTTCATAGGGGACTATCTACAACCCAATCCACATAATCCCTGAAAATTTCATTGAAATCGAGTGGAAAATGTAGAAGTTATGGACGTTACAAGGAAATTCACGTTTGCGCATGCGCAGTCGCTTCTAACAGTCCGGGGATGATTATTTTCATAGGGGACCATGTACACGAAAAAACCCGCACAATCCCTGAAAATTTCATAGAAATCGGACAATAACTTTGTATAGTTATGCGCGTTACAAGGAATTAATGACAGACAGACAGACACGGAACCAAAATTGTTAAGAAAGGTCTAAAACGCAAAACGCGAGTGAAAATTTTGATTTTGGAGAACTTTTTCTTTCGTTCTTGAAAAGTAAAAACAAAGCTTCCGCTGCCTTGGTAGACTCGGAAGCAAAATCGATGGGGAACCTACCAATAGATTCTGGCGATAACTTTTTTTCTGTTCGGATGGATTGCTTTTATTAAGAACATTTTGTTTTTACAACAATATGAATCATTCCCGACCTAAAATTGATTTGCAAAGACAGAAAAGTCGAGAATGTTTTTCTCCCGAAAACGTCAAAGTCCCACCGCCTTCCGAGTTTAGTATGGGCGAACGCTGTTTTAATTTGATATTTCCTGAACCACTTGCTCTCTCATCTTGAAACTTGGTGAGGGTGTTGGGTATGTAGAGAGGAATGGATTCCAATTTCTCCGGGTGGCCGTCAGGGACGGAGGGGAGGGGGAAATGTTTTTCTCCATTATCAGGTTTCCGGGAAAAGTGGCGAAAATGGGTCAAGGAGGGGGTCTCTCACTTTGCATCTATTTTTCCTAGATTCCTGGATCAAATCCCCCCCCCCACCCCCCTGACGGCCGCCCGACCAAATCTGGCTTTGCTATCCCCCAGAGAAAGTACCCAGGAATTTAGGAAAAATAGTTGCAAAGTGAGAGACCCCCTCCTTGACCCATTTTTGCCACTTTTCCCGGAAACCTGATAATCGCCCAACACATTTCCCCCTCCCCTCCGTCCCTGACGGCCGCCCGGGGAAATTGGAATTCATTTCTCTCTACATACCCAACATCCTCACCAAGTTTTTAAGGTGAGAGAGCAAGTGGTCCAGGAGATATCAAATTAAAATTGCGATTGCTAAACTAAACTTGGAAGGCGGTGGGACGTTTTCGGGAAAAAGCATTCTCGACTTTTCTGTCTTTGCAAATCAATTTTCGGTCGAGAATGATTCATATTATTGTCAAAAACAATGTTTTTCATAAAAGCAATCCATCCGAAAAGAAAAAAAAGTTGATGCTAACCCGGATGGAAGTGGAGTTGAGGAAAAAGGGAGAAACAGACATGAAGATCTCTAGTAGGATACTCTAGTAGGATAGGTACTAGGTCCCTGGAAACAGAGGAGATAACAGAGTTAGCAGGAAGGCCGCTGGGAGCGCTTGGGTCGAGGACGAGCCGCTGGATCTCCAGACGCCTCTATCTTTTTCTATTACTTGCATCAGCTGTTATGACGGTTAGCTGCTGTATTGCTACGCCGGTATCTTTGAGGCATAACAATACAATAGGTTGGGAAATAATAATGCTGATTTACCGAAGCAGATTGTCGTGTAACTATCTTACAATCCACAGAATTTTTTACAGTTTCTTTTTCCTAGTGCTAAGTCATTGAATTTAAGAGCTAGAGGGCAACAAACCTACCGTGTGGGCTTCTTAAATTGTGCAATCGTAGTTCCTGTCGTTTTTGAATGTAAATCGTAAGCATTGGAAAAATTACAATATTATAATCTACATTACTTGACATATTATCTTAAAACTTGGCCCCATGTTATACCGAAGCTTCCATACAATATATTCCAAAAAGAAAGATAGATGTGTCATTCTAGTCTTGGTTGAAACGGCTTCAATACAACAGCTCCGCGAGCTGTGAGTGGCCTATTCATATGACTTGCTAGACTTGCTAACGCAATTATTGCGTTACTACCTCGCTATTATAGTTCTAAGATCACGAGGTAGTATAGATGCGTTCAAGATGAACTTAGGTGCTCTCTAGATTCCAGAGATCCTAAATGCTCAATTTCTAGATCCCCAAGAACCCGAAGAATCCTACCTACCCTACCAAGTGCAATTTCATCTGTCTTTAAAAACAAGGAATATCCTCTTTCCTTCATTTAGGTGACTGGTATCAAGGACTCAGTAAAATTAACCCCTCCGATGGAGTCATCGTCGTTCTTAAAATGCAATGTAACTCCTCGAAATAACAATGAGTGGAAGAATGATATTTAATTCGGTGAGGTGTCCTAATATCATGAAGATGAAATTCTTCAGTGGTACTTGTAAGAAAATAATCTTGATTGATGTACTAAAGTAGTAGCCCGAGGGCTACATGATTTCTCCTCACCTCAAGACAATGTCTCTATTATGTCATAATAGAGTATCTTCGCGGTGAAGATTTCAAAATCTTAGAGTCAATAAGACAAGAAAGAAAAATTAATCAGCGAACAAGAAGCACTTGTTTCGGCGAAAAATATACTTCCTCCTTATTTTGCTTTTTTTCATTAAACAAAATCTTATGAAGTGAAACCATATCAAATTTTGATAAGGATGAAGATTATCACTAAAATAGACAGTCATAAGACAATTGTACATCAGGTACAGTGTATCTGTACTGTACAGATGTACCTCAGTGTACATCCAGGCTCAAATCATTCAATCATACTCGTACACGCAGTAGGTACTATCAATAATACCTAGGTGTGTCGAGTGTACTGGTAAGCTAAGTAGAAATGACTACCAGGATGTTTTAGGAGAACTTCATTTTTCTGACTTGTTACACTTCACACAGTGTAGGAGTACCAATAATTTGTATAGGTAAGTGAATTTTGCTAATGAAATAGTCCGGATTCCCTTTAGGTTTTTTCAACTATAAGGCGAATTTATAACCAACATAATGAAATCACGTGTAATCAAAATCATCAGTATTGGTACCTACGGATATCAAACCGACGGATGTGACGGTATTTACGGCTGAATAACCTACGGATATAAAATAAAAATATCGTTATCCCCATCAAAGACACGTATCATCTTCCGGGGAAGCAAGGGGTTCAAATACCGCTGGAGTGACTGGAAGCAAAAGGAGGATGGAAGAGAAGTGAGGTTCGCCTTTAATTGAAGCTATCAGGGTGTATAATTTAAAATTCACCCTTTGATAAGCTCCGCTTAGCACCCCAAGGGATTCCCTCGGGATCTGCAGCCCCCTCATCTTCTGTATTTTACCATCACAACCCACCATCCCTTCCATCTCTCTTGTGAACAACCATAATCGGTTCGCGGAAAACGAAACTGTTGAATATCATAACAGAATAGCGAAAAGGGGCGATCGGAAGTAGCCTCGAGCTAGTATCCTCTCCTCCTCCAATATTTATGCCCTTCTTTGTTCTTTGTAATTGCCTGCTTGTTTGTTCTTCTTTGATTTAATTTTGGTGTTTCGTGTTTTTTCATCTTTCGTCGAAAATCGAAGTGTATGTGAGCCTGGAGGTCATGAGGGGGTAGGGGTGGGTTTTTGGGGTTGAATCGGTCGAACCTCACTCCAGCTGTCGTTCCTTTGTCGATTGAATTTTGATTGTTTTGTTCTTGGAAACAAAAACATTAACCATCGTCCTGACTATATTTTGTTTACCTATTATTTCATTCCGACATGAACCGCTGGAAGGTGGGCATGAAGCAATTCAATCAACAAATTGTCATCAACCCAGACGTACCTGGGTAAGAAAATCAAGTAGTAGAAGAAAAATAAAGTGCACAAGTGAAAAAAAGGATGCATAGCGTTCATCTTCATGGCTGGTTCTCCACTGTAAGCGTATACGAGCGACTTGGCAATTAGGGGCGACCAAGACGCGATTAGGTTCCTCCATCGAAGGTGACGTAGTCGCGCGTTGGCAGCCGTTGCAGTTCGAACACAATAAAGTTATAATAACCCTACCAACAAAACTGTGGGTAATCGAGTTCTGCGATGAAAATCACAATTTCCAAACATCACTGCCTTAGTAACTCTGGCAGTAATCAGTTTTAATCAACAAAATCAATGATCAACAATATGGCGTGGTTTTTTTCCACCAGACTTCTAAAATTGCGGTGACAGAGTTGGGAATCATACACTAATTTTGAAATTGAAAATCACGAATCCCAACTCGTAAACACCGCAGCGATTCTAAAAACACCTCTGAAGACTCCGAAGTTCTCTCGAAGTTCTCCGGACCCGACTATACAGGTTGGACACCCAAACGACTTCAAAAGACCACCTGAAAGTCCACTGTGTTATTGAGCAGAAGTTCTAAATCGATACATGATTTGATATTGAAAAACTTTACTCCTAACCACTGTACTACTTTAGGCAGTTCATGAATCAAAACGCTGCAAATTATTACACGAAGGTTTATTATTTATATATAGATCACTAACCTACCAACCATATTTTCGCTTCACAATCAAGTTTATTTGCAAGAAATAAACGCTTCACACTCAATTCGAAGAAATGAAGAGTTGTGAGTGCCTTCAATAGCAAATTCTTATTACTGGTTGCTAAGGACGCAAAACTGAAGTTAACTCGAAGAAACGAACAGCGGTTATATTTTTTCAACTAAAATTTCAACGGAGATCAGGCTTCTTTTGCGATTCACACTCGCGTTTCTGATTTATCGTAAGCGCAATCCTTAAGTTCTCGTATGGAGCGAACAGTTGGTCCTACATAGCTCCGCGTGGTCTCATTCGATTCTAATAATTCATTGCTATTTTAAATTGATGAAAAAACAATACCTTTATATCAGAAGTTTTTGAGCTAGGGCGTTTTCAAAATTTCAACCCTTAGAAGTGACTGACATCAACCCAAAGCTTCGGGGCACAACTACACCCCAAATGGAACTCATATACCAAATTTCATGGAAATCGGTCCATGGGGCCTAAGGAAAGTGCCGCGTATGGCGGACGGAAGGCATAATTTTTATTCGATTTTTGGATTCTACTTACCTTGGAACGTAAACCATAAAATTTGAGGGGGGTTGAAAATTTTTTTTCTTGGTCGATTCCAAAGGTTCATTATTGAAAATAATAAACCAAAAACGTGAATTTACGTGGAAGATTAGATGTTCTGATATTCTAGATAAGTATAGAAATGTAAACAGTATAACGTATTCGAAATCAGCCTAAAATTTTCTATTTTTCTACATAATGTCATTATTGTTTTGTATTTTTCAATTTTCAATACCCTGCGATTTTTCAGATTTTATCAGTATGAATTTTTTCAATTTTCATCAGCCTGAAACTTTCAATTATTTAGGTGCATAATTTCAATATTTCCCGCACAATTTCAATTTTTCATCTTTCTACATTTCATTTTATTATTCCAGCAAAGTAACGTAAACAATATAACTTATTCGGAATCACTCCGAAATTTCCTAATTTTCTACATAATTTTTCCTTGAAGAATCCCGGAAATCTCACTCTGTTCACGGAGAAGGTCTCATCTCGGTGTTTTACAAATCCGCTGGTGATAGAAAACGATAGTCCTGCGATTTTGAATGTCAGCTAATTCAACACTATGAAATCCAATTACTTCAAAGTTGTAACGGTATCTCATTTCATTATGGAATATATTTTATTTAAGAGCATCTTTGTAGAAGAGTAAACAGTGTTGTATGCCTCAAATTGAATCAGCCTTTAATATTCATTAATGCAGTCTTTGACGGGGAGGCAGGTTTGAAAAAAGGGAACCACTTGGTGGAATAAAAAAAAGCCTTTCCGTAACGACGTGGATAAATCTTTTGTCTACTGGTGGAAGTCGCTAGAGGAAGTTGAAGGAGAGATTGGTAGGAAAGATGGGAGGGAGGCAGCGAACAGTCAAACTCTCCTATCCTACGGTTCAAAGCCACAAAGAAGCAATCCCATTACTTCTGCTCCCTACCCGCCACCCTGAGGGCTGTGTGCCCAAGATTGCATCTGTAATTGAAATATAAAGTCACTTCGCTTTGCTTGTGATAGTCTTCTTCCGCCACTCCTCGCAACAACCCTTATTAAGTCAACTTTAATCAGACCTCGCCCAAGATTTCTTCCAATTCCCCATAATATCGTAAATATTAACTATAACGTTAATCAGACCTCGCGCAAAATTTCATCAAATTCTCCATATACAATCGTACTGGACTTTGTACTTGTGGATATTTACATCCCTTCTTGTAAACTATGTAACTAGCTTTACCTGAGCAAACCAATCCGAGGAGGTATTTGGGTTTCCTAAAGATGGATTGGTTTCGTATATAAAAATACGAACTGTTGTAAATCTTGTTATAAAGATGTATTAAGTTGTATGTTTATTTTCCATTTCAACCATTTATTCAATGTATTTGAAGAAATGAATGTAAAGAACTAATCATGTAAGAAACTTAGCAACTAAGATTGTAGGGCGATCTAGATCTATTCATAGATTCCAAATAAAAGACAGAATTCTACCTCATTCTTGAAAATAGTAGTCAATTTTTCAGACTCATTGACCATGTTGCTGACAGAAATCTTGCCAAAAACATTGTAAACACTCTTTTAATTTTTGACAATTTTGATTTCTAACAACCAAATTTTGATTTTTGATCTGCTGCAGGAAATTTTAACACGTCTGAAAAAATAATGATTTAATGAGGTTCACAATATCATGTGTCCGAATTTTGTAATTACAAAACCATGATTTCACGAACTGTGTTGCCTGTTTGAACTACTGAACCTCGTCCATTCTTGATGGTTTTATTCTAGTAATTATAAGATAATCAGTGCTAGGCATGTACTCGCGCTAAAATTAATTATTGCCAATACTAATATTTATTGGCCCTAACATTACTAATAGTACCAACACTTGCAATAAGCGGTATTAGCAGCAATGTTGTTATAATATAACAACATTACACATATTTTCTTATCTTAGCTCTCCACGTCTGCTCCATGTTGAAGCTGCCATTGACAACTTTAACATTCAGGAAAACAAAATATTATTACCAAGGAGAGCTAAGATAAGAAAATGTGATGAACCCAACAACACAAGGGTCATGGCCTTGACATGGCGTGGGAAATGGAGCGGGAAAGTGGCACGGAGTAAAGTAATCGAGTTGGGCAAATCGGCAGGTGTATTCCGTGGTATCTCCACCCTCTTCCTGCTCACCTAATTATTGAACTGGTGGCCTCATCCCTCTCTCACCCCAACTTAAATAAAATTAGCCAGCCTAAATACTATTTGATTTATTTGTATTTAATTTTGTAAGTGCCTTTGAGAGGAGATTATTTTCAAGAACAAGAATATTTATTTATTCTCTAGAATGATTTTCAAGAACTCCTAATGTTTAAACTGAACGAGTAAGATTTGTCAATATTAATTGAAGGTGGTGATTCTTACGACTGTATGCCCGAGCTGGTCGTAGTTACCTAGTTCACATTGTTAATCTCGTGCTCCCTACCGAAAATCCCGTCCTCGTACCGAATGATGCGGGATCAAGCGCTATAACGTTACGCCATCCAATCAAAACTGGTCTCGGTTATTGCAGCTTTTCTCTTCATTAAATCCCAAAAACTCGAATGACAGGAAGTCTATTAAACCCACCTCATCACTACCTCATTGTCAACACTGCACAAAGAGTTTCCGAGATGTTTTTGCCAACGTGGAAAATTCATTATAACGGCGTTGTAACAGTAACAAGGCGGATTATTTCTCACGGTATTTAATGAATGACTATGATGTGTGGGTAAATTTATTTTATGATGAAAAGTGAAGCAACTCGCAATAACCAAAAGTTTATGAAAATATCACGACATCTATTGTATTCTTCCTTTAACAAATTCTGAACCATGTTATAAGCATGTTAGTGAACCACCGTAACTAATGGGAATTTGTGATGATTAAGTGAGTCACCATTAAAAACCTGCCAGGAACAAGCCTTCTTATCTCATTGTAAATGTAGATATAAAGTCCTCTGCTTCTGTTCAAATTACATCAGAGGAGGAACATAACCGAGTTGCGTCACTGACGCTAGTGATCTATTTGGCTTCCCTTACTGAAATTTTGGACAGCCTAGTATCAAGGTCTCACGCCAATTAAATATAATGGTTATAGTGAGATCTCAAATTGATATAGGAGGAATGTTATGAGGAGACATGTTGAATAAATATCAAAAGCAATGAAAAAAAAGAACATTTGGAAAAATACTTGATTTTTATGTTTGTACACAACAAAAAAACTGAAAAAATTCAAACTGTTACGATGCTAATTCTGGCAAAGAAAATGAAGAACTATTCAGGTTGAGTTTTCGTTTACCTTCTAATCATCAGATCAGTCGGATCAATATCCCGAGTCGATTCCCTCTAACTTCGACGATCTTTGGTGACTCACATCTGAAAAATTGGCTCACATGGGCTTTAAGGCAATATTACAAATGGATTATTTTGGTAAACGAACTTGGTGGACCAATAGCGAGTGATAAAATCAGGGTTTTCTTGGGAATCTCTGGTGCTAGTGGTTTATAAAGTTAATAGTAGGTTAGTTAATCACGTTCGTTTACACTTCATGTTAATTGAGATTTTTTTCGTTATTCGGTGCTACCATACTCCACAAAATGTGCCCCAAACAAATTTCTTTCAGACTAACAAGTAATAAAGGTTCAAGGCTAATTTGCTGAGGATAATGTAACTTATTTCTAATTGATGCAAACTTGTTCCTTAACGGTCGATCGCTATTCCGTAGCGGCCTTAATAATTCATAGAGGGCCGCGGAAACTTGCAGTTGGTGAAAGTGAGGGAAAGGGTGAGGGGTGAAAGGGTGGGAGGTTGAGAAAAAACGAAGGAAAAGGCCTCGTGATGAATGCGATGGGCCTATTATGAGGCTAGTTTGTGCCAGCGTCCCTCGAGCCCCCACCTCTTTCTTACATATTAAAAGTCGACTCTTGTAGAAAAGTCTTTGAAATCCCTCTATTAATTCATGAGACCGAGAATGAACCTCAGGTATCTTTCAAGGGCTACAGGTTGAAATTTAAGGGGACCTTTCCGGACCCCTTGTTCCTTTTTTTCTATCACCTTATGAGTTTTTCTTTTTTCCGTTCAAACTCGGGACAATGAACTGTTGCATTTTTTAGATCTCTTCTCAAATTCCCCCTTCTTCGCGACGGTAGCTATCTTTCTTTCCGTAAAGCAAAAGCGAATATCTTTCCCAAACAGTATCACCGGGGTATTAGTGTGGGCAAGGGCATCCCCTTTTTACTGTTTAGGAATTCTTGGAGGTTTCCTCCATTGATAATTCATAGGGATAAACGAGGCAGAGCGGGCGTTGAGTTTGTGAGTCACTGAAAAATTCTCAGGAACGAACCCGATTCCGAATGTAGACAATTTCTTTCCTACACTCACCGTTCACATCAGGGGTGATTTGGCTCTTCCTCATTCGTTGGAATTTTGTTATTTTTATTTGCAGACAGTGTGAAATATTTTATAGATCAAAATATTTACACAATGTTCATCAATCGACATGTTTACCATAAATTCCTATGGAAGGTGGACTGGGAATTGTGATGAGAAAACCGGCAGAATTTCCTATCTGCATAACGAATTATCACTTATCAGTAGGCTTCAAGCAGCATAATCATCTTCTGCTGAGGAGATGATCTCTGAATGTCAAAGCGATACAAAGCGACTCTAGGGTATTCATAGGTCAACGCAGTAGGTCATCGTCACGTAATTTGCCTCAGGATACCTATGATGTTGGACTGCATGCGTCAATGCGTTGGACTGCCTTCTGAGTTCAACAGACACAACATTCCTCAATAAAGACCATTCGCACCGTCCTTATCTGATGGGGCTTACCAGTTGTGAGTTTTATCCCTCTGAATAATAATAGATTTTATTCAATCTATGTTTTAAATCAATGTAATCAAAAATGTTTCCAACCTTCTGACTGGTTGTTTTGGTTGCCGAATGATATCGTAAGTCAAATTTTTTTCCACGAGTTCTGTCTCAAGCACACCACAGCCTGAACTTCATACAAAATTACCTACCGTGGATTTCATTTGTTGTCGAGAAGGGGGAAAATCTGATGAAAAACGAGGTTCTACACATTATTAAATGGGTATCCCCTCACCAAGAAAGGTTGATTTGACTGGGGGGCCGCTCAAATTCCAAAAACCTCTTTCTTCAATGAAGTGTACATGATTGTTCGGTGAAATTTATTTGAGCTGGAGAGAAACACATAGTCCAGTTTATTCGCTCGTTTAAATAAACATACTGAAGTATGGCACAAATTCGCCTCTACCGCTAACTTTCGTAGGTGAAAATGATGTTCCGAGGAGGGAATAATATATTCGGCGCCCAAGACTGTTTAAAGGGACCTAATTAGGTGAAAAGGAAGGATTAGGTATGTTTTGAGGGAACAATCGTGCTGGAAAGGGGGGGACTCTGCTTTTAGTTAGTGCACTCCTGGGTGCAGTATGTGAGGTGAGGGTAGCTTTGGGCTTTTAATGGAGATATAGCGTGGAAGGGAGGGAATACCCTTGTTGGGAGGATTGTGCACACAGAAGGGAAAAGGAGATGTTGGCCCTTCGCCCGTTCAGGAAGAATCTCTTGAATTATTCCGGCTCTTGGGAGCTAGAGGCTAATATCGCGTGCGGATGAAACGCATTAGTACGATGTCATGTTCGGATAATGCGATTTCAGGCCTGTGTTATGGACCTTTTCCATCTTCGACTTCCTTCACATTCGTTTTATTGAACGATCTATCCCCAGAATCCATGTCTTCACAGCATCAGTCGGTTTTGGAAAGTTCATTTCTGAAGCAACAACGGTTTGATGTTCCTTACTCACTCAGCCGTACCTTGATGTATGCCTTTGCTGTGATGTGAATATTTATGTACAATACAATCGATTGAAGTGGTGAAATATGTTTTCCAAGTATAAATTGTTAATGTATTGTCTTTGAATATTGGCAAAAGGCTGTCGGAGATGTCACCACAATGTAGTGTGGTATTTGGTTTATGGACCATCTAATAGGTTTCCCAAGGAACCCTTCAAAAGGACCATTGATTTTCATAATTTTCCCCAAGACAAGGACGTGATCGTATCCTACATACACGTAACAAAAATTGTTCAGAAAATTCATGAACTCAGAGTAATCGGGTGAGGCACTAAGTATTCATGAACGCAATCGAATTTGATTCTGTACAACAAAACCGTTTATTGGAAAAAATAAATGATTGAGGGATTCGAGAAATTCCATTAAAATTAATCGAAAGTTATTTGTCAAACCGATCGAAAAATTCGAGAGTGGAAGAGGCTCATAGTGGGACAATTATTTTAAAATGTGAGGTTCCTCAAGGTACAGTTCTAGGGTCAATCCTTTTTTTTATTGTACATCAATGATCTCATGAACATGGATATCAATGGCAAGGTTTTTGGTTGCTGATGACACCGCTATAGTGTTCTGGGACAAAATTTATGATGATCTGATTGATATGACAAGTTCTGAGTTATTTTTAGTTCGTAAGTGGTTTGATCTAAATTTCTTGAAACTAAACTTTGCAAAAACGTCAGTTATGCGTTTCTCAATATCTGGTAAGTGCTATCCTTCAGATAGTAAAGTAACCAAGTATCATGATTATAATTGTGCCTGTGAATCACTGCCTTTTATTGAATATTGTAAGTACCTGGGAATTATTTTTGATGGAAATATTAAATTTAAGAATCATATTTCATCATTGGTTAACAAGTTGCGAAAGTTGTTTTTCGTCTTCAAAACTATTAGAAACTCCTCAACGAAAAAACAGTGTCGAACTGTGTATTAGGGTCTTGCCTTTTCCCTAATTAAATATGGCCTAACCGTTCGGGGTGGGACATGCAAAACACACCTAATTGCTCTCCAAACTGTTCAAAATACATTGTTGAAAATATTACTCAACAAACCCTACAGGTACCCCACTGCCAGGCTATGCTGAATTCAATGTACTTACTGTGAAAAATGTGTTTTTGCTTCAATCTTGTGTTCTTGTCTACAAAATGGGCATTAGGTCTGAACATGCTTGTAACATTGACTCTGGTAGAACTGCTTTGGCTTCCAATATATCACTACCACGTTGCCGTACTGAATTTTATCGAAGGAATTCTTATATTGCTGTTGTGAATTTGTTTTACCACCACAAGATTGATATGTCTAGTTTTTGTAGTGTATTTGGATTAAAGAAGTATTTGTCGGTAGCTTTTTCGAGTTTGGTGTGAGTGGTGCGTATGATTTAAATTTAATGTTTTAAAGAGAGTGGGTATACATATTGTATAGCATATTTATTGGATGTGTGGTAATATTTGGACTTGATAATTTGTAGGTATAACTTTAATTTGAAATTTTGTCTCAACAAAGAAGTTTTGATTACTTACCAAGAATCCGCCAGGGGACACACAAGTCCGTAAGAACTTAAGCCTTGGTGGGCAAGGTATTGAGATAATAGGTTTTCTTTTTTCATAAGACTTTGTTTTCTATCATATTCTTTGAATCTATGATGTATTTTTAATTGCCAAATAAATAAATAAAATCAAAACAATGAATTCTGATCTTCCCTTTGGAAGATAGATGATGACGTCCGCGACGCCAGGAATGGCAGTTGAACGAGAATTCATCCTGAGACTGTTGTTCACTTCCTTACTTACTTCACTCAAAATGATGAGAAACAGTTCGATCTTGGGGGAAATTATTGATATTGGATAACAATGACATCAGTATCGAAGTTACACCAACGACAGAAGCGGACGATAACCTCGTTGGTCTGGTTGTAGTAAGGCTCAAGTCTTACGGGTCAGCCTTTCTGACGATCATGGTCGTCTAATAAGTCAAGAGTGGAGTCGGACACTGAAAAAGAACATACTTGGAGCGCTACATAAGTACGTGACTCATTCGGGTTATGATATGCCATTGCCAATAATCCCATAAATGAATTTTCCTGTCACGCCAGCCAAAAATGGTTAGATTTTTTAGGTCCAAATTAATTTAATTTGTCTCATGAAAATTTCCTACCTTCGCTTGTGGAGAATGAAATACTCAAAACTTGGCTCACTGGTTCTGCAAATATAATCAAAACTTGAATGGTCCTATACCTATAATTCCACTGATTGATCAAGTTATGCTTGTATTGATTCAAAGATCAACTTACACTCACAAATTCATACCTGATAGGTTTACTTGCTGCTTGGAGTGAAATTCCTTCAACCGTTGGTGTGAAAAGTACCCCGTAATTTCGTTTGGGGTTTCCCACCAGAAATTAAACCTCCGCGGCCAACACGATATATTCCAAAGGGCCCGACCTGCCTTGTTAGCTGCTACAACGCCTCTCGCGGCACCTTTTTTCTTCCTCTATTCCTAAGGGTCGAGCTCTATTAAGGAGCAATGGGAAATATGTAGTCGGACCCCCACTGGGCCCAACCTCGAGCCGAATAATGGTCTTTGGGCCTTTTCCCGAATGGGCTATTCCAGCGTGGAAAACAGCAGCGGGATACGGAACCCCTAGGGGCCCTGCGAGGGTACATACATTAGGTGGTGCAGCTTTTGCCGTCGAATACATTTTTTTCCTTTTCTTTCTCCTCTCTGTTACGAAATTGCTTTAACTGAACCTTTCTCCTTTCCAATCGTTCTCTCTTTTGATTGGGTTGGCCTTCATGGATTTGTTTCAGAAGTCTCGATGAAGTCCACGGACCCGGACTTCGCTCCAAACGAGTGAACCATTCGTTCTCACATTTCCTACAACACAATAACTTTCGTCACAATCCCTGTCCACTCGTGACGACCAAAAAACTTCGAGTTCGAAGAGAAAACACTGCGAATTATCACACACTATGAGAGGTGGGGGGGGGGGAATCTTCGATTTCTGAGGTCTGTCCTCTGAAATTATTCGCTAGGTAGCTCACTGGGATTCATGTGTTCAGATACATTTCACAATAAACGCACATTTAACCATTTTTAATCCTATGGTATCATTGGTTTTTACAAATTGAACACTACCTTACATTTATGATAAATGTCAGTGAGAATTCAATCATTAGGTATCCTCATCAAACGATTCCTGAGAATTTTAAATGAAAAAACTATTTAAAAAAAATGATGACTATAAAAAAAATGATGAAAAAACGATACCTGTAGAGTAGGTGGGGGAAGATGATCGTGATGAAGCTACTAAAGAATGTCGAATACTTCCATGGTACTTTCCCAGCAGTGGGGGATTGTCAGGGATCGTAACCAAGGTTCTAACAAACAAGAACAAAACATTACCAAAACAGAATCTGTTATGATGTAGTGTAATGATTTAGAGTTGTCTGAACTCATAGGAACGTATCGCTGTAAAAGCGACGAAGAAGAAGTACAAAAAGAACAAGAAAATGCATACAAGACGGTGGTCGATCACCCCGAGGTTCCGTTCCCACAGCAGCCAGCGGGGTCGAGACTTCGCCAGTAATTACTCCAAGTCACGACGCCCGCGCCGCATCATCCTCCTACCCTACAATTAAACCATTTAGGTACGTCTCTCGCTAGTAATATTCGGGTAAGGGAGAAAGTGATCTGAAAATCAGCCTTTCAAACAATGAATCAGAAAGGTGATGGAATAAGTCCTTATACTTACGAGTGAGTATAGTTAGTTTCAAGACATTCACCAGTAGTGGAGATTTGACGGGCATCATACATTTCAGAATTCATCACGAGTCACACTTTCCATAGTGTCTGGGGGCCGATACTGTACCTGATCTATGTGAATGATGTACCAACTTTTCCTGAAACTTCAACGTCACGTATCTCAGGTTGATGATTGAAATAAAAATTGGAGAACTACCATGAATGCAAAAAAGTCGAGCAGTGTCGTATTCACCTACAAAAGACATTATCCAGTGGAACCCCATCATTCTGAACAATACACCGTACCACATAGGAAAAATGTCAAATATCTAGGCATTTGGCTAGACCAAAAGTTGATATTTAGTGATCACATTGGCGAGTCGGTGAAAACGTTGAGAACCCGTATAAATTTCCTCAAACTTACTGGTTCAACATCTCCTCTTACTTTGATTAACTAGAGATTAATCTACCTTGTTATGATAAGGCCCATTTGGCAAAACGGCTGCTCTCTTTAGGGGTATGTTAAAGTGCTGAGTGCCACCCAAGTCAAAAGGGTACAAACCCAGCAAAACCGCGCACTACGTTTGACCACGAATGCCGAATGGTACGTTCAAAACTCCCTGGCACACTGAGATTTGGACATCCCCGAAGTTAATGAAGTGATCATAAAAACATTTCAACGATAATTTGCCTCGATTTCACATCACAAATCCAACAATTGACGGGTTTGCTGCTCGCCTTGAAAATCATCAAATTGGAAGAAAGTGGAAAAGAAGGAAACCCATAGACCTTCTTACACCACAGTACCAGGGAACTATATATATTATGGAACTTACTGGTAATGTGAATAATAGAAAAAAACTCCATTCGGCAAATCCATTACGTTTTGACAACTACTGGAGTCCTTGTCCACCTTTATTCCTTCTACAATGTTCGATAAAGTGTTTTCTCTCTCTCTCTCTCTCAAAAATAGAAAAAAAAACTGTGATGCAGTATGTGACAATTGAAAACTGTGCAAAGAAGCCAAACTTTTGTAACAAATATTACTTCACAGTTTTAACAGATAGTCTAGATCTATCCCAAGTAGGGATCTCCATGCCAAGCACTCTGGGAGAAGAGTGGTGAGGACCTTGGGTTCTCCCTAGATACTTCTTCAATCGTCAGTCGGGTTCGGGACGAGCTAGTGAACTGACCGCAAGGGGAGTTTGACGGTCTAGAGCTATGTAATCGATTTATAATCCGTTTTGAACCAAGTTATTGTAAAATACAGTTGTTTCTTTATACGCGAGAGATTTATGATCCTGACAACCAACTGGAAGAAGAAGAAATACCGGAGAATGGAATAAGAGGTATCCCATCTCCATCATATAGATATTTTTGGGGAAACTTACAATGTAGGTTCAATGGCACGTGTGTCAAGGCCCATTGGTAGTCCTTGGTAATTTATAGTTCAGTTTTGGGTAGATGTCTTGTCACACGTGCCATTGAACGTACATTGTAAGTTTCCCCAAAAATATCTTCATTTGTTGTTACAACTGTAAAGTAACATTTGCTACGAAAGTTTTGAAATAAAGTATTTAAAAAAAATACATTTAGATACCTTATTATACACTACCTGAACTGAGAGAAGCTAGTTGCCTATTTTTCCATCTCAATCATTTCACTTGTGGGAAATTTTCTGAATCGTGGAATATGTTCACAATACTTCCGGAAAGCGGTAAATTTACCATGAATAGTATTTATGGTAAATTTACCGCTTTCCGGAAGCGTCATGTCATATTATGACATGAATACGAGACAGCTCTAGGAGTAATAGTCTTAATTAGTACTATGTAATGCTATGAGCGAACCAATTCGCAAGGAATTAATTACACTAGTTTTCTTCGGTCAATCAATGGTTAAATCAATCTTGGTTTTTAGGACACCTACCGTCACGAAATAATAACATTAAATGCTATCGATCATTCATCACATTTTATTGATAATTTACAATAGAATTCTTAATTTTTTATGAAAAACGGAATTTTGGTATCTAACCGCGATATTAGGTGCTCTATACTAACCACGATGTCATTAAGGTTTTGCCTATGTTGTTGACAGAAATACTCTGGTCATTGAGGTATTCAACCTTTAAATAAATTAGTAGTACGCTGCGTGCGTCTGTGGGTTATTTATTTTTAACGTCATTGTAGGGCCTACTTATCACCAACTAAATGACATGGTTAATAATGCTCGATTGCCACAGTACATGTCAATTAACTAGATTGAGTGACACCATATCCATTACTGATGGAATCGTCGATCAATGTACACCACACTGTAGAATATTTATCCCACCATGTTGACTTTATTTTTGCTTCTCTGTTATTTACATTCATTCAGTAAAACGACTCGTTAATTATATATCATCTACATTACTAATTCGTTAAAAATTTGTCAATTTACTGGAACTTACCGACTGCATACTGCATTCAGTTTCTAGGAAGCAAATTAACTTAATGATAATGGTGGTGAATAATTTAATGATACTCGTAGCCGTCACAAAGAAGGGTGACATGATCGGACGTGATTGTGTTCGCTGAAGGCACACAGAAATAGATTGTGAAAAGTTTTTAAGCGTGCTAATGAAAAGTAAAGTAAGTACAGTAAAGTAAGCAACCATTTCAGGTTGAATTTTCGTCCGACTGCCACTCTTGGCGTCGCGGACGTCATCAGCTGTCTCCCTAAGGGGAGATCAGAATTTGTTCTGATGATTTCGCTCATGGCTTCCCAAACATCACCGCCCTGGGTTGGAACGAGAGATTGCCGATCGTCTAATAGACAGAAAACTTTCTGCTGGCGACCAGACTCGAACGCGCGTCCCTGCAAGACGCTCTTGCTATCCTATCACCGCAGTCAGGTGCACTGTCCACGAGACCACCGACGCCCTCTTAAGCGTGCTAATGTGTCTGTGATGAATAAACTTGACATTTCTCTATACTGTGTTTCTACTTGATTCCACGTGCGTGTTAGCATCAAACTGTAGACTTTTCCAAATCTAGAGGAAAAGGGTGGGAAAGGATACTAAAAACTGTAAAGGGTAGTTGTAATGTACATTAAATTTAATAGTTATGAAAATAAGCAACAAGTACAATTCTTAGTGGTGCGAAAATATAGCGTCTTTTAGATTCAAGTTAAACTAGAATTAAGAAACAACCATAACAGGTAAAATTAAATAATATAAATTAATTCCACTGCGTGTCAGGATCTGACTTGACTGGACTGATGGCTTCCTTTAAATGACTCGACAGCAATCAATGAGCAATAACATAGAGTTTTCAACTCTCTCGTGTCACCTTGAAATACATTTTAACAGGCATGCGAGAACAACCCTATCTACGTTACCATTGACCAATATAAGAAAGGGGTTAAACTCTTGTGGAGAGCGCCCTTAGGAAGTTCGATTCTTGCCTGGCTTTATTCAGAAGGGCTGGATGGCTAAATGTTCAGAATGCTGGATGAGTACACAGGTGGAGTTGGTGGTGTTTCCGGGCTGCTGTGTGCTAGCAATCTTCGCTGGTATGAGGGTGGATGATTTACATCATCCAACCACTCAGTCGCTGGATAGAGGATACTGCAGGCCACTGCACCTGTGCACCACCTCTCCTTTCTGACCGAATTCTATTGCTAATAGTTCTCAGTGACAGAAAACAACCCAGCGAGCCGTGAGGGCTCACAGTAGTTTTCTTTCAATACACGTCTTGGATCTTGAAACCCTTCTATCACGATTAGTAATGATAATATTTAATTCTGTTGTACAAGAATGGCTGTTGGTTGAAAATTCAACAAGAGGTGGTGGTTTACTTTACTTTTATTACTTGTATTCTGTAAATCCTTCACGAAGGTTTACATCGAACTGCTTTTAACCAAAGAATGAGAGGGAAAATAGGGACAAAAATGTATTGGACCTTTGTCTTTAACAATTTAGAGAAGATCAGTCTAGCTGTTTACAAGTATAGAACAAGGAAACTGACTTCCATCAGAAAGTGCGATACCGTTCGATCCTGTGGTTTCAGAAGTTTTTCTTGTTAGGAGTGTTTAGTCAATGATGATGGTCACCTCAGGCATGTTCGCTGCGTTGGTTTGTTACAGCTGCATGGTAAAGAAGAAGCGCTGATGAGACTGAGAGGGAGAAGAAAAGTAAAAATTGTGCATAAAAGGAACTAGAACTGTCGACCAGCGACATTACACATAATGCAATAACTTTGATTCCCCTAGTTTTCGACATTCAATCGAATCGGTTATCATGATGCATGATGGGGTTTCTGTTGAGGTAGCCCTTTGGGGTAAGGTCACCAGTAACAGGCAAGGGTCTAGCAACAGTCTCAAGTTTGGACCGAAACATCTCTTAGGGGGTGAACTGATGTTTGTTGTGGTCCATTAGCAGAGTGTTGCCATCTAGTTTCATCTGAGCAAATTTTAATAGCCAGTTGGAATTTCCAGGCAATGGAGTTAGGTGAGCCACCACGAGATCAGTTGTGTATGTTGCTGCAGCTGGTTTCATTATTAGATGAAAATTTTCTATAATTATTTTCCATTGAAGAATGTAATGAATTGATGAACTTTTTTCGACATGTGAGCGTACTGGAGTTGTATTTTTTTAATGTTCGAACTAAGTGCTTTTCGTTACCAGTCTTTACACCTGTCTGTTCCTGAGGATAATGAGATTATTCGGAGTCTGTACTGAAGAACGAATTTATTCTCATGATTGTGTGATTGAATATATAATCAATCAATTTAGAGTACCCAAAAGCAGGCAAATGTTATAGGAGATGTTTTCTCATCAGGAAAACATTGTTGAGAAAATTTGAATAAATTTCAAGCTCAGAAAATTGAGTTAACCTAATGTCAAGTGATTTTTTAGGGGAATGACTATTTTCAACCAATCCATGACATATCTCACTGTAGAACGATAGCTTAGTTGAGCAGAGGTTCGATTGAACCCATATCCTGTCAGCTCTCGCTCACCAAATGAACATTAATCCCCAATTCGGGGTTCAAGAATGAATTACCCAATCTCGCCTGGCAACGCAGGATTTTCGCCGACTTCCTCGCCGTGGCATCTGCGACGTGACCATAATGGGGCGGAATGAGGAACCGATATAGAGGACACAATCAAACGAACGATTCGTTCACACGGAGGGAACGGACCGCGGGAGACCAACTGTCGATTGTCCTCAATTAAGTCAGGAAGAGCAGTTGAGGAGGGGGTTGGTCACAGATGGTCGGTCACCCCCGGAAAACCCTCCCTTTCCCTCCTCGCCGACGTATTAGTAGATCGCTAGCAATTAGCGTGGAGCATACCTTCCTGCTGGGGCCCCGTGTTTTTAACCGAGTACTAATTAAAACTGTGATTTACCCCTGCACAATTTATATTTCCTCATCATTAACATTCTCCCTGATTTTCGTTTTGCCTCTGAAGAAGTACTTTTAGAGATGGTCATTTCCTCTTATCAATATTAAGGTGGATGATAAAATACTGGATAGTAAAAACAGTCCGTTCTTTCAGTTTGAGTACCCAGTTTGTAATAATGGTGGTAATACAACAGATTAATAATAATTAACAGAGTAATAATGCTTCAAAATGGCTTAAAATTCTTAAACAGATTTCTTTGAAAATGCGTTCATACTCTCATTCTGCACCAATGGGATTTTTTCGACTTAGTTCTTGTGTGCAACGCAAACAAATATGCACAACTTTATCAATTACTACGCAATTTCTGGGTTTGATTCAGATGAAAGCTCATGTGCTTTCAATGGAAAATTGATTAAAAAATCTCGCAACTCAAAATTTTTGAGCCAGTTGGTAACTATCTTCAATTCCTAAAAACATTTTGCTAAAATGAAAGAATGAATTAATGAGCAATGGAATGAGCTTCGAAAATAATGTTGACATCAAAAAGTCCCTAGAAAAGTTTTTACACAGAAAGGTCGACAATTACTACAAGCGTATGACTCACGAGGTTAACAATAGAAAGGGTCTTGAAGGAGGCAGGTCGCATACCTAAAGTCGGCCAAGATATCGAAGGGTTTGAGAGAGAGAAGAGAGAGAGACTGTTAGGCTCTCTATCTAGACGGAATGGTTCGATGAAAATCCGTCGGAAAACGACACTAGCGATTTGAGGTTTTTCTGGTCAACCGTGATCGCCCCCTTAATGCAACCCAGCTGACCGTGGTTCTGGATGCTGTGAATGGTGATGTCGATGGGACGGAATGCCACCCAAACGCCCCGAGTTACCTTTCGACATCCTTCAGGACCGTGGCCAGCTGGGTTACCTTCGATTCATCGCCCAAGGTGCAAATTATGATAATTCTGATAATTGAAGCACCAAACTTCACATCTAACAACACAACGCATACCTACAGATGTCAATGATTAGCAAAATGTCAATCATGCAAATGTTAGTCCCAATCACACACCAGTATAAGTTGGTTTATGTATGATGTTTGAAAAAACTTCAGAAATCGTTTTAAAATTTTTCAAAACTTATTCGAATGGCTTAGTTTTTTATGGAAATTTGATAACATATTTCCGCTCTATCCAGATGAGGAGAGACTGCCGGAATCGACTAAAATTAATACCAAAACCTAAGTAATGAAAGGTTTGGACAAAAATAAACAAATTAGTAAATAAAAATAAAAGGAGTTTCAGAAAGAAGGATCCTGAAACCTGAAAAATATATTTGGGACAGTCTGTGAAGGAGGAACGTGGCGAATCAGATGAAACTGAGAACTCTATGAATTGATCGATCAACAAGATAAATTATCTTTATATTCATATAAATATAAATAAGTTAAATATAAATATATTTAATATAAATTATATATAAATATAAATATATTAAATATAAATTATATATAAATATAAATTTAGATATAAATTAATTATGAATAATAATTATAATTATAATGTATAAATTAATATTTAAATAATCATAAATATAAATTAATTATTTATAAATATATTAAATATTATATTTAATATAATGAGATTCATAAAATTCCAAAGGCTCCGCTGGCACTTGGTAAGATGTAAGATATAAGATGTATACAAAATATAAGATGTTGATACAAAGATGCCAAAGAGTTTTCAGAGAAGATGTCCAAGGAAGAAGAACGAAGATGAATGCAGATCGCGAACGAGTTTGATGGAAGATCCTTCTGACGTCATCTGGTCCTACCTGAAGAGTGGAAGTTAGTGACAGGGCCCTCTGGTAATTTGTAGTTCACCCCCCCCCCCACCACGGGTACATATGCTGATTTCTATGAGAGAGACGATTGACATATCCTCTCTTCACACCTACCGCCACCTACGTCACCTACCACAAATAGGATGACAGGGTTGAATGAACGTATGAATTTTTATTGGCCTACAAATACGAGTTACATACAATTTAAGTATGTGTATGGCAAGTCAATAATACAGTGCTGCGATGAGAGGGTAGTGTGGCCATAGGAAGCCCGGCCCCACCCACCTTGGTGGCGTCCCAAAGCCAAAAGCAGTGTCCTCAGTGACGCTCCGCATACAAGGCCCGAGGACAAAACCAGGAGAGGATGCCACCTCCGGGCGAGAACAAGGCCGCCCCAACCCATGATACACCGCCAGAGGCTCCAACACTGACAACAAGTGTAATCTAGTCTAAAAAACAAAGATTACACATAAAATCTATAACTAAAACTTTAGAACAAATGGACACGCACCTTAACCTAATATCACATTCATAATCACATAACTCTTCACAGCCAACATCGCATAATCTAACCATTATCACAGAGTCAATAATAACTACCTATAGTAGCGTTACATATATACTATGATACATATATACTATATAGTATGTCATACTAGTCAAATAACAATCAAAGTCAGTTATAATCTAAAACAGCAATTATCACAAAGTATACAGCAAGAGTACTCTGACTAAATATTCATCCGCTGATCAACTCACTATTATTTTTAACAGTTATTCTGAAGCATTCTGCTATCTATGATCCAATAATTTCGTCTACTGTGTTAACAGCGCTTGTCATTTAGGAAACATGTCAATTTTTTTCTGAAATGGGAGTAAGATGGTAATACTTTAATATATGAGGGAATGGCGTTATAAACTTTCATGCACATCTTTTGAGCACTGTTGGCTGTGGCTGTCTGTCGACGGTAAGGCACTGAAAGGGAAGAAACACACCTTAGGTCCCCATTAGTCTTAAATGCTTCCCCGTTGTTTTTTGCGTAGCACGCACATTCGAGTAGATAGAGTGACGGCAATGTCAATATTCTATACCTTCTGGAAGCATCTCTGCAGTGATCTCGGGAGTTTAATTTACCAAGAGTTCTAACAGCACGTTTTTGTATTAAGTACAACCGTTTGGCTTTGGGAGAATTACTCCAAAAATAAGTCCGTAGCTCAGGAGGGAGTGAAAAGTCGTCATCTAGGAAGTTGTGGAAGTAGGTTGTAGAAGTTCTCAAATTTTGAGAATAAGAGATGTATGTGCAAGAGATTTTTAATTCTTATAAGAACCTACAAACTTTATTCATGTGAGTTTTACTATATTGAACTACGAATTCAAGGCATCTTGTTTGTATCCGCATATTCATGTTAATGCGTTACTTTCAAAGCACACCTGAACACTCCAGGTTGCAAATAAATACCACCAGCTCGACCAACTTAGCCTTTGCCTCGTTGAAAATACCCCTGAATCGCCAACAATTCAAGTGCAAACCTCTCCCTTCGGTAGGTCCCGTGTTTTTAACCTGTACTAATTAAAACTGTGATTTAACCCCTTGCCGCCGTCCAGTCTTCCAACCCCTTCCTCGAATTTATACCTTCCCATTACCACCCAGGCTCCCTAATTTTCCTTCCACTGCTACCTACGTCCTCATCCCCTCATTTTCTGAGCGCCAAATTGCGCCTAAACGCCGCTCCCTCCATTTCTCATTCCCGTTGGCGGCTATGGGGCTCTCCCGAGGGCTTCCGCGGATTAAGGTACCTTACCTTACTCCGAAGGTATTTTTCTTCACCTCTCACCCTTTGACCACTTTTTTCCCTATTTTTATTATATGCCGTTGTTGGAACAGCCCCCTTCTACACCCTATTAGTCAACCGGTTGGAATTAATTCCACGGAAAGGTTGGTTGAAATTGTCAAAGCAGGTGTTGGTGGGAGGTAAAAAAAAAGAAAACCGCGCTCGCTACGCGTTGCCAAGAGCAAAATATGATGTTTATAGGGTAATATCATTAAACTTGATCCTCGCTTGTAATGAGGGAAGCTACGATTAAGGCAAATGACATCCACGTCGCTGTCGGCCATTTTAATTAAAAGTGGAATATGATATAAAATAGGTACCTACTGTAAGCTCACAGGGTATTGGGGAAACAGTGGGATTGAATAATCCCACCGCTGCCACCAATTTGTAAGCTCGTTCCTCATAGTTACTGCTGGGTTAGGGTGTATTGGGGAACAGGGGAGGGTTCGATCCCACCTCCGTTATACCAACACAACGTATTCGCTGTCGTACCTCCGGAGTACCAGGTGCAAGGAGGTTTCGAAACCTATTTGTTACTAGCAGTCCGTAAGTTCGTCTCGGCGTCTCTCAGCAACCTACTCCTTTTGTTCCCATCGATCCTATGTTACTAGCAAAACTATCAGGGAACTTATGACTAGTGAAAAAGAGGTACTTAACTGTATTGGTTTGGTAGCGATGTTCCTGAGCGGCTACGAAGAAGAGGCGGCAATGTTCCAGTTAAGATACCTTGAGACATTGTTATGAACTGATACCTGAAGGGTATGTTTGTGTATCGTTCTTTAAATAAATAAAGCAAGAATTTACGTTACTGTTGTTGCAAGTGAAGTTAAGCTACACAAGCAACAATCAAATAGGTAACATTTATAATAATTTACCACACAAATATAAAAGACACCTTGCATTCTACTGTCAACTCCGATGATGCAACAATGATAACAGAGATACCAAACTTGCAGAAGAGCTCTCAAGCGTTGATGCGGTTAACTACACATTTCACAACCTCGATGTGTCTTTTAACAAGACTCGTTTTGACTGCCTTTTCAACATCGGCTATTCTCCTGGGCATTTCTGACAAAGTTACAGAACACCCCCTCTCCCCCTGATTCTGATAACAAACTGAGCTCCTCCTTGATCAGCTGAGTGAGATAATTTTGCATCAGTTGGCCCGAGGAAGATGAAATATCCCAGAGTGTCTATTCAACACTTTAGAATATGAATTACGAGTACAAACTGAGCTCCTAGATCAGCTGGGTGAACTTAGTTCGCTCCTAGTGGAGTCAAGGAGTTGAAATTTCACAGGGAGCCTATGTAAGACTGCCTAATCTGGAGATAACAAACTTCCATGAGTAACATTATCGAAAAATACGTACCTAGAATACTAAACAGATAATATACCAAAATCCGTACCAATTTACAACTTTATATTTTAACATTATGTGTTTTAATCTTTTGACAAAATTAGCTTCATTGAATGTCTCAATTCTGGATCCTTAAATCTCATCTATGCAGAATCTCTTTTGAATACAGTTACCATCTTATCTCCTCTCAATGCATGATCTTCTTCCCCTTCGAGTTTTTCATTTTCCTAAACCCCTTCAAACGGTGGATTCCGACCCCTAGAAACGTTGAGGGTTGTTCGGGTAGGCCCCTGGAGAGCTATTCATTACTCCTGTGGGGAGAGACCTCGCTCATTATTTTACATGCTCCGCACTATCAATTAAAAAGGTTCCCATTCCTTTGGGAATGGGGTTGATTGAACAGAAGAACAAATTATTATGAATTTCGGTAGGTACTACTATCTATGTAAATCCTTCGGGAAGCATTAATTTATTTTATTGTTCACTACTTTAACCTACCCCCCTCCCTTTCATCCCCCTTAAAAAAACTATTAATTAAGAATGCGTAAATGATCACCATCAAACTCCCTACTGTATTATGTAGGTACGTTCAATTTATTGACTCTAAGGTAATAATAATAATAATCATAAGTATGAAATAGCCATAGGTAATAAACAATACACAGTTTCTCGCATATGAAGCAGACTAATTCGAAAAACGCGTTTTGATGCAGACTTTTGCTTTCAACAATTTATCTGAAACTTCAAGAATAAACGTTGAAAAACTTATATTTGGCGATGTAATTTTTTCTGAAATTTTCCATTTGTTAAATACGCCATAAATATTCATTAGTCATTACAACTTATGTCTTTGAATATGGAAACAGTAGGAATTCACCCCTCAGTCCACTTTAGTTTCGTTCTAAAAACCCATCACGCGTGCCGGGGACAGAAATGAGGTTCTTATTGAATAAACCATCAGCCCCTCCCAAAACTTTTTTTCAGTGTCGGAGGCAACTAGAAATATTTAGAAGAGTCGAAATATCATCAGTCGGTGTCATAAATAAATTATTAAAATGTACCCGTCTCCAGTTTATATTAATTAATTGTAAGATTTTTCGGTTTTCCATTGGAATATCACGGCGGAGAAAAACTTGTCTCTAATTAATAATTTACTGCTTACATGACATTTAATTTTGATTGTCCAAACATTCACACTCAAATCGGCACCTAAACAACACTAAATTTGTCGAAAACTGTTATTCCGAGGAACCGGTTGAAAATGAACAGTTATCGAATCACGGAAATCGAAGAAGAGAAATCGATGAAAAAATAATCGTTCTACCCGTTCGCGCGTATTACTTATGTCATTTCCATAACTTTTGCGTTAAATTTAAATTCTTAATATTTTCAAGATAAGTATGTAGCTGTTGTAAACAAACCTGTTATGATCAATAATCACTCGAAAATGTACCAAACATGAATGCAATTAAACTTTATTTTTTAACGGGAAAGAACGAACTGATTCATGGTAACCAATAGCTGAGTACCAAATAGAAAAATCTCTTCCCTGAACTATGAAGTAAGTAGGTTTCTTATGGTTCGTTTGAAGAACGATAAACGATAAACACGTACGATAAACCGGACAGCACAAAAAGAGACGACTCAAAGAAAAAACGCTGCAAATTATTTCACAAAGGTTTATTGTTTTTCTGTATAGATCACTCGTCTGCAAAGATCGCAGATTTGGTGTAGTAACTATTTATTTATTTTTTTACATACCAACCATAGGTGCCTGTTAACTACGAGAGTTTTAGAGCTAGGGCATTAATGCAAATTTCAACCCTTAATTTCCATTTGTGCAGCAAAGCTTTGGGTTGGAATTGTTTAATTTGAAATTAACGCCCTAGCTCTAAAACTCTCGTAGTTAATAGGTACTTATGGCTGGTTGGTAAAAAAAGAAAAAATAAATAGTGACTACAGCAAAGCTGTGACGTTTGGAGACGAGTGATCTGTACAGGAAAATAATAAAACTTTGTGAAATAATTCGCAGCTTTTTTTTTTTTTTACCTACCAACTATTGGTAGGTACTACCTACCACACCATACTACCTTCACACCTTCACAATCAAGTTTAAACGCTTCACGCTAGATTCGAAAAATAGGGAGCTTCATATGGAAATTTGATTGATGGTTGCTCAGAAAGCACAACTGAATACAACTCGAAGACATGAACAGCGATCGCATTTTAGTCAGATAAAATTTCAACCGAGATTAGAACTCTTTGGTAATTCACACTTGTTATTTCGTTTTATCGAAGGAAAACCCTGAAGTACTCGTAGGGAACGAACGGATTGTCCTACAGAGCTCCGCGTGGTCTCTAAAAATTATAAAATTTCAATACTATCTTAAATTGATGAAAAAACGATACTTTTATTTCGAGAGTTTTCGAGCTAGGGCACTTTTGAAACTTTCAACCCTCAATTTCCACCCCTTAGAAGTGACTGACAAGAACCAAAATGGCTGAACCAAAAGCTTCGCGGCACAAAGAGACCCCAAATGGAGCCCACATACCAAATTTGAACAAAATCGGTCCAGGGTTGCTAAGAAAAGTGCCACGGACGGAAAATTTTTTATTCGATTTTCGGATTCTACGTACCTTGAAACGTAAACCAACAAATTTTGAGGGGGTGTTGAAAATTTTTTTTGTTGGTCGATTCCAATGGTTCATTATTGAAAATAATAAACCAAAAATCATAGGTACTCTTCAGTAGCTACTTAGCCGGGTACTTGGTACGGCATAGAAAATAACTAATACTTATGGTGCAATACAAAAAAGTCCAT
Organism: Apolygus lucorum; assembly: GCA_009739505.2. Taxonomy (NCBI): domain Eukaryota; kingdom Metazoa; phylum Arthropoda; class Insecta; order Hemiptera; family Miridae; genus Apolygus; species Apolygus lucorum. The sequence continues at coordinate 49,155,173 of CM019176.2, read as the reverse complement.
CCATGCAGCATGAATTAATGAGCGAATTTCTGAAGAAATCTTTCAGTTGAAGTTATGGTTAAGAAAAGGAACAATGATGTTGCAATTTCTTTTATAACGTTTTTTTCTACACGATTCTTGGTTCGTTCTTTGGTTATTGGTTATTGGTTCTTTGGTTATGTTCTTGGTTATTTTTAGTAGACCATACCTACCAACATAATGTATGCACCGGGTCTGCTTTGAAGATATTAGGAGTCCATATTCATGTTCTACTCGTCTCCACGAACTCATAGAAGAAAAACTTCAGGGATCGTTTCAGAATGTTCCAAGACGGATTTCAGTGAAAATATTTTTCGAAAAAGTCCATTCTAAATATTTTGAGGCCATTGCAGTAGCTTCATTTTCCTTGACAATTCGCTAAAAGAACATTAACACCATTCACAGCCTTCTAAGTCTTTTATTTGGGAGGATAAATTTTTAGGATTCAGGAAGAAACGAATGGGTACAACTTTTCCATATCTGTTACTTGGTAGGCTCAGCATTCAATTAAATTATCAAATTATTATTGAGTTGATACGTTCCTTAGATAATCAATCAAAGTTTGTCTTAGGTAATCAGTATTTCAATATCCTGGCACCCTTGGTCAACTTCTAAGGACCAAAGCTATGGTTCAGTAGAACATACATTTTGAACTAAGGAACTTCGAGTATCATGATTTAAAACAATAATTGGAAATTAAATTCTAATCTTCATCTCACTTCAAACTAACATGATATTCCAGAAGATGGCTAAATCTACGTGTATGAATAGTCTTCATTAATAAAATAACCGTCTGCATCTAAGTAAACCCAAACGAGAATAGGTGATCCATTGTTTGATCCTATTCAATATCGATGTTTCTGAGTATTCCTACTTGTAAATGAAGTAAAGTTACGGTATTTATGCTAGTAACGAGATAAAGTTCTAAGGAAGGGGAACGAAAAGTTTGGGTTATTGATATTGAGGGAGAACCTGCCAAAGAGGGAAGCACTGTATTTCAAAGAATGGGGAAGTTAGAAATAATTACAACGTAATACTGCCCATAAATTTCGTACTAGGTAGAAAGATTTATACATCCTGAAGAATGAAGAGAGGATTTTTCGAGGGTGAAACTTTCCGGAATACGAAAGGCCACACTTAATAATTAACCCGTAGCTAGAACATTCGAATTCAAGTTGCTGCTCAGTAAACCACCCATTCTTGCCCATTAGCAGGTTTCTAGTAAATAGACTGGAAATCCACCAACTTGTACCAGCCAACTCGTTTATGGTACAACGTAATGACACCCTGATGTGTATCTTGTTACTTGGCATCTGCTATTTTCAACTCTACTACACCGTCATGCCATGTGTGTAACTGATGACCACCTGTGAAACCGGATCTCTTTGGTCGGTCAATATTTGGTTTAAAAAATTGTTCCTGCTGACAATAAACGTAGGATAATTTGATCACGGCTCCTACGGTTTGTATTTCCCATGGTATGATACTGTGGAGTTTCTCTTGCAGCTGCTTCAGATGTAAAACATGTTATTCTTGTGGTGTGCAACATTATCACACTCAGCACGTGTTAACACCGCATCATTACTTACAAGATTCCCGACCCCAAGCCTTGAAAGGAATGCCATCGTGTTAATCTGAAAGGATCTCCCCACGTCTGGCATCCCTTTCCACGGGGGATGTTCAAGTTGTCTCGGACGATATTGCCACAGTGGCCGCCCTTAGAAGGAAAGGTTCGGATATTGGCCCCCGAACGACAAAAGGAACCTTGGGGATGAGTAATCTCTAATAACAATAAATTAGTAGCGAAACCCAACAAAGGACCAGCCTGGACTCTTTGTCCGGTCTTTTGGGGTAAGGAATGCCGTTTCTTTCAAACCTTCACCAAAGTTATGGAACCTTTAATAAGATCAGGGGCTCTGGAGAATGACGGCGAGGGCAGATTGGGCGAGGCGCGGAGGGATTGCACTGATATTGCTCCACCCCTTCCACACAACCAAGGGGGATGGATGGGTTACAAAAAGACTCCTTCACTTCCCAAGACTTGAAACCAGCTTGTTCCTTCTGTCAGTTACCTTATCCGGATTTCATTCATTTTCTTTCTGTTCGTATTATTTCTTCGGTTCGACTGACGTCGTGAGTTGCAATCATAAACTAGTCCAGATCCAATAATAAAAATGTCTTCAGTGATATCAGATGACCAGGGGCGTTGGGTGACCTCCGAAAGTGGTGAGGCACCAAACCACAAAATTCACGAATTCACTGTTCGGGGATTAATTTTAATCATAAATGTAAACGAGTTGTGAGGTTGATTTTCACCTCAGTGTGACTTCCTACGGTGATAGTTTGGCATTACTAACGACTTTTTCATAGAACAAGAAGAAGTCCACTGATAAGGCATGGGTGGGTTTTAATCTTTCCCAGCTCTTAGCAAGTTATTATGTACGGTGGTAGCAAGGCCTGCCACCAGAAGGCCTACCATGAGAAGGTATAAGATAGGTATAAGTTGACTTATCCGTTCGAAGTGACGTTGTAAATCTATGATGAACTGTGAAAACTTACTTAAGTGGTTTTTTCCAAGAACACTATTACACAGGTAATATAGATCACGATTCGAACTAAATTTGCATAAACGGAAATGGATGGATTAAAATCAATGTGGAATAATGAAGCCTCGAACCAAGATAAGATAATAACTGATAACTGATGAGAGAATCTATCGAGTTGAATCGAAACTTGTCATTATCAGAGAGTAAACGGACGAGACCTGCATTTTTGAGTCAGAGCTAAGGAAGTGAATGAGCAGAAATGCGAAGAGGTAGCTAATCACAACATCTCCCCCCCGTTGAGAAATCTTAGGTTACCTAGTCAGGGAGGCTGCTTTGGCCGGCGTTTTCCAACCCAGTGAGAACGCGCTATTTTTGACTGGCTTCGGAGTTTTTTTGTTATTGTTCCTTATTGACAGGGCGGGGGATCTGCTGACCTCAACGTTTGTCTGAATAGGTGGTGGCTCGACTCGTGTCTTGGGAGGGATTTGTTTTGATTACCCAATCTTAATGAATTATCGTTTCTCTGAGAAATGTTGAGGAGACCATTCGGGTCCTACCGACTGCGCCACACTGTTGAATCATCAAAAATTAACTTCCCTCGACCGGGGATTGATCTCCTATCATTCCGATTCTGAATCGGAGCTCCTACCACATGAGCTAAGGAAGTGAATGGACAGAAATGCGAAGAGGTCGCTGATCACAACACAATCGATTATTGGGCAGGTACTTATCAATTCCCTACTACTTTTTCTCCTTCTTCTTCTTCTCTCTAGGTTCTATCTGGTGACTAACTTCCACTTTCTAGTTCCACCATGGATACTTGTAATTTAACCCTTTAAAAAGATCCGTACTTCCGTGGATCATCAATGAGTTTTGAGAAAAAAGACTTTCTACTAGGGATTTTTTTCTACTTTGGGGAGAAGACCTTTTGAAGCGAGTTTTTTCAACTTTGAGATAAAAATTTAACTTTTCACGGAAATTTTGCCAGGGAAGGACCTTGAATGGCCATATGAACCTCTCAATGCACATGACATAATATGTCATAATATGCCATATTATGACAGAACATGGCTCCCTTCATTGAACCGTCTTGTTGAGGTTCTATGAATGGAGATTCCTTGAATTGAGGACTCTTCCAATCGCCTAGACTCGGAACCTGCTTGTTATCAGATTCGGAGTACAATTTAGTTCCTAGAATGAAAAAAACGCTGCAAATTATTACACAATGGTTTATTATTTTTCTATAGATCACTCGTCTGCAAAGCCACCAACCATCCAACATGAAGAAAAACATCGATCGTATTTCGGACAGCTATAATTTGAACGGAGGTTAGGCCTCTTTAGCGATTCACACTCGTGTTTCTGATTTATCGTACGTCCAAATCTTAAATTCTCGTAGAGAGCGAACGATTTGTCCTACAGAGCTCCGGGTGGTCTCAAAAAATATTAAAAATTCTATAGAATCCTAAATTTAAGGAAAAACAATACCTTTATATCAACATTTTTTGAGTTAGGGCGTTTTCAAAATTTCAAAATTCATTTTGGAACCCTTAGACGTAACCTACATTAACCAAAATCTTTGGGGCACGACTAGACCCCAAATGGAGCCTACATACCAAATTTCATCGAAATCGGTCAATTCTAAGTGGCCGATTCAGCTTTGTTGGCCGGTTATTTGCCCATAACTTCTATATGAATTAAGCGATCGGAATAGTTCGATGTTAGGACCAACTAGACCCCAAATGGAGTCTATGTGCAAAAAAACGGGTTTTTTAGACCGATTCTAAGGCCTTTTATGGCCCGGACGGCGGACGGCGGACGGGGGACGGCGGACGGGCATTGCAAATTTGGATTCTACGCACCTTGAAACGTAAAGTGACGAAGTTTGAGGGGGGGGGGGTTATAAACATTTTTTGCGATACGATCACATAGGCTTATTATTAGAAATAATAAACCAAAACAAGGGAGGAAAAATTTGTGCCAACTTTCCCGTAGTTCGGCGAAGAAAACAGTATCACTCACGTATTCCTGGGCTTGGAAAATTATCTGAGCTGAACCATAGGATATATACTTACCAAGAATTTGTACCATTAGGATTAGTAGCGTGATAAGGGTTGGAGGATCTTCGTGTATAAGCAAAGATACCTTTATAAGAAGAAAATTTAGAGAATCTGTTGGAGAATTGAGCAGGCTATTATAAGCATACCCTTTTTACATAAATCACGCAAATTCACAATAAATTATACCTGACTAGTTCATCATGAAAATTCAACTCTGTGTAAGCAGGTATTTTTTGATGATTTTCTGAGACTCCCAAATAAAAGAGACATTGTACCCAGTACCCACCCTTGTAAAACATCCTTCTAATGCGTTTCTACCAAGATTGCAGCTTTTAAAATTGATGACCCAAGTTGTGAATTGATGGGAAGAGCCCGTGAAGGCCCTTTGAAAGCTGTTTCTTCATTATGCAAACTCTCTTTTCCGAGGACGGCGTTCTACTCTTACATTATTTGCCCGACCCTGTTAAACTTTGAACGTATCGAGAAAGCCCTTTTGTGCTTTCGTAGAGGTTTTCCATAAAATACGAATAATCAAATTCCAACGGAAAATTTTGTATGAGAAGGTTGAGCGGAAAAAAACGTGGGTGTGTAGTGGGAGAGACGTCGGGGGTGTTTTTGTTAGTAATATGTGTTGATGGAGGAAAACCACATACGTTGAAAAAATCACAGTTAAACATTCTGAAATTTAAGATACTTGATTGTATTTATTTAAACTATGTTACGTTTGAGTCTTTTGAATTAATGTTCGATGATGTTGTTGGGAGTGGGGATCCTTATAACAATTACTAGTACTCATATTTTAGCCCAAGTTCTAGGATTAGGTAGCTTTTGCACAAGTGGTACACCTAGGTATGTCTAACCGCTTGTCGATTCTCTGGCCTTCAAATTGACTTCACTTTTCTCCCTTAATGCCATAAAATTAGGCCTATAATTTTGCCCTTCGATTTTGTTCTTACTCTACTTTTATGACTATTGTTTAGCTTGTTTTGAAACATTTCAGTTCGGGGAATGATTTTAAATCAATCCACTTCTAGAAAATTCACGTCAATTCATTAGGCTTATGAAATAAGTAATTTAGTAAGCAAATATTTTTAAATATTTTTGTTTGTGCAATATCTTTAGCCATGAAAATTCGGTTTATTCATGATTCTGTACTCTCTACTCCTGACCAATGTTTTTGAATTAAAACAGCCGGACAACGGATGAGAGTTAGAAGAGTATGGGTAAATCCTCGCCCCAAGCAGTGTATATTTTATAAATGACCATTTCCTTATTCAAATTCCTACTTATGCGAGTCTTCTTGTCTCCGGTAAATATGATAATCCGCCTCATCCCCCCAGCTCCAAAAAGAATTATGTAGATGTCTTGGGTTCTCACTCAAGTCGCAAAATAGATTTCTGTGCTAGAGTGGTAGAGAAACAAAGACCACGAAAAAAACTCAATTTACCAGCGAGTATGTTAATTTATAATCCTTTTCTTCTTTATTTCTCCCAAGGTATTGTTCTGCGTATTTTTGCAAGAAAATACGCGTAGGAATAAACAAGGGAGATTATGCAGATTTTCCCCAAGGTCTCGCCGAAAGGCGATAGCGGTCTTGGAAGGACTTGAAGGAAAAGTTTCAAAATTAAATTTTTAATGTCGACGCCTCTCTGGGCTCTGATGTATCCGCCAGAATTATTAGAAGTATATTTCCATATTTTCCATAGCTTTTTTCGGGGATATTGCGGCACCCGAGTCCACCCTCCTGAAGTTTTCGAGGGTCACGGGCGCCCTTGAATGGGTTATTTCCGGCCTGGTGCTACAACGATTATTTGGCGCACTTTAAATTCCATGAATGCTTAATAACAACTCCTTCTCAGTCTCCCTATTTTCCCCTTCTGCTCCATAACACCACATCTTTCCTTTTAGTTGTGAGGCGGGAGGGGGTGACCTTCAAGGCCAAATCTTCAGTTAGTCGTTTTATTAAAAAAGGTTCGTTTGGGTTCTTTTTTCACATGCCTTACATAACCGCCAGTAGTAGGACCGTACTATCTCACAGAACCAGTATAAAGTCGAGTATTGCACCAGACGAATCTTTTGTGAATCACTTGTATGTTCCTGGAGGGTAAACTTTTCAATTTGAAATAGTGGATTATGGCAAAGGCTTATAATAATAAAGGTATAATAATAAATTAGTGATGTGGAGAGTGTGAGGTTATCCAACTTATCTTCATGGAGATTTTTTTTTACGAGCGGTTGTCTCCATCCGAAGAGTTGACTTGGAAAAATTCGTTGACTACTGAAGGCAGTGGAGGTTTCCTGTTATAGGAGGAAGTTAGCACTAGTTGTCTGATCTGATAAGTCGATCTGATAAGCTGATAATGTTTGTCGTTTTGATGTCGCATGTCGAATGTCTTTCTAGCTCCGAATCGATCCCTACTCAGCCTTCGAAGGCGGAGTTTCAATACAGTGTTTCAACTCGTAGGTATGTTCGGTTGTTGTCGAAAATAGACGAATCGGGTTGGTACAGCTGTAAAATAGCTAATACAAAATATTTTGTTGAGTAAGTTCACACTTGAGGTGTACGTCGTCCAACATTTTTTTCATTGTTGAATAAATTGGAATTATTTTAATGGATGATGGTTGATATTTATGGCCTATCTGTGATAGGTCGGTATTTATGACCTTAATATAAATCTCCACACGTTTTCATTATTGTACTGAATTACAAACTTTTAGAGTGATTACACTCGATAACCATGTTTGTTTGATAAATACGTCGAAGCTGTACCGATTTCAATACTTTGAGCAGAGTACCAGGTAGTAGAGTCCCTTATACCTGTCGTTTGTCGTCTTTGAGAAAGCGATTGACTCCTTGAACCAAGACATCTTGTGAACTGTTCTAGTCAAGCTGGACTACTAAGCAAGATCATAGATTTTATAACGAGCCAATATGATGGATACATTTTGTCAAATGGTCGACAAGGGACGGGCCCAATCAGAATCGAGGCAGGTGTTGAAACAGGGCTACGTATTATCACCAGTTCTTTGTGGCTCTTGATAGTGTAATGAGGGCGTCATTGAGAGGAAGATAGCGTGGAATCCATTGGGTATTGAGGGAAAGACTTGATTACTGATCTGGAAGCAAAGTTGGATGTTTTGATCAAAGTCGCTAGAGGCGATGGTCTCACCATCTATGTAGACAATAAAAAGTAGATGAGGATTAATCAGTGATGCCACAACCAACTTGCTGGGGGATGACGCTGATAAACGGACAGATCTTTATGTCTACTGAGGTAACATAGTTACCTGTACGAGCGGCTTTGGACGATGTGAAGGGTCGTATATAAAAAAACGCTGCAAATTATTACACAACGGTTTATTATTTTTATATAGATCACTCGTCTACAAAATCACCAACCATCCAATATGAAGAGAAAAATCAAAAAAAAAAAAAAAAAAAAAAAAAAAAAATCAAAATCATCAACCATTGATCGCATTTTGGTCAGCTCTAATTTGAACGGAGATTAGGCCTCTTTTGCGATTCACACTCGTGTTTGGATTTATATATATATATATATATTTCAATATAAACCCTTAAATTTTCGTAGGGAGCGAACGGTTTGTCCTACAGAGCTCCGCGTGGTCTCAAAAAATTCTAAAAATTCTGTAGAATCTTAATTTGAAGGAAAAACAATACCTTTATATCGAAATTTTTTGAGTTAGGGCGTTTTCAAAATTTCAAAATTGATTTTGGAACCCTTAGGAGTGACCTACATCAACCAAAAGCTTCGGGGCACAACTAGACCCCAAATGGAGCCTACATACCAAATTTCATCAAAATCGGTCAATGCTAAGTGGCAAAAGTGCCGCGTACGGCGTACGGCGTACGGCGGACGGACGGCCAAATTTTTATTCGATTTTTGGATTCTACGTACCTTGAAACGTAAACCATCAAATTTTGAGGGGGTGTTAAATTTTTTTTTTCTTGGTCGATTCCAAAGGTTCATTATTGAAAATAATAAACCAAAAGGGTCTTCGTAGAACTCCATCCAGTGTGGGTTTTTCCACAAAACTGAAAACTCTCGAAGAATACAAAAATGAAAACTCTCGAAGAATACAAAAATGCGGCTTTTCGACACCTACGTTAATCAGTTCGTCTCTATGGTAGTTATAAGGTCAACCGTTCGCCCGCTCCAAACGTTCATAATCCGCTCCCTGCGAAGAGTACTGGTGATATTGCGACCTGAAACGATGTCAAATGAAGAGTAATGGAGTGCTATCGACGAATTACCAATACATTTGGAGAAAAATACAAACAAAATGGAAGTGAATTTGGGAAAATCCCGATGGTGCTGTGAAGAAAGAAGGCCTCCAGTGGAACTATCAGAGAGAGACGAAGAGAGAAACCTACAAAGACCTGGGTGAGGTTGGCCGACAGGGAAGGCCAGACAGAGAAAACTTGGCAAGGCGCGAGAAAGACTGCTACCCAGCGTACTTAATGAATGGAATACACTCATGATAGAAGGTCTATGAATGCTCCAATAGTATTCAACGGAACTAGATAAAAATAAAATAGATAAAAGTCGTAGAATTATTTTTTGTACAAATTTCTTTGTTGAATACCAGCGACGTCTATCTACTCGTGTATGGGGACGAAGGAAATAATTATACTATTGTAAAACCCTTTGGCATAAATCAATTTGAATTTTTAGCAAACGTTTGGCATACTGTTTTGAACGTTTGGCATCTCAATTTGAACCCAAATCCATTACGTTTAGACAACTACTGGAGTTCTGTCCACCTTTATTCCTTCTACAATGTTCAACAAAGTGTTTTTTTCTTTCTCTCTATTATACTGTTGTTCAAGATTAATTCAAAATCTTAATTTTTGTCCCTTTAGATTTTTAAACTATTACATTGTTTTGTTTATCAATAACTTGTATTACAAGTTATACTCTATCTAACGTCTTATTATTCTGCCGTAGGTATGACGAGTTTTGGAGTATTGGCGCGAGCATCCCATCGGTTCGAGGACCACCAAAGTAAGAACATTTTTGAGAATAATGAATGTTAACGTCACAACTTCACCCCTCTAATTTACACTTTGGATAGTGAAAATACCTCACACATCTCTCATTACCGCACAGTTTTCAATGAATGCTTCATTAAAATCATCGTTCTGTTCCCAATTTATTTTAATTTGTTACATTGAACTTATTTACATTCACGTATTCATTGTCAGAATATTTTTCCACTGCTTCTCAATATTTTTATATTTGATTGATCAGCGTTTGTCCGCCCATCAGAGTTGTTGTTGATTTTGCATATTTGTCCTCTTATGTAAATAACATTCATCCTTTTCTCTTCACATATACACTGGCACATTTTTATAGTAGGCACATTCGTGAATGTCGAGGTGAAGGTGTTTGTATGCCTTGTTCTTTTGTTATCATTTTGCTTCACAATGAAACAAACCCAAACAACTATTCCACGGTGGAGTTCTTTTCAATTTCTGTTGGATACTCTTTACGTAAACGAGAATCGAAGTACAAAAGTTCTGTAGAAATAGCATTGTTTGTGATGGAATTTCATCGACTTTGTCTCAACTGGTGTTTGAGTTAAATTTGTCTTCTCGCATCTCGTTATAAATAATATCTAACCTCGAATGTGTCCGTGATTGGTCACTTTCGAGTTGACGACTGTTCGTACCATAATAACTTACCAAATTTACTATAACCTATGTTAGTACAAATCTAATGCATTCACATTGAAAAGCTTCTAAATTTTATTACGGCTCATCTACCATCCACGTTAATATGTTTTAGTAATATTGGTGGTATCCAAAAGCACGATGGAAGCAATCAGAAAGTAAACCAATTAGAATGAAACCCTAGTCTTTGATCAAACAATTAAAATCTTATTAAAATCCTATATCTAAGAACTAAAAATACTGAAATGCCAAAATAAATTGGTATGTTCTTTCACAATTGGATAGCCAGGCTAGGTGTTCCCACTTCAAGACTTGGACTATGGACATTGTTATCCTTTTCGTATCTCGTTGCAGCAGGGGAAAAGGGAGGATATTAGTAAAACTAGTACTGAAACATATTGTTTAGTAATGCATGCATTCCAGGGGACGTCCCATTGGATAAGTATTGGATCAGTTTAACCAGTTGTTAAGCGATAAGACTGTTTCTCTCGATGTAATTTATTTATTACTTTAGGGAAGAAATAGTGACACCCCCCCCCTCCCCTCCACCGTTATAAACCATAACACTTCTAGCCGCATGGGAGCCTCGAATCTGAAGAGCATTTTAAAATCCATGATCTACGACACCCAACATGCGAATTCGAGTTCACCCCCCCCCCCCCACACCACCACCACCAATGGTGCCAGTCTGGCACCAAAGCGGAAATACGTCGTAACAATGAACTTTCATCTATTAGGTTTAGTAGGCAGTCCGTCGAATGTCACATCCGTATTCAAGGTGAAACACCAAAAAACCCAAGAAATTTGAGGTTTATGGTGCCCTGGCACCATGGTGGCACCACTTTTATTTCCATGGTGGTACAGAAAGTAATTCATGCAAATCCTAAGGTATAATGAGAATTTTTCCTCAATTTCAAAGCTTGGATACAATTAGTAAGCAGTAAAGGAACCGAAATATTGAAAAATTGGATATTTTGTTAATATTATTCCCCCACCCATCCCCTCCTCTTGCAAATTTTGGTACTCTGGTGAAATCATGTACAACTCGGAAGTTATTTTAATCAAACAAAAAATGAAACACACAAAAAGTTGGAAATTGAGGCCTGGGCAGAGTTTATAAGATTATGCTCGCAAACGTACGTTTTTTAAGCATTAACCCCCCCTTTCCCCCCCTTAAAAGGCGAAATTCGAAATTCCGGCGCCGTAGTGCACAACTAGATAGTTTTCCGCGTCGAATAAAAAAGAACCACGAAAATCGGTTGAGAATTAAGGCCTGGGCAGACGACACAAGATTATGCCCAAAAACACACGTTTTTTGAGCATTAACCCCCCCTTTCCCCTCCTTAAAAGACAAAATTCGAAATTCCGGCGACGTAGTGCACAACCAGATAGTTTTCCGCGTCGAACAAAAAAGGAACCAGGAAAATCGGTTGAGAACTAAGGCCTAGGCAGAGTACACAAGATTTTGTTACACACACACACACACAGACATACAACTATGGTTTTTTTTCTCGCGGATTTGGATTCAGAATGGTCTAAAACGGATTACTGTGTGGTTATTTTTTTTTCTGTTGAGTGTTGTCCTCCTTCACCCCAGATCGATCGCATAAGGACGCCCAAGTCTTACTGTGGGACGTCCTAAAAAGTAGTTCGACCATCCTCATTCCAGTGGAATCATAGAAGTTGTATTGGGTCATAATTTATATTAGGTAGTTTTGAAGAAGTACCCACCTGTTGGGATTGACATTTAAGCTTAAAAAATACACCTCCCACTCAGGCTTCCACCCACGTGTCTGGCTGACGATGAAGGAAGTAGATGCCCATTCCCCTTAGTAACATACCTTTGAAACTTACTTTTGCAACCAGAGTTAACTGGATTGTTGATTACTCCCACGCCTATTATCCAGTAATACGACCTCGTAGTTATTCAGCCTCAAACTGCTCCTACACAGGTAGTTACCGACTGGTGTAGAAGAAAAAGTCAGAGGGTCGTAAAAATTCGAAGCGCTTTTAGCCGCGAAATTTTTCTCCGGAGGCGGCTTTGTGTTAAAGAGCACTTAAAAGGCGCTCATCTGGGGCTTTAGAGTGATATAAGCGCACTCTTTTCCCTGTCGTTTCGAAAAAAGAACCCACTAAATCTTGGACATAAGATAGTTCGTCCCAACCCCGTTTATACACAAGGGCGGAACCAGCCGGAAGATGCTTTCTCTTTCAATATGCGAGGCGCTATAAAGCCGGAAAAAAGAAATCTTCTCCTTCTAGGATAAGTCCCAGGAGTGCAGCTCTGATAAAGGACTTGCTAGAGTAGGTTCTAGGGACTAACCTAACCCACACCCTGTAGGCCTAAAAATCCTCTTTTAGCAGTGTCTCAAAGACACGCTGTGATTTAGGTCCTGCCTTATCCGCGGTCTCACCTCGCCGCCCACACTCGACCACGAATTTCCCCCGCAGCGTTTCACTTTTTTCCCCCGAATAAACCTCTTTTCTTTCTTCCGACGCCCCAAGGAGCTACTTTTACTAGATAAATATTGTCGGTGGTTTGGTGGAAGAAAAAGGGATATTCTTCAATTCTCGACGAGAGGCGTAAAATACAAGGAGTTCGTGTTTACAAGAATACAGGTGTTTTTGAGTCTCATGAAGAAACCATGATCGTGAAGATATCTTTCAGGATTTTGGTTAATGAGGAATTAAAAACTACTAACCAACAAAACTTCAACTAGCCAAACGAATAAACTTTTGGAAAAATATGAATATAATATAAAATAAAAGAAGTCTTTGTTTACAGGAAAACTGATATTATCAGTAATTACGTGAAGAAACCAGGATTGTGAACATATCATTCATTTAAGATTCGTGATCATCAGAAACAAATAACCAAGCAGACAATCGATAACAAATTCATTTTAGCTAATTGGGCTATAACCAGTTAAAACCATCAGACCAGCAAATTATACTATAACCAATCGGAATGTAACCAACTAGGCTACAATTTACCAGGAAAATGAACATCCAACTAAAATTTGAGGTGCCCTTGTTACAAGAAAATCGATGGGTGTCAGTCACGTGGAAGAACCCAGCGCCAAATACAGGGGTATGATTATTTTGAAAATAATTGGTACGAATAATAATTGGTAGAATTGGTACGAAAACTAAAATTTAACGTAGAACTATCCAAAATAACATACCTATACAGGGTGTCCGAGAAAGATACGGCCAAACTTCAGGGGTCAATTCTACAAGGTATTTCCAACAAAAATGCCTAACAGCAAACCCCTTGTTTTTTCAAGTTTTTCAATTTAGAGATTTGTTCGTATGTTGAACCTTGTCTCCTTTATTTTCCGAGAAAATTAAATTCCGATTACACTGTTGAAAAGAGCATTAAATTTAGCACCAGATGAGCTACAACAAACATTTTAAACCTTGCATCTAGTTAGATTTTTTCTAGTCCGAACTTAAAACTTTGCGATATTCGAGTTTTTTTGACGGAATTCTCAAGAAATATTCACTCATTTCATGTAGAGGAAATTCAATGCGGTTTTCAGCAAAAACAACAAAATTTCAGGTTTCCAACGGTATAATCAACACAAATTTTACAATCGAATTTACGGGAGAAATTTGCGTTTAAACGCGGAAAAACGTGGATTTTTTCAACGAAATTTACGGGTTTAAGGAGAATTCTCGGGTTGAAGGGTCTCCGCCGCCGCTCCTCTCACTCTCCATTCAACCCCGAACCCTCCTGTCTGGAGGTAGATTTCGTTGAAAAACGTTTTTCCGCGTTCAAACACAGATTTCTCCCCTAAATTTGTTTGTTAAATATTTTTTGATTATACCGTTGGAAATCCAAGATTTTGAGGATGTTTTTGCTGAAACACGCATTGGATTTCTTCTACAGGAAATGGGTGAAAATCTCTTGAGAATTTGTCAACGAAACTCAAAAATTGCAAAGTTTTACATTTGGACTAGAAAAATTTGACTAGATGCAACATAAAATATTTTCTGTATAGATCACTGGTTCTCCATCAATCGCACCTACCACCATCTGTATTCTCCCTTGACCTTCCCTCTCAAATTTCAGCTCCTGCGTTCAATAGGATTGAAAATGGCTTCGGAGCTCACTCAGCTGATCAGTGATCTGAAGAGTGAAGAAGATCTCCTCAAATGCTGGAGACGCCTGGAAGAGCACTTCCATTCAATAGGATTGAAAATGGCTTTGGAGCTCACTCAGCTGATCAGTGATGTGAGGAGTGAAGAAGATCTCCTCGAATGCTGGAGACGCCTGGAAGACCACTTCCATTCAATAGCATTGAAAATGGCTTCGGAGCTCACTCAGCTGATCAGTGATCTGAGGAGTGAAGATCTCCTCGAATGCTGGAGACGCCTGGAAGAGCACTTCCATTCAATAGCATTGAAAATGGCTTCGGAGCTCACTCAGCTGATCAGTGATCTGATCAGTGAGCAATGATTTGCAGCGTTGTTTACCTACAAACATTGTTTTACCTACCAACTATTGGTAGGTACTACCTACCACACTATAATGGCTTCACACCTTCACAATCAAGTTTATTAGAATGAACTAAACGCTTCACACTCGATTCGAAAAATAGAAAGCTTGATATGGAAATTTGTTTACTGGTTACGCAGAAGGCAAAACTGTATACAAATCGAAGAAATGAACAGCGATCGCATTTTAGTCAGATAAAATTTGAACGGCGATTAGACCTCTTTTGCGATTCACACTCATGATTCTGTTTTATCGAAGGAAAACCTTCAAATACTCGTAGGGACCGAACGGTTTGTCCTACAGAGCTCCGGGTGGTCTCAAAAATTTTTAAAAATTCTGTACTATTTAAAATTGGTGAAAAAACGATACCTTTATTTCGAGAGTTTTCGAGCTAGGGCACTCTTGAAAATTTCAACCCTTAATTTTCACCCCTTAGAAGTGACCTACACCAACCAAAAGCTTCGCGGCACAACTAGACCCCAAATGGAGCCCATATACCAAATTTGAACCAAATCGGTCCAGTGTTGCTAAGAAAAGTGCCGCGTACGGCGGACGGCGGACGGCGGACGGCGTACGGCGTACGGCGTACGGCGTACGGCGGACGGACGGAAAATTTTTTATTCGATTTTCGGATTCTGCGTACCTTGAAACGTAAAACATCAAATTTTGAGGGGGGGTTAAAATTTTTTTTTTCTTGCTCGATTCCAAAGGCTTATTATTGAAAATAATAAACCAAAATGTGTGTTTTAACTCACCTGATGCTATATTTAATGCTCTTTTCAACGGTGTAATCAGATTGTAATCTCCACGAAAAATATGGAGCTATAATCATTTTAGTGAGACAAGGTTCAACATACGAAGAAAATCTTTAAATTGGAAAAAACTTGAAAAAACAAGGAGTTAAAATTAAATTGCTAAGATACATTTTTTGTTGGAAATACCTTGTGAAATCGACCCCTGAAGTTTGGCCGTATCTTTCTCGGACACCCTGTATACCATAAATAATCTTTCTAAAAATCGAATCATTTTTCACCAGCCCTAATCCACCATCAAAGAGCCTCAAATTATAATCGCTCGAGAGTCGTGAGCATGAACTTGAAAGTCGAAAAGAGACCTCCAAATCACACGTTAGTGGTGCTAATATTGTCTATATTGACCTGCATGTATCAAGTTATTGAACATGAATGGGGTATTCAAAACTCCATAGGAAATAAAGTGATCTAAGAACATAAGTTGCATTTTATACGGGACAGAGTGAATGAAACGATAGAAAAGCGGATATCGTTGAAGATATGAGTGGTATCCGATGAACCGGAGTTTCTGAGTGGTTTAATCTGAACTAATCCAACTAAAGTAATACAGGAGTTGAGTTGGAGTAGGGTCCAGCGAGAGGGCGAAGGCTCTCTATTAAAAATCTTAATCCGTAAGGCAGACCCTCCCCGGATATGCATATGAAGCAATATGCATGCATATGCGAGGTAATTGAGTTTGTCCCCGCAAAGGTTTACTTTAATATAGTTTTAAACTCGTTGAGACTAACTGTGTTAACAGGGTCCTTTCACCGTAGCCAGGCCGTGTTTCCACTAATCCGATTTCCCCTGCTACCTACCGTCCGGTTTGAGTTGCGGAAGACGGTTTTCCTTTTCCCACCCGTTCGTCCGCGACTGATCAATACACAGATTACCTTCTGTTCGATGGAAGTTATGGTAATCTGATCATCTCGATATATGAATGGAAAATCTTCATACGTATGTATTTTATGCATGTTGGCTCGGGGTGTATTCGAATATTTAAACTAGAGAATAGTTAGTAGATACCTATTTTTTCTCCATAAAAATCAAGGTAAATCTTGAAAACCAAACATAAACCTTTCATTACTGAAATGAAAACTAAATCAACCGTACAATTGAGTACTAAATTAGGTAATTTGAAAATAAAAAAATAAAGAATGAACGCAAGGGTGTTTGAAAGAGGATGGTGGGAGAGGGACTATGGGGAGTCCGAACCTCTATAATATTATAACAAAGTTTGCATAGATGCCAAAGTTAGGAGCGTGAAAACCTTGTTCCTGGCTAGGTTCTTTCCATAGTTTAAAATTTTAATAATGCATTTTGAGCAAGATCTATGTACTGAGAGCGATGTCTAGTGCAGTGTACTTTCAATCAGAGTTAAAGTTTGAACAGTTGGATAGGTTCCAGAAAAGAGATTATCATTATATTATCACACTTGAGATATCCAGGAGGAAGAATGGATAGGGGGCAGAGCGGCCAGGAGTGACCACAGAACAAGGTCTGGAAATGATCCCGAAAACTCTCATTGGAAAAATTGCAACAGAAGAATTAAAAAAAGTTGGTACATTCCAAAGGCACAGTCGTATACCCTCTTATAAAAAAAAAGAATCGCAGTTTTTTCTCAACTACCATTTTTATTGGTCTCATTCGAACCAGACCTTTATTATCGAAACCAACTTTAAGGTTCAAGTCAACATTAAATTTATTGGAAGGTATTATCAAAATTATGCAGAGATGTATAATTTCTGTGGAAATCTAAAAATTCTCTTAACCACATAAATAAATTATATAGTACTTAGTTTCAGCGAAAGCTAATAGGACTAGAAACACAAAGAATATACCTAATACCCGTCTGAGTAATAATTCGGTTTATAAGATGGGAAATTAGGTTAAGTTATTCATTCGTTCAAATTCTTTAAGGTCACCAGATTGAAGTTCCTAAACGACCGGCTAGTAAAATTTCCTGAATGACACCCTTGGAATAGTGAGATTCGAGGCCAGACAGCCAGACGTTTCCTTATTTCGGGTCTCCGACAATTATCAGTTTAGAGCAAAAGCTTTATGGGGCACCGGGAAGGAATGAAAGTTTTATTCTCCATTTCCAGGTGCCTCCGTGAAACAATGATGTTGTATTAAGGACGAAAGAGGGAAGTACTAACTTATGGAAGCTTTCTTGTTTACACCTCCCCGAAACGGCCATCTCTCTTTTCCAGTTCCGTTTCTCGGCGCTTCTGCTCACCCGGTTATATCCTGAAGTATGCTATCAACATTGTGAGCGGAACTTTTAGTCTGAAAGTCAGTTGCGGAAAATGTGGGTAGATGAAAATAAATGTGAAAAATTGTTCTGCTTGTTCACGAGTGTGCCCTCAAAATCCTCGCAAATTATTTGACTGTCAAAATGTAGAAATCAGAGAGTGAGAATGATTTAACTCAATCAACTAAAAAGTAGTAGAAAAAATTCACAATATCATGCAAATATCTTGTTATTTTATTTTGCTTCCAAGCCAGCAAGGTAGCGGAAGCTTTGTTATCACTTTTCAAGGTTGAAAAAAGAATTCTCCAAGATCAAAATTTCCACTCGCGTTTTACGTTTCAGACCTTCTTGAATAATTTTGGTTCCATGTCTGTCTGTCTGTGTGTATGTCATGAAATCCTTGCCACATCCATAACTTCTACAATTCTCATCCAATTTCAATGAACATTTCAGGAATAGTGTGGGTTGGTGTCTGGATAACCCCTTACGAAAAGCATTGCACCCAGACTGACAGTAGCCACTGCTCATGCACAAACGTGTATTTTCTCGTTACAGCTATAACTTCTACATTTCCCATCCGATTTCGATGAAATTTCCAGGAATTATGCGAGTAAGGGTGGAGATGGCCCCCTATGAAAATCATGACCCCTAAAATGAAAGTATTTTGTGCGCATGCGCAAATGAAAAATCCTTGTAACAACCATAATTTCTACATTTTCCAACAATATTCAGAGATTGTGCGGATTGACGTGTAGATCATGTACACAATTGAGTTACTGATACGAGACAGCTATGTGCCACACCCACTTGGCACATAGACACTTTTTTTAGGGCGTCAGAGAAAAACATAGCATATTTCGAGATTATTACAATTTTCATACATAGGTATTTGAAGTTTGATAATTTAAATGTCAATGGCTGATCTCTAAATCCAAAAATTGTCGTAGAAATTCGCAAAATTCTGCTCAATGCCAACATTGGTGGGAGATTTTTTCTCAATACATTGGTCCCAAATGGAAATGTTTCCCAAGAGGTATGTTTACCCTTAGCTGGGTTCGGTACCTTCTGAAGGATTATTGTGTTCAGGAAGTCAGTTGGTTCATTTTTGTATCGAGTTAACCGGTGGTCGAGGCTTTTTGATGAAATGTATACGATTCTATGAGAAGACGCAACTGTTGAGAGGGTGGAAGGTCGTTTGGACCCGGAGCTTCATTTGTCGGAATGGAATCCTCCCCTGTCAGTGTCCCTTTCGGTTGATGACGTCGGAAAAGACGACCTGCGTATGCCTCCCCCTATCCTATCTATACCCTCTTCCGTTTCCTTCCTTTCAAGAGTTACCTGGGAAAACGTGGTAATGATGATGAAGACCGGCAACCTAAGGTGAGTGATAGGGAGGTACTGCGGGCATGGAAGAGGGTCCAACGGAACCAATTTGCAGTCGCAGTCTTATCCCGGGTGTCCCAGCCGAAGCTGCTCTGATGGCAGCTAAGCTTCAGGGGGTGGTTGAAACTATGAATATGTATCAAGGAGTTGAGAGCAGGTAATGCAATACGTCATAACAATCCCCCTCTTATCGTTCCGTCTCTCTCGCTCCCTTTCCTCCCCTATCAGATCGTCTCTCTTGCACGCCCTCTACTCCTCATCCCTGCTCATCACTTCCGCCTGACAAATACATTTTCGAAATCCACCCAGCGAGACGATCCATATTTATGAGTAGAGGTAAAGCTCCTCGAGTGGTTACAATACCCAGTCCAGGTCCCCGAATTTCCAAAATGTAGGTACCTTACATGAACTTTTGTATCATACCTTGCACCAGACAGACGATACATCTTTATTATTCAATAGATTTTCCCGAAAGTTCTGGTGTTTTAATAAGGATATTTTCTAAGTGAAATGTATATGTAAAAGAGTCCGCTCTCTATTTGAACAGTTTCTGACTCTCAGGGATGGCACAACTAAACCCCCAATGAAGCCCATATACATAATATGTATAATATACATATTATAATGTAACATATTATGTTATATACATATAACATATATATTTGGTATATATACCAAATTTCACCAAATCGGTACATGGTAAATAAGGAAAGGGTTTCTGGTTCATTATTTTCATTAAGAAACCTTTGAAATTGACCAGGAAAAAAAAATTAACCCTTCTCAAAATGTTTATGGTAGGTATCAAAAATCTCTTTTCCTAGCTCCCATGGACCAATTTTGATGAAATTTGGTATACCTAAGGGCTCCGTTTGGGTTCTAGTTGTGCCCCGAAGCTTTCGGTTGATTTCAGTCACTTATAAGGCGTCAAAAAGTAAGGGCTGAATTGTCAAAATGCCCTAGCTCATAAAATTTGGACATGAAGGTTTTGTCTTTTAGTCATCATTAGTATTGGATTTTCATAATCGAATGACACCACCCAGAGCTCTGTAGGACCAACAGTTCGGCCCCTATGAGAACTTAAGGGTAGGTTTTATGAAAAATCAGAAACACGAATGTGAATCGCAAAGAGGCCTTATCTTCGTTTTAATTTTAGCTGACCGAAATGAGATTCTTGTACTTCCTTCAATTGGTACTCAATTTTGCGTCCTTAGCACCCAGTAATCAAATTGACCTAATGAAGGCACCCAAAACTCCAGAGTTTCCTTCGAATTTTGTGTGATGCGTTTACTTTTTACTGAAAAACTCGTAGATACTTGTGAAGTATGTAGGTAGTATGGTTGGTAGATAGTGACAATGGCATAGCTGTGTTCATTGTTGACACGAGTGATCTAGTTATATAGAAAAATAATAAACCTTTTTTTAATAATTTGTAGAGTTTTTTTCGATGTTTGTGGTTGCTAGATAAAATATCTATAGTAGCAAATTTAGTTATAAATTTTCTGTATTTACTCAACCCTTACGTAAACCGACTCATAGTTTCATTCTCGCTATTCGTGATTCTGACTACCTACAAACATACCAACGTCGTTTTCAAACAAGAGAAACAACAACCAACTTGTCTACTATTTGAAAGGCAGATGTACATTGGATTTCCAGTAAATGTAGATGTTATACACTTTTGAAATTGTATACAACCGGAAATGCACTTGCTCTTTCAACTCCTCGGTACACCCCGGTTGAAGAAAAGGGCTAATCCCGCTACCTAATCGCCGTAGGCTCGAAAACGTTCTGCTCCTCTTTTATAAAATGAAACAAGGATGCCAGGAGGGCAAGGAAGGTGTGTTGAACCGTTCTTAACAACCATCAGTGGTCATCGACCTACATTTACAGCAAATATTATCCATCAACTCGTGGAAATAAAAGTTTACTGAGTATCTTGAGAGCAAAGCAAACTCTCTCAACGTTCTGATATTGATCGAGATACTGATAGGTAACAAATAACATGGGTACCTGAGGTGAGCACATGAGGTGTTTTTGCAGGAAAACTGTAGACATCTGGATTGAGTTACAAATCCGTCAAAAAGTGCGTACCAGATTTCGGTGGTCATTAAAAACCACTCTAGTGATAGCGAATTTACGTCTCACTCCGCCTCTATTTGATCACTTAGAAACAATAACAGATGAAGAAACATCATTGTATTGTTAACCCTAAACAGACAGATAGGTGGGACTGAGTGCCGCCTCATAGGAAAAAATGCAATGATCTTGAGAGATGTGCTCCGTAGACCCCCTACACCCGTTCTAACCTCTAATTCAATCCTTCCATCCAGACCCATGACCTCACACAACCCTTGAGATTACTTATTGTTCGGCACGTGACGGTTTACGTGCAAAAAAATGGTCTAGGCGGCACTCTGTCTGCCATGTCCCGCCAGTTGACATTGTCATAATAAATGGCCGCTCAAATGGGTTGAAGTTTATTGGGATCATCCCGATTCATCCCCATGTTTGAGACAATTCTCGAATTCAAATTTTTCCCGATACCCATATAAAAAACTAGCACCTACTGATATAAATTTCATTCTACTTGTCACGGATTTGAATACGTAGATAGCAATATAGCGGAAAATACCATAATGAGTAAATAATGCCATAATATGAGTAATAACTAACAAGTAGAGTAGGATTTTTCCGACTTCTAATCTAGAAAAAAGTTCAATTATAGAGATAATTCCAAGTTTTTGGAGTTTATTTTGAAGAAATGGAGTTCTTGTAATAATTAAATTATCTTTAAATCCTTGAAAAGAGTAAAAAAGTACTGGAATGCTCCTTTAGTTTGAAAATAATTGTGGGAATCGCGATGAAGGCATGCAGCACTGAGTGCGCCAATCTGTCCTGTGTTGATGTGACACTAAAGGTAACTGTTCGTTGAGGGTTAAGGCCAGTCGGCCGGGACTTCGTCGATTGATGACCGCTGTTTGGTGGTATCGCATATCCTGATAATCTTTCCGGTTATGTTGTTGGTGAACCCCGTTGCATTTGAATGGATGAGGCAATAAGTAGCCGTGAACGAAATCATCAGAACCAATATTGATCTCCCCTTTGGAAGACAACTGAATGGAATGGCAGTTGGACTTAAACTCAGAATGAGATAGATGTTTAATGTACTGTACATTGCAAAGAGGTCTCCTCACTGAAGTGATCGAGCTTTTAGTTTAGTTTATCAGTGTTTAGTTTATCTCAGTTTAGTTCATCAGTGGATCAGAAGTAAACCTCACCATAACGTAAGGAAGTGAGGCTTTGCGGGTTCTTGTGTTCAAGTTAGTGTAAATTGTGCAACATCTCATGAGAGAAGCCATAGAAGAACCTATCGATGTTTGGGGTGACAGGATTATTCTCTTGGCTTCTATCACTTGTGGCGGATTTTGGGCTGAACATCCTTCCACCTGAGAAGGTCACCAAGGTTCAAGGGCACTTTCGAAGCAAAATATCATAGTATGTGAATTTTAATGTAAATGGGGCTTTTTGTCTCATTCCATTTTAAAAAGTTAGTAGTGAAGGAAGATGACGATGATGTGCTCGACACCTTCTTCAAATGCACCAAATGGGCTCCTGAAAGAAACCAGCTGATGGCAGACCTGGAGTTAGCTCTCCAGAGTCCAACACCAGAGGCTATTGTCAGCAGGATGCTGGAAGGTGAAAGGAGCTGGACTGCTGTGGCAGAGTACACAGAGAGCATCCTGACAAGGAAGATACTCTTGGAACGAGAAAGAGAGAGGAGGGAGCATCTGGTCCATCCCCTCATCCAGAACTGATTAAACGCCCCAGGACTCTGCCCGAAGTAGTAAGTTAAACGGGCTGAGTTCCAACGTGGGATAAAAGGAGGTAGTAAAGGAAAAAAAAAATGTTCCTGAGGAAATATACACTTGCACTTATGGCTAACGACAACGACCTTAAAATTGGGCCCGAACTAGTCTCTTCCCACATTCTACCTCGTTACTGGCCAATGACCATAGTCTGGTGATTAAGTATCCGAAAAAGAGAATACAAGAAACAGGGCATCGAATACACTCGTCATATTATTCAATATACCTGAAACTGATCTATCAGGCACTGAAAATGATTTTGGCTTCAGTAATGTGCAAGCTAGATTACCTAAAATTATGATTTTCCAACTCATTGAGACTTATTGGCAAACCAGAAAACAGCAAACTGCTTCCAATTAAACGGTTTTCGATTGTCCATATACAGCTACTAGTGTTCTAGGGGCAAATGTTACAAAGTTACTAGCAGCCCCCTCTGTTAGAACACCGGCGCAGCAGTTATACCTGACGACCTGAAGGCTTTGATGAGGCAGAGGATTGAAGGCTGTGAAACAGAGCTCACCATAAAATATTCCATCTATCATTTCCGCTCATTCAGCTAGCCGGTTGTACGACTTCCATAGAACCGGCTAAGCAGCCAGCAGTGTCAGCAAGCATGTACTCGTACCAAAATGTTCGGGGGCTCAATTCCAAACTTCCAACCATTCGTCACCGGGCTTTTCACTTCCACTATGATTGTTTACTGTACACTTTTCCTATAACCTTAATTGTTCTCCTAATATGTTATTATTGTGAACCTTCAAATGTTGGAACTTGCAAAAAATATCCTAGTTATAATTTTTGGGGATGTCAACTACTCATTATCATGTATTTATATAACTGTAATTGGTACCAGTATAGTATATTCAAATAAGAAACTAATTCCTGATGTCTCTTCACAAACTGTTTGTGGTCAGTTATTCCACAAACTTTGAAACTGTTGTTGACACAAATTAATTTTCGTATCAATTAGTAATCTCACATTTCTTATTAAGCTAATTATTGCTCACTTTGTAACTGTAAGAATGTGAAAGTTAAGGTAAAGTAAAAACAACCATTTCAGGTTGAATCTTCGTCCGACTGCCATTTTTGGCGTCGCGGAAGTCATCAGTTGTCTTCAAAAGGGAAGATCCGAATTGGTTCCGATGATTTCCCCCATGGGTACTTATTGCCTCACCCGCCTTAGTGGAGCGGGGTTCGCCCACGGCCGAGTCCGAAAAAATATCAAGATCTGCGATACCGCCCTCGAGCGATCGCAAATCCAGATAAAAGATCGGGCCGACTGGCCTGTACTAATGAAATGCAGACAGATGGGCAATGTAAAGTTCAAGTCGTTCAATCTCAAGAGTAAATCTGGTTCCCAATAATACCATTTTATCCATAATGATGATTGTTCGGGCTCCAGGGATCGTCTCGCCCTGAAATCATAATTCAATCATTAGACTCAAAGAAGGCCAAATCTGCGTCTATTCCCCCTGGCATCAACTTTTCCGGTCCTTTTTAATGAGATAATTCAGCTCCAATGAACCTGGAAGGGAAATTTTTCATCAGATTACTTTACCGCCTAATTCGCCGGTAAAGTGCAGCCGTTAATTGCTGACATCAGTAATAAAACCGATGGTGGGGAATCAGGGAAGCAATCCCTTTCTGAGGGGGACGTATTCGGGAAAACCAGAACTGCCCTCGCGGGAGTTCTTTCTTTTTTTCACCTCCCAGCAACTTGTGCGCAGATAATTTGTTTTTACCTCAATGAGGGAGGTTTGGGGGAACTGTGGACGGGGGTGTCTGAAAGTCTAATTGGCTTGAACGGGGTTGAAACACCTTGGGCGTAATTTAATATGTCGCAAGAATTAGGGGCGCCCTGTAATTAAGGCGGTAGACCATTAGGGGTTCTAGATGGCTTGTGAAGAGAAACCATCTCCGGGGGTGTGAGGAAGAGGTTCTTCCCCGGAAAAGGGGAAGACAATTTTTCGCTTCTTTTTTGAACTCGTTCGGTGAAGGCAATAAGTGGATGACCAATTAGAAGATTGGACCTAACCATAGAGGTTTCTCCAAGGCCTCTAGGCGGTTTGTGAGTTTACTCATTAAAAACTTCTCTGCTTTAATTAGTGAAATTGGGTCTTAGCGGAAATTCCTTCTTCTGAAATTGGCCGTCGTGCCGGAAGTCATCTGTTCGATGGGCATATTGTGTTAGAGTTACTGAATGGTCCTTTCATCTCCAACAAAATGTTGACGGCGTTGGGATTGGCTGATGGGAATTACTTCGCTAAGATAATATTCATTGGTCGTTCGATATTGTAGGTGGGAGAAAGAGGTTGGCCTTATCCTAGCCAAGGGGCTCAATCATCAATTCGACATGGATATCATGGATAAAAGCGCAGCCGTTCGAATTAACAAACGTACAGTTGATAATGAACGGGCATCATTATGTCAACAACTAATATGTCACAACTCGAGCATAGGACTGTAACTAGTGCCATCTCCAGTTTCCGGAAATCAACTTCAAAGTTTTTAATTTTTATAGGTAGTTGACAAAATGGTGATTTTCTTACTTTTCCGTTTTAAAGTCTGAATTGTTGAATGGCTCAACTGTCATCTCATAAAGAAAAATTTGAAAAATTATTTAGCAAGTTTTATGAGATTTGGAAAAGTTATTGATTATTTAGCAAGTTTTATGAGATTTGAAAAAGTTTTAAGATGTAATTCAACTCTTCTTCCTAAGAAGTTGATTGAAAAATAAGGAGTTGTTTCAGTACTCTCCATTAGGATCTAAGTTTTCTTCCATGGTAATACCCAGATGCCTTTTGGTTTATCATTTACAATAGTTAACCTTTACAGTTTATTGTTAATACCTCTCAAAATTTGATAGTTTACATTTCAAAGTATAATTTATTTTGTAGAATGCAAAAATCAAATAATAAATTGTCCCTTCTTCTGCTGTATGCGGCATTTTCCTTTGTTACCGTGGACCGATTTAGATGAAATTATCTAGTTTCATTCGGAGTCTAGTCTAGCCCGGAAGCTTATGGTTATTGTCAGTCACTTCTAAGGGCTGGTAAATAGGGGTTGACATTTTTAAAATGCCCAAGCTCAAACGATTTCAATACGAAAATATCGCTGTTTCATCAATTTAAAATATAATCGAATCGATTTTAGGAACGAAATGAAACCACCTAGTAGAGCTCTGAAGGAGAAACCGTTTGCTCCCTATGAGGACTTGAAGGTTGAACACGAGTGTGAATCGCAAAATTCAATGAACACACTGACGGAAATTGCTCTAATATCCGTTCAAATTTTAGCTGAACGAATCCGATCTTTTATCGTTTCTTCGACCAGAGTTTCATGTCACTCACTTCTGTTTCTCTAGCAACCAACAATCAAATTTCTTAACCGAGGGAACCCACAACTCTTGGTTAACAATATTTTTCTGGTAGGTAATTTCTTTCAAAATAAACTGATTGTGAAGCTTGCTTGATGATAAAATGGTGGGTAGTACGTGATAGAAAGCCGTGTTCTTTGCAGACAAGTGATCTATTGGAACAATAATAAACCGTCGTGTAATAATTTGGTGTGTTTTCAATGTGCACTCAATAATTTGCAGGGAAAATATTTTCACAAACAATGACTACTACTGTCGGAATGAGGAAAATAAACTGGAAAGATGAGAGTTTTCATCAGAAAAATTGTAATGAAGTACTATCTATTTATTGCGCACACTGTGGAAGCAAATAATACAAAGTATTCGTAGAATTCCTTGCAAAAAGGTCAAAGGGCTAATACATTAAATCATTTTTTATTTCCTTGGAATAACGGACATTGAATTATTTTGGGGCACTTTCACGATGTATTATTATGAAAAAGTGAGATAATTATTTGAGGAATTGAAGGACCACCCTCTCGCACATCCTGACTTCCTTTTTGCTTTATTGCTTTCAAAAATAAACCTTTGGAATCGACCAAGAAAAAAAAATTGTTCAACCCGCTCTGAAAAGTTTTTGGTTTACGTTTCAAGGTACCTACGTAGAATCCGAAAATCGAATAAAAATTTGGCAGTCCGTCCGCCGTACGCCCACTCTTTCCTCAGTTAACATTGGCCGATTTTGATGAAATTTGGTATGTAGGCTCCATTTGGGGTCTAGTTGTGCGCCAGAAATTTTGGTTGATGTAGGTCACTTCTGAAGGTTGAAAAATAATGTTTGAAATCTTGAAAACGCCCTAACTCGAAAATTTAGATATAAAGGTATTGTTTTTCCATAAATTTAGGATAGTATAGAATTCTTAGAATTCTTTGAGACCACGCGGAGCTCTGTAGGACAAACCGTTCGTTCCCTACGAGAATTTAAGGGTTGGACGTACGATAAATCAGAAACACGAGTGTGAATCGCAAAATAGGCCTAATCTCCGTTGAGATTTTAGCTGACCGAAATGCGATCGATGTTTTTCTTCATGTTGGATGGTTGGTGGCTTTGCAGACGAGTGATGTATATAGAAAAATAATAAACCATTGTGTAATAATTTACAGCGTTTTTTCCGTGAGCTTTCAAAATTTTAACCTTGTAATAATAGATAATAATCATCCTAAATATTAATCAATAAAATTAATAATAACCGTCCTTTGGTTCATTATTTTCAATGATCGATGTTTGGAATGGGGCATTTCGGTGGGTCGTAAATTAAGGTTTTTTCACCTCAAATTTGGATTTGGCACCATTGAAAACCTATATACTCCAACTTTTTGCCCAATATTACTATAACATGTGCTAGGAAAATTAATTGAATAGATCACACGTGTGAAAAAAAGGCGGGCCTCCCTGAAAGCACGCACACTTACGCCGCGGGCGTTTGTGTGTAGTATTTTGTAGTATCCAGAAGATTCTCATTTTGGATAAAGTTACTTTACGGTTCAATGGTTAGGGAAGGGTTTTATCTCTTCTCTGTGCATGGATACTTATTTCAAAGATAGTTTATTGAAGACGAGCAACGTAATACGTCGCACATCTTGCTACGTCACACCCTGCTGCCATTGTTCAAATCTTCAACTTTTATTAGCTTCCCTAATTTCTTCTAAACATTTTCTCGACGAACAGACCCAATTATCGTTATTCCTGAGCCATACTCTTGAAAAAAAAAAAAAAAAAAAAAAAATGAAAAAATTGACTGAAATATTCTGTAGAGAAAGACATTTTTCTATAACTTAGGTAAAGGATGGAATAAGTTTGGTATGGGTATGGGCTCCATTCGAAGTCTAGTTGTGCCGCAAAGCATTTGGTTACTGTTAGTCACTAAGGGGTTAAAAATAAGGGTTGTAATTTTCAAAAGCCCTAGCTCAAAAACTCTCACTATAAAGTTATTGTTCCTGTCATTGTATATGAGAGAACTATAACATTCACTCAACGAAACCAACAGTCTTTCAGCTGTATTCACATCGTACGGCTGAAGCAGATGGCAATCATTTAAAGTCACAGCAAGTGCAATAGTTGAGGTTGAACATTACCTGCCTAGTATCTTTGACTAATACTCGAAGTATCACGTCTGAAACAGAGAAATTATGCATTCAACACGAGCACTTATGCTTCAGCTGACTCAACGAGAATGAACCGATCCTCGTCTCTTGCTCGAGTTGTGTTTTTGACAGGTTTTTCCATTAAAATCATCTCTGAGAGCCCGTAAAACTGAATTGCGGTAGGTAGTGAAAATCCACGGGTTTCGAGGAGTCACAAGTGAGTGATAGTTACCAGAAGGCCAAGTGCTCTTCAGCCGTCTGGAAATCACTCAACCAGCATTCATCAATCCCCTCATCGCTTCTCCCCCACGGCAGTCACTCTCTGAAACATTCTACTCCATTAATCAAAAGACTTCATCTGCGGTGTACCGAGGTTTAGCTCGTCCGACAGCATGACTACTATTTTTCAGGCGGCCATTTCAATGAAAATAGTAGCAATTATGGAGTCTGGAATCAAAACGACGATTTTCCCAGCTGAATGAGATTATACCACCAGGCCAAAACGGAAGCAGTTTTGGTAGTAAAAACGCTGCAAATTAATACACAAAGGTTAATTATTTTTCTGTGCAGATCAATCGTCAGCAAAGAGCATGGCTATGCCATTGTCACCACCTAACTACTTACGATATAATATTTATATTCTTCACGATCAAGTTTATATGGAAGAAATAAACGCTTCCCACTCAGTTTGAAGCAATAAAGAGTGGTGGGTGCCCTCATTAAGAAATTGGATTACTGGTTGCTAAGAACGCAAAACTGAGGACAATTCAAAAAACGAACAACGATCGCATTTTGGTTAGCTAACATTTGAATGGAGATTAGGCCTCTTCTGATATATCGTTAGTCCAACCCCTTAAGTTATCGTAGGGAGCGAACAGATTGTCCTACAGAGCTTTGGGTGGTCTCATTTGATTCTAAAACTTCAGTGCTATTTTAAATTGATGACAAAACAATAACTTTATAACCAAATTTTTGAGCTGGGTCTTTTTTGAAATGTCAACCCTTATTTTTCATCCCTTAGAAGTGACTGACATCAACCAATGGCTTCAGGGCAACTAGACTCCAAATGGAGCCCATATATCAAATGTCATCAGGATGTCTAAGGAAAGTGCCGAAAATAATAAACCGAAGCCAACTTCCTGCGAAGTCTCAAGACCGGTCTGCGTACCACTTGATCGAAACGCATGGTAGGTACCTATTTGGGGGAGTCCTATCATTCCAGCTGATGACTTCCTACCTGCATGTTAATAATACAATCGAAATGTAGCGAGTGATAGGTTGAAAAACATACCTACCTGAACTAACAAGCTTTAATGAATCTATGGAATCTCTCTGGGGAAACTTCAATTCCACCGACGGCAGGCATTTTCACTGGCAATATCGATGGTAGTCCTCGTTTAAGCGAGCTAGATGGAAAAGCGAATTAGCAATAATAAGAGATGTTTCGAAAAACCAGGCATGATTCAAACGAACACAGCAATTTGAACAGTATGCGATACTCGGGTGATATTAATTGGTAATCGTGCCGATGCGATTGAATACAGAGTTACGGTATATATGATGCACTAGGAGTCCTCTGCAATTGTTGTTGTTGCCTGGGAAGGACTTCAAAATTTCAGAACCATGCCAATTTTCAATTTCGGATAAAGTATTTTTCACAGAAGCCGTGGTTGTGTCAAATAGTTTTAGTATTCCTGCAACTGAACTTGATTCAGAAATGATAGATGAAAGATGAAGTCATTAATACGAGAGGGCAGTGATTATTCAGTGACCTTCTAGCAATATCCGATACCTCAAGAATAACCTTTGTTGCCCTTATCGATTACTAGTCGGCGCTGATTTAATTATTAGGCTCATCAAGTTTTGGCGGTTGTTCGGAATTAACTTCGAACAGACGTCCAACTCGCGAAATTGTTCCTCTTAATTTATGTGAATCCTGATTCTCCAAAAATAGTTGAGACAAACATAACAGTACGGAGAAAATAGGCTGGTACAGTGACCATATGATGGGTGAACACTAAATCACAACGTAAAATAAACGTAACTGCTGTTCTTATCAGTACGACTATTAACATACTATGGACGACCTGTAAATAACGTAACCATTTACTCTTATTAACCTATAAATTCGAGTAAATAAATACTACATAAACCATTCAATACATCTTCTTTCAGCTGATTCAGCTTTGGAAACGTTAGATATTTTTCCCCAACATTGTTTCATTGAAAAAGGGTTACGAGGCACCAGGCATCGGAAGAGAAGCTAGTTTGTCTTCGTTATCCCAACAAAATAACTGAAGCAGCGTCCCTCCCAGATGGTGATATATGATCAACCAATGACAGATCGCCACGGGAAGACATGAGAGTTCACTTTGGCTCGGAGATAATGATATATTTTTCAATATCTCGGGTGAACGAAGGTTTTACTTCTTATGAACAGACCAGATTTAGAATCAAAGTGCCAACGAAAGCTATTATTAAGAGTTCTCAATTCAACGTCAAAATTTTAAAACGAAAATATGCAAAACACTCTTGAGGGTCTTACTTTAAAAAAATTAAAAAACGCTGCAAATTATTACACAAAGGTTCACCATATTTCTATATTGATCACTCTTCTACAAAGAACACTGCTTTGCCTTTGTCACCATCTACCAACCATATGTACTACCTACCGACCACATACCTACTTCACAATCAACTTTATTTGGAAAAAATAAACGCTTCACACTCAGTTCGAAGAAACAGGGAGTTGAGGAGGCTAAATTTGAACGGAAAATAGGTCCCTTTTGCGATTCACACTCATGCTTCTACTTTATCGTAAGTCCAACCACTCAAGTTCTCGTAGGAGCGAAAGATTGGTCCTACATAACTCTCGGTGATCTCTGAAAATTCAATACTACTAATGTTGGTAGTCATATTGGAGATCCTTGGAAAAAATCATTAAGATTAAAAAAAAAAAAAAATGTTTGCCACTATCTGGATGATTTTAGCAGAGGGGGGGGGGACGTTTTCTGGGACACTCTGTATAACATAATATGGTAAATCATTGGTCGTTGTGTTTGTTACAATTGCCAACTCTGCGAATGCTCTTTGTTAGGTACCTATGATCCGAACCCGACAAAGCTCATAGAGGATGAACATAATTTCTGTCCAGAACATCTCTCATAATTTAAGAGGAAACGGACCGTTTGTCAGATAGATACGTATCTGATATGTATCTGTGTCTCTGTTGAAGCATGGATGATGGATGATTTTTGATGTGGATGATAAAATTAATACGTAATCCCACAACTTGCTACCTCCCAAGTCTCAAAACTCAACTTGCACAATTGCTGAAAATTGCATTGAAACAATTTAAAAATTACCTAGAAAGATCTTATTTTGATGAGAGTCTAGCTCCCAACAATCCTTGTCGGGTTTCAGCGCTACCTCCCGCCACTTCAGCGAACTACCATTCCTGATTACCATAACTACCATTATGAAGGTTGTTGTCTCGTAATCGTTTTCGTTTCTCATATTGTTTTCTATCTGAACAGTTATGGACGTGAAAATGATGCCAAGTGTCGTTTGATGTTGCAAAGCGTGCCCAAAGTCATTCAATTTCAAAACTGATCTCCAAAATCGTCACTGGCTCATGTTATAGAAATGTGAGAAACGAAAACGATTACGAGACAACAATCTTCAGAATGGAAGTTATGGTAACCAGGAATGGTAGTTCGTTGAAGTGGTGGGAGGTAGCGCTGAAACCTGACAAGGATTTTTGAGGGCTAGACTCTCATCTTATTTTGCTGGTTGATCAGTTGACTCGTTACTAAAAAATCGTATTATATTAATGTTACCTATTCAAATTCCTTTAAAAATAACTTGGTCATAATCATTTCAATGGTTACGTTTTGTCGGAAAAGGTGATTACGTTCGATTGGAGAGAGAAAAATACTTGAAAAATGCTCTACGAGCTCAAATCACGGCAATGACCGAATAAATACTTCTTCATTTTTCGCCTGCTTCGGCATGTCAAGCGATGAAGAGTCATCGATGTGTGATGATTAGAGAAGCAGCGGATCAAATCAGCAAATTCGAAATCAAACAAACACGGGTCACATTATCGAGGGTCGGTCGGGATGAGATGATTACATTCAATAGCCTCGGTGGGACATATCTCTCATTAAAGTCGACGATCATTATGGAAATCCATTTAGCCAAGGAAATGACGGGAGTTTTCGACCGCGGGGGTGTTTTAACGGTAGAATCGTTATTAAATAAAAGGAGAAAAAATGGTTTAGAGCGGCGGGATATGAGAGTTGAGGGATACTGCGGTTCTGTTGCAGCTGCATGTTTGAGCCTACAGCACCCCTCAGCCGCTCCTGATAATTACACTACACCAGCGCTACTGGTAGAAGAGCGGGTGGTGGGGGAGAACTGAGCGCTGCAGAGAAACTCGCTAGTCCCACTGGGACTCTACTCCGTAATCATATCCGACAACCCTCTCTTTTAATTATTTAGCGTAACGCAAATGAATTATATTTTATCGCCCAATTCGATTATCAGGAGGGTTTGTAATGGGCGGGTGTTCGAAAACGCTAATTCGTGCGGAGGGTTCGGAACGAGGAAAAAATTATCGCACCTACAAGATTCGCGCTTTAGGGATTTTATGTGATATTTCGCTCACGCTAGTAGCATAATCAGGATGAAGTGCTGCTTAAAATACATTCAACGTCTCTTTATTCAAACCGAGCGTGGAAAACACACTACGATAAATCCGACATGCTAAACCTGAACTAATGTTGCCTGAAATATTGTTATTAGGTTTGAGAAACGAGTTCCCTTGATATTCTCGTTGTTTCATGACCAACACAATCAAACAGGAACTAATTATACGCTCTTAACATCATTCGGGGGTAAAATAAAAAGAGAAGATGAGGAAAGTCATGGAATATTAGTTTTTGGTATTATTTTCTCCAACGTCTTCAAAGTATCGTATTTATTCTTCCTGTATGGTATCATTGGATACGTCAATTCCAAATAAATGAGATATTAAAAAACGCTGCAAATGTTTATTATTTTTCTGTATAGATCACCCTTCTGTATAGATCACTGGTTCTCCATCAATAGCACCAAACACCATCTGTATTCTCCCTTGACCTTCCCTCTCAAATTTCAGCTTCCTGCGTTCAACAGGATTGAAAATGGCTTCGGAGCTCACTCAGCTGATCAGTGATCTGAGGAGTGAAGAAGATCTCCTCGAATGCTGGAGACGCCTGGAAGAGCACTTCCATTCAATAGGATTGAAAATGGCTGTGGATCTCACTCAGCTGAACAATGATCTGAGGAGTGAAGAAGATCTCGAATGCTGGAGACGCCTGGAAGAGCACTTCCATTCAATAGGATTGAAAATGGCTTCGGAGCTCACTCAGCTGATCAGTGATCTGAAGAGTGAAGAAGATCTCCTCGAATGCTGGAGACGCCTGGAAGAGCACTTCCATTCAATAGGATTGAAAATGGCTTCGGAGCTCACTCAGCTGATCAGTGATCTGAGGAGTGAAGAAGATCTCCTCGAATGCTAGAGACGCCTGGAAGAGCACTTCCATTCAATAGGATTGAAAATGGCTGTGGAGCTCACTCAGCTGAACAGTGATCTGAGTAGTGAAGAAGATCTCCTCGAATGCTGGAGACGCCTGGAAGAGCACTTCCATTCAATAGGATTGAAAATGGCTTCGGAGCTCACTCAGCTGATCAGTGATCTGAGGAGTGAAGAAGATCTCCTCGAATGCTAGAGACGCCTGGAAGAACACTTCCATTCAATAGGATTGAAAATGGCTTCGGAGCTCACTCAGCTGATCAGTGATCTGAAGAGTGAAGAAGCCTTTGAGCAATGATTTGCAGCGTTTTTTACCCACCAACATTTTTTTTACCTACCAACTTTTTTTTACCTACCAGCTAGGTACTACCTACCACACCATACTGGCTTCACACCTTCACAATCAAGTTTATTAGAAAGAACTAAACGCTCCACACTCGATTGGAACAATAGAAAGCTTCATACGGAAATTTGATTACTGGTTACGCAGAAGGCAAAACTGTATACAAATCGAAGAAACGAACAGCGATCGCATTTTAGTCCGATAAAATTTGAATGGAGATTAGACCTCTTTTGCGATTCACACTCATGATTCTGTTTTATCGAAGGAAAACCTTCAAGTACTCGTAGGGACCGAACGGTTTGTCCTACAGAGCTCCGGGTGGTCTCAAAAATTTTTAAAAATTCAATACTATTTAAAATTGGTGAAAAAACGATACCTTTATTTCGAGAGTTTTCGAGCTAGGGCACTCTTGAAAATTTCAACCCTTAATTTTCACCCCTTAGAAAAGACCTACATCAACCAAAAGCTTCGCGGCACAACTAGACCCCAAATGGAGCCCATATACCAAATTTGAACCAAATCGGTCCAGTGTTGCTAAGAAAAGTGCCGCGTACGGCGTACCGCGTACGGCGGACGGACGGAAATTTTTTTATTCGATTTTCGTGTTCTACGTACCTTGAAACGTAAAACATCAAATTTTGAGGGGGGGGTTAAAATTTTTTTTTTCTTTCTCGATTCCAAAGGCTTATTATTGAAAATAATAAACCAAAAAGGAATAATAAACATTTTTGCGGTATACAATGTTTTTTGTGGACAGAACCATCCTTACCTAGAGTTTTACCTTATCTACATTGTTAATCAGTTCCACATGCGTGTCTTGTGCACAGGCCTTCGACAAGGTTTGGCACGAGAGATTGGAGTAAAAACTGCACAGAGATCTGCCAAAACAGTACTACTTACTGCTAAAATCCTACCTTGAAAACAGAAATTTCAGGGTGAAGCAAGATGAGCTGGAATCCCGCAAGGGAGTGTATTAGGGCCAGTCCATCATCTTCTGTACACACGGGACTTACCCCAACAAGAAGGTACTGAGAGAGAGAGAGAGAGAGATTTTTTTATTTGTCGTTTACAAATATTGCATGACAAACGTCGATATACAATTAGATATTAGACAATAAAGAATTATTAAAACTGCACAGATTCATCTTATAAAAATTCGTCAGGTCATAAATAATATTTATAACGCTAACAGTAACACTGACTCTCAATTAAACACATAATAAAAACTACGATAGTTGGAAGTCAACCCGTCAATACATAAATAAGTCACAAGAAAACAAATATTTTAACAAAGATTAACAAATTTAAAAAACAACAATTTAAAATGAGTAAAAAGTCTAAAATTTTGCATTATTAATGGCTATAAAATAATCATCAAATGTATATGGAGCTAGTTCACGTAGGAAGACAGACATACAGTTCTTAAATTTCCGATAACTGAACAATTTTACATTTGTTGGTAGGGCATTAAAAAATTTTAAACCCCACCACCTAGATACATTTCTAGTCGTATTGAGCCTTGAGTATGGGATCACAAAGTTATTCACAGATCGAGTTTCATAACTATGAGGCGCTGATTCATATTTATCTGAATGGGTGTGCACAAAAGTGATACATTCCAGGATGTAAATAGCTGGAATAGTAAGAATCCTTAAACTAATAAATATTTCTTTGCAGTCAGCCCTATAACTTGCACCAACTATTGCTCGCACTGCTCGTCTCTGGCAACTAAATATTAAGGAGGCCGATGGGCAATGACCCCAGCAGAGAATTGCATAAGTCGCCTTACTGAGGAATGTTGCATGAAATGCTGCAAGTACTGCAGTCTTAGACAATTTGTCAGTCAGTCTTCTTAAAAGAAATATCGAACTGTTTAAAGAATTAACTAAGCATTCACAATGTGAATTCCAGTTAAGCTTCGGGTCCACAAGAACTCCGAGGAACTTGACCTGCTGGGGGTTGTCATCAGCCATCGACAAACTCTTCAGACCAAACAGCATGGTATGCGTTTTTGACTCATTGACAGCCAACCTATTCCTACTGAACCAATCAATCACATCATGTTTTGAAGCAGCCATTTTATTTTTTAATAAATCAAGATCAACTTCACTTGACAAAACAGTCGTATCGTCAGCAAATAGGACAGTGAAGTCAAGAACGGATTTCGGGAGATCATTTATGAAGATAAGAAAGAGAATTGGCCCAAGGACTGAACCTTGAGGAACTCCATACTCAATGATCGAGAAATTAGAGAGTCCGTGATGACGAACAGCTTGAGTTCTAGAGCCAAGATACGACTCAATCAATTTTAAAGCCAATGGAGAAAAATGGTACTTTTCAAGTTTTTTAATAAGAAGTTCATGCGGCACACAATCGAACGCCTTTGCCACATCAACAAAAATTGCAGAAGAATACTTCCGGCCTTCGAAAGCATGAAGTATAAAATCACAAAATTTCAGAATTGCATCTTTAGTCGATTTAGATTTTCGGAAACCAAATTGTTCGTTTGAAAACAAATTGTTTCTTTCAAAAAAACTAGCGATTTGTGACTTCATTGCTTTTTCAATGATTTTCGAAAAAATTGGTAGCTTTGATATAGGCCGATAATTTTCAATTTCAGATCGACTACCTTTTTTAAAAAGAGGAATAACCTCCGCAATTTTAAGGGAAGCAGGGAACCTCCCGCATTCGATAGACTCATTTATAAGGTAGGTTAATGGAAATATTATTGCCAGCACGACAGACTTTACCATTCGGGTTGATATCCCAAAGACATCAAAACCATTAGTACACTTAAGATCTTCAACAAATTTCATAACATCCTCCGGGTCAAGACACTCAAACTTGAATGGAAGCTGAACATCATCAACAATAAAGTTCAAAGGATTGCTCCCCACACTTTGAATATTTTCAACAGTTTTTTTGACGATAGAAGAGAAATATGAGTTGAATTCATCAGCTGAAAACTTGGACATTGCAGAATTTGAATCATTTACCTTATTCCTATTTTCATTTATCAGATTCCACATCATTTTAATTGGGTTTTCAGAACTGAAAATCTTAATTTCATTCATTTTTGCCTTAGCATTTTTAATAGCAGTTTTGTAACTATTCCGACAGCTTAAGTACCTGATTTCAGATGTTCTATCACCCAAAGATATGCTTTGGGATTTAAGATAATTTAGTTCATCGAGTTTACCTTTCAACTCACGATCAAACCATTTTTTATTGTTACCGGTAACATGTTTAGGTGGATTTGAACCGTCAATAGTTTTCTTAGGGAAAATTTTATAACCTAGTGACGAAATGATTTCAATGAATCGAGACCACCTTAAATCAATGTCCACTTCTAATTCATAAATGAAATCCCAATCGATACCAAATAGGCAACACTCGAAACGTTCAAGATTTGCATCCGAAACAGGCCTTATTTCAACCAGTCTCGGCTGAGTCACAAGCCTTGATATCGGACTATGAAGAATAACACTTTTATGGTCTGAGAAAAATACATTTTCAACAGCCACTCTACTATCTTCAACATCAAAAAAGTTCACAAAAACATTGTCAATACAACGACGAGATCTAGTTGGGACAGAAACCAAAGAACGGAAATTGAACGAAGCAAAAAGGCCATTGAGCCTCTGAAAGTTTGGAATATCCTCTAGAGCACATACATTAAAATCACCTAGAACAATAACTCTTTTACATTTATAAGCCATAGAGAGCGCTACCTCTAAAATCTCAAGAAAACGAGAAAGATCACCACTTGGAGATCGGTAAAGCGAAATTATCAGTACATCGTAAGCGTGAATCTGTACAGCAGCAATTTCACAATCACGTGAGACCGAAAGACTTCTTAAACTATCCAAACTCACGAAACTCAAACCAGCCCTCACAAATAGTAAAACGCCCCCATGTTGTATCATAGGCTTACAGTACGATGGCCCATTCACGAAACCATCTAGTTTTATGAACTTTACCTCATCATTATCCATCCAATGCTCATTTATAGAAATAATATCAACCCTATGGTCTAAAGAATGGAGATAAGAATCTAAAAAATTCAACTTATTTCTCAACGAACACACATTTAGATGTAAGCACACGAAGTTCTCTTCAGGCTGAAGATCATACTTGATGGTGGGAAGAAGAGTGTCCGATAGTCATGAGTTTGGAGTTATAATGTTTGAAACGGAGTCCAAGGCCAGCATTGATGAAGTAGCGTTGACATATGATGAGATACATTTAAGAATTTGTTCACCAATCAACCTGGTACCATATTTGGTGTAGTGGGGTTCATAGGACTTAGCAGCAATAATTCCATCATCAAGGAAACAAGGATCGACAAATTTGACAAAATTGAACTTATTTGCCACCCATAAAAGGAATTTGTTCAATTTGAAAATTGTCGTGTTCACAATGGACCATTTTGGCAAAAGATAGTTGAAGGGAGCTTTCAATATGACAAGCTTTGAGTTGATGTTTGACTGGCAGAACTTTAGCAGTTCGTGCTTAAATCGTATGAATTCGTTATAAGCTACATCCACCGATCCAGCCGAGAGCACAATATAATCAGGACGAGAAGATTCCGAAGGCAAGGAGTTGATTAACACAGATAAAGGTGCATCAGTCATCATCAGGGCTCTCACAGAAAACTTGCTGGGCAACAAAGAACGCACCTCCTCGCCCAAACCCTTCAAAAAAGAATCACCAAGAAGAAGAACATCAAATTCATTACGCGTAGAAGATTTAGATTTAAGGTTCAAAGTAGATGACGAGGGCTCTTTGTATTTCCTCTTGTAGAAACAAACTTGAGTTGACAAGTCATTTATTAAACCATTTAAAGTCAGCCTCTCACGTTCCAGATCCTCCAACTCCATTCGAACAACTCGCAACTCACTCTGCAATTTGTCAGTGCGTTTTAATAATTCACATCGGTGAACATTAGCCTCATTTAAACTCGAAATGAAATTTTTTTCATTTCGGAGAAACATCTCATCCTGCTGCACCAAACTGGCACAAACGCTACCATACAAAGACTCCATTTTCTCAAGCTTGCCAGTTAGGAGCTCCACTTTCGAGTTATTTTCCAGTTTAGGTGAGGTTTCAATGATGATTTCATTCGGGACAGTCTGTGTGTGCGAATCAGTATAATGAATAGTGGGTGTGCCCTCAGACTTATGCACCAAAACAGGTCCGTTGACAGATTCCATACCGGAAATCAATCTACTTTCTAAGATTCTAATCTTCTTTTTTGATTGGATAATAGTTGCCTCAAGTCTCTCTTTATCCTCCAACCAAATAGCTTCATTATTTAAATGATCATGCACTGAGGAATTCAATAATTCTCGAGACGAAATGTAAGCCCCATTTAGAGTAGAAATTTCTTGTCTACGTCCATCCAGTTCGTCCAACCTATCCCGAATTACGGAGAATAGTGATTTGAAATGCCTGATAAATAAAGAGACATTCATGTCCGCGATATTGAGTCTTAATGAGTTGGCTGTAAGGATCAGGTTCTCCTTTATTTCATCCAACTCACAGTCACCAATCTGCATTGAGTAAATACTATCCATGGCAATGCTGAAAGAATCGTCACCAAGGTCTCTAGACATATCAGATCGTAGTAACTCTACTTCCAGGATTTCTTTATTGAGTCAATATGCCTCCGCAGAATACGACAAGTCCCTCAATAACAACTCGTCAGTGCGCCGAGGAGGTAGGTATCCAAGACTGACCTTCGGGACGATGGCAGTCGCACAACTGACAGATATTAATTGTCAAAAACATACAAGGATGCATGCGGGTTAGGATATCCTTAGGTCCTGGTACCGGAGAGGGGAGCAGGTACACGCGAACTCAGCGAGGGCACTGTGCGACCGCAAGGAAGACAATGAAAGGCGCGTGCGCTAACTATCTCAAGGTCGGTCCGACCGACTGCCGCAAGGCAATTCTTGGAGTGAAATTCACATAAACTGGCACTGAATTTCACGCAGAACATTCACACAAGACTCACGAAGTTCCCTTCGGAAGCCTAAAATCACTCGCGCGTGTGCAGAGCACAGATAGGTCAAAAAAATAAAATAATTACAGGTACGGAAACGGTGGAAGAGACACTAAAACTACGGACTAAAAAACTAGGTCTTGTCAAGACGAAGGTGAGTGCGATACTGACAACTGTACAACTGTTGCTGTACAACTGTTGCTGTACAACTGTACAACTGTTGCTGTACAACTGTACAACTGTACAACTGTTGCTACCTTTGTAAGTGATACGGCTTTCCTCTCCGTCGATGATGATATCGAAGCTGCAACTAGTAGTCTACAGACGTCTTTTACTGTGGTTTCTAAGTGGACCAAGATGTGCAGAATGAAGTTGAGTGAATCAACATCAGTTCAATTCAACTTTACTAACCGAAAAATTCCAGTCATGGATGTTGAGATCGATTCAAATAAAATACCCCATACCGATGCAGTTAAATACTTAGGTGTGACCCTTGACTCCGAATTAAACTGAAAAAACACATAGAAAAGAAAAAAGAAGAAATTAAAATTAAATTCAGAAAGATGTATTAGTTGATGGGAAGGGATTCTCGTCTCTCTATCCACAATAAACTGCTTATTTATAAGCAGATCGTTCGCCCTATGGAATTCAGTTATGGGGCTGTTCCAACAAAACAAACATTAACAAAATTTAAACCTCCCACATGAGGTAGGTGGCTCCCTACTGAGGAATGGTGATATTCATCGAGACTTGAGGATGGAAACAGTCCACGAAATTATGGCAAGATCCTCAAGGAGGCACGAACAACGCCGCCACAATCATGAAATTTGGAAATGCTCTACGTTTTTGACAACTAAGGGGAACTCAGGCGACTGAAGCGCGAAGACCACTGGACTTTTAGTGGACGTTAGTGCTGTTAAAATGCAATTATAGCTCAGTATTGAAGATACTGTTATGAGAAGGGGCTGGGTTTTACTGTAAACGGGCTCTCAAAGAGTGTAAAAATGATAATTAATATTGCTAGATGGATTGTATTTCAATATTCAGTTGCAATAATAAATCACGTAAAAAAAGTTCCACATGTAGGGAAGTGTCATTTTTTTTACTTGCAAAAAGAAGATAGGTACACACTAAACAGAAACATAAAGTAATGGAAGCAAACTTTAATGGTGTTTTCTTATAATTTATTTTATCTATTTTCAGAGAATGTACCTACCGTACTGCTAAAATACAGCTGTAACAATATCTCAAAAATACGCATGGTGGACTTTTTTGAAAATTGTCCACTGAAATCCGTTTTGGAACACTCTTTTGATATTACATGAGGACATTTCAAGGTACGTAGAATCCGAAAATCGAATTAACAATAAGAAATGAAATTTCTCCCTTAGAGGGAAAACCAATAGATCATGGATATGTCCATTGTTTCCTTGAATAAACAGAATTTATTTTCTAAAGGAAAGAAAAACTCTCCGATCGCTTGTAATATATCGCAGTATTCTAGAGAACCCTGCGGTTTTGTACCTATGATTTTGTTTACTATTTCCGCGTAGCATTTTTAGTGGCAAAAAAAAGTGTCGCGAAAAATTCCTTAAGCCAAAAGACATATCCATGTCAAAAAGAGGAAAAATTAATCACTCCGGACAATAATTTGACAAAATTTTGGTATATAATAACAAACAAAAATACTCTAACTTCAAAAAATACCTAGGTCAAAAAACGGCAAGAAAACGTGTTTTTAAGGTTTTTTGTGGACATTGCAATTATGATAAAAGGGTATTAGGGTTTACCGCAAAATGTCGGTTATAAGTACAATTTCAGGAATTGAAAAATTTTCAAAAAATTTGCATTGTAAAAAATAAATATATAATCAAAATCTGCTTATTTAGGAGAACTCTATAAATTTATGGGGACTAGTGGATCATGAGTAATACGTACTGCTTAGTTTTTTAAAACATACCCTGGACCTACAGTATTTGGGTAAGGTTCACTGAAAATTGGAAGAACTATAATATAATATATCCAAGAGTTTGGGGTGACAAGGAGAGTATTTTTTGAGTTGAAAAAAAAAAATTAACAAAGGGATTGATTGTACATTTTTAACGATTCGTGCTGTGTACCACATCCGCAAGACTTACTCCGCAAGTCTTATTGCTAATATTTCGATTTTCTCCGCCATAGGTTTGAAGATTTATTAGAAAATCCGCTCATTAACCCATGTTGGATGAATTTTTTCGTGCTATTTAGAGATCAGTTTGTTATTGACGTTCAAATTATCAAACTCTAAGTATGTAGCAGAATTATAATGTTCTGGAATTTTCGAATCCCCAAAC
Organism: Apolygus lucorum; assembly: GCA_009739505.2. NCBI lineage: Eukaryota > Metazoa > Arthropoda > Insecta > Hemiptera > Miridae > Apolygus > Apolygus lucorum. The sequence goes on along the minus strand of CM019176.2, from coordinate 49,112,304 downwards.
GGAATCGACATCATACAAAGTTTCATGAAATCGATCCTTGAGAAGAGTATCTACTTCTAAAATTTATTCAAAATTCGGTATCACAATTATACTCAAGTATTTTTCGGACTGATACACTCGGAAGGATGTAAGCGTTGTAATTTGTATTAGTGTATTTGGGATCGATTTAGTATCTGGATGAAAGGGATAGGAAACTGTTTCCACGATTTAATACTTCAAGGAGAGACGAAGTGACTATGGGTGTGGAATACCCCGTATTCAATTTACCAAAATGTATTCAAACAGGGCATGGTATCTCGTGTCACCTGGGGGATTGCCACGGCAGTTTCAATGGATTACCTGTGGAAGGTTGCTAATTGAGTGCTACGGCTTCCTCACCCCAGTCACCCTAGATGGAGCTTCTCCATTTTGCGCCGCAGTTCTCACTTATCCCTCTTCTATCCAACGTTATCCGTTCCTCTTCACCCTCCCTTCGTTTCGCTGTGTTTCTCACGACTTTCCAATTTCCTTTCATCCCGCTGGCGAGGCTGAAATCAAATCCTCTTCGACACCAGTGGACTCAGCCTCCAGAGCATCCCTCCGACAAACTTGATGGAAGTTCCTCATCCATCGGACACCCCCGGGCCTTCCCCCACTCTCGAGGAAAAGGCAGGAATTATTCATCGAGGATTTGTAACTGGTTTCGGGAGAAGCCGTGGTCGCTGGTCACCTCCCAAAGAGGATTGCTTGCCACGCTCCTCTGCACAATTTCTCCTTCAAGGCCTCCCTATTCATCTTTCTCTCCATGAACCCCTTCATTATTCCTCCATGACCCCCCCCCCCCCCAAACCATCCAGGAAAGCACCCCCATTTTGAACACTTCCCTCAAAACTACCCCATCGTTATATCAATCAACTCTCCCTAATCCATTTATTAACACAGGTTGAGTCATGTTCCTCCTATTCCTCCTGTAAAAAATGTCTGGATGGATTACCTACATCAGACAATCCCCCGTTCCTGAAATGCACGTGAAAAAATTGTCGATCTTCTCAAAGTGAAGAAACCATTTCTGCTAGATCTGATTAATATCTCATTCTTGTGACTTTTGTACATGTCAATCTTTCCCACTTAAAACCTCCTACCTTTGGTCAATCTCCTTCGGGCATGATGATATTATCCATTAAACTTGTCCTATTATGTTGAGAATTATCACCAGGTAGGTACGCTCAAATACGGTTTCAAAATCTTCAGCTTGGGGTCTTCCGTGTTTAAATCCTGTTGAATTTAAGTTCATATTAATTTTCCACGTACTTGATTATACACTGATATAGCAAATTCATCTTCAGTTTAGCCAACGGAAATATATACATATATAAACATAAACATATATACATATTTTCTTGTCCTAATGTTTGATGATGAGGCTGATTGTTTTGATGGAGATTCAGGTTTACTTGCAGAGATGAAGTACCTCCACACATCTGTTCAATAAAGATAGAAAAATTACAGAGCTATCAGAGCAGACTGAACCGTACCATTTGGTGATTCTGTGTTATACTTGGAAAATTCATATTTTAATGGCTCAATTTTGTAAAGAATGGAGGTTTTCCAGCTGCATCGGGCCCTACCATTAACGTTAGTACTTACCTTTTGCCGGAAAGGGTTATGAACTAGTTCCCATCAATTTATCCCCATTATAAACATTTCCCCATCTTGAAAGATTATCCATAACTGAATCCATAAAACATTCCAATAACTGAAACAAAATCATGCACGAAAATGTGGTGATGACGAAAATACAAACTCCCGACAAAAATATTTCATAAATTACCCGATGAACCTTTGTGAAATAATTTGCAGCGTTTTTTAAATATTGAAGTAGTATCAGTGCATTTTTTGGTCAACGTTGGTACTCGTACTTGTTCGATCTCGAAGTATCTCGTTTCTTGAATAATGCATCAAGTGAAGGATGTGACGAAGGCGCTTGTAATACCTTCCTGTACAAATCTCAAAGGCATAGAGAATATCTGAATAAGACGTATTATTGTAGAAAACCTCAGTTTTGGAAGTCTAGAGGATCAGGAGGAACATGAGAGTTGCATTTAGCAATTAAACAGGCAATCAAATTCTGATTCTGCGTCTCTCCAAGGAAGTTAGGAATAATTCAAGACCCGATGTGTTCGCTTTGTGTGAGGACGTAATATATGAGGTTACGTTACAATATCATGAAGATGGGGAAATGCTTCTGTATTAAGAATGAAAATTTCTTCATTTCTTCATTATGTTCGTGAAATATTCCTAGGGATTTCACGCCCCCTAGTTCACAGAAATAGAAGTTCTCCTTCTATGTGTAAGTAAATGAGTTCAGTCCCAATTAACTGAGGTTAGAAAAGTGAATACTGATTTTACTCTATTTTATTATAATAGTGAATCAGTCATTCAGCTGAACATGAGAAAATGTAACGAGGATAATTACGAAACCTTAGAGACTCATGTCCGTAGGTTCACTTCAATAGCTGATCATCGATTCACAATTGTCTCTAGATGATGAAATATATATAATATATATTATACTATATATTATAAATATTGTTGTGTTTGTAAACCCCTCACATTATTTACACCTAGACAACGTTTCTAGGGATTTATATCGTTGTGTTATGACGCTAATAAAAGTCATTATCGTTCTGTTATTCAAACCGGCAACTCAGTTCGCTAGTAATTATTATTATAACAGTGGTGACAGCGGTAAAAACAAATTAAAATAATTTTCGCCTTTTGTGATGGCCTCAAATGATGATGATGCAAGGTCGGGAGGAAGTCAGGAAGAAAGGTATTCAGCTATAGAGAGCGCCCTTACTATGGACCAGGTAATGAATTTGTGGGAGGAGGAAAGAAGTAGGAGCTTCGGAGAGTTCAGGTTGTTGTTGCAGCAGCAGTTGAACGCCGTACAAGGTCAAATAGAATCCTTCTGTCACAGCATTTCACAAACTATGCAGAGGCAGACTGATAGGATTATCGAAGAACTTCAATCAATGAGAATGCAAAGCGAAGGGGACCAAGGAAGAGCTGATCCACGGAGAAATGATCATCTAAAGAGCACAAACAGTGGTACTACGACATTCAAACCATCAAAGTTTGATGGAACTGAGGACTGGGAGTCATACTTTATTCAGTTCTCTGCTGTTGCCAATAAAAATTGCTGGGACGATGACACCAAAGCGGTGGCACTGGGAGCTGCACTCAATGGGGCAGCAAGAGATGTCCTAGCTGACATTGGCCCTTCTGCTTCTTACCGAACCTTAGTTGAGGCACTAGAAGTGAGGTTTGGTCACAAAAGGCAAGAGCAGCGGTACATGACACTTCTCTTGGCCCGAACGCAGCTAGCTAAAGAAGATTTGGCCACGTACCACCAAGCAGTGAAGACATTGGCTCGAAAAGCTCTTCCAGGTTCATCTGCTAGTAGCGAGTGTATGGTTGTACATCTCTTTGTCAAGGGAATAAGGGACACCTCCCTTCGAGAGAAAGTGGCAATTGCAGGGCCCAAGTCCATGATAGAGGCCGCAGAAGTTGCGTTGAGGTTAGAGGCAGCCCTTCTCACATCACCAGTCACCGTGCGCAGTGGAGAAATTGTAGATGAACAGTTCACTGATGACAGAGCAAATAGAACAACAACCACCACACAGCAGTTGCCAAATCGTCGATTATACAGAGATTTCAGACAACCACCAACTTGTTGGAAGTGTTTACAGCCTGGCCATTTGGCTCGTTGGTGTCCTTTTCTGGCGAACCAGGTACCTCAAACAAATAACTCAACAGCAGGTAGTAGCACACCTTCTTTGCCATATAATCGGCAACACTCGCATCAAGCTCCAAATTACGAGGCACCTCCACCATCCACCTCAAAGCGACACCAGGGAAACGGGACCAGCTCGGAGTGACGGGGCACACGCCAGCTACATTGAGGAAGCCCCATGGTAAAGCTCCGCAGGAAGGCCAGGTAGTTTACCGGATTGGGTCTGCCCTTTCCCTAATTATCAGAGGGAAAGTCAATGGGGTTCCTTGTCAATTTGTGGTTGATACTGGAGCAACAAAAACTATTGTCAATCATAGTTTAATAGAAAAAATGGGGCAGCAGTTGCTATCTGCTAGTGGATCAGCAGTCAGGTCAATTTCAGGAGAAATAATACCCGTAGCAGGCTCTTTGATTGCCTGGCTAGATTTGGGTGATGGAGTAATGAGAAAGCACCAAGTTCTCGTGGCTCCAATTCAAGAGGAGGCAATACTGGGGATGGATTTCCTCATCACGCAAAAGTGTCTGATAGATCCGGCAGGCCAAACAATGATTTTGGCTGGGAACAGATTGGGAGGATCTATGGAGGAAGCAGCAAGGGTTTCTGAGGATGCAGAATACAGTGATTCTGTGGCAGAAGACAATTTTCAAGAATTGTCACCCTTAGACGAAGCAGTGGTGGAAGAGGTAAAGCCTGGAGAACTACCTCCACATATCAGGAAATTGACTAAAAGGGATGATTTGGCAAGAGAGCAGCTGGATGCATTAAAGGATTTGCTGGTAGATTATGCGGACGTATTTGCCATAAGTGGACAAGATTTAGGGTGTTTAAGAAGTTGGAAACATAAAATAGATGTTGGGACAAGCCCGCCAATCCGCCAATCTCCAAGGCGCATACCACCCCATCGATTGGAAGAAGTTGAGAAGATGATCAAAGAAATGCAGACTAATGGGGTGATTGAGCCATCTGTAAGCCCATGGGCAAGCCCGATTGTACTTGTTCCAAAGAAAGATGGTTCAACGCGATTTTGCATTGATTACCGAAAGCTCAACGAAGTCACTCGAAAGGATTCTCACCCGTTACCTAAGATTGACGAATTGACAGGAGCGCTTGCAGGAAGTTCATGGTTTACTACTCTTGATCTACAATCGGGATATTGGCAAATACTTATGGAGGAAGGGGACAAAGACAAGACAGCTTTTTGTACACCAAGGGGGTTATGGTAATTCAGAACAATGCCCTTTGGGCTATGCAATGCGCCAAGTACATTTCAAAGAGCAATGGGGGCTATTCTACGTGAGGAGATCCAAGATGGTAGAGTTAAAGTATACTTGGACGATGTTTTGATAGATACTCCCACATTTGACGAACATGTAAGCTTGCTGCAAAGGGTATTCACTGTATTGAGACGAGAAGGAGTAAAGTTAAACCCAAAAAAATGTACGGTATTTGCCAGACAGGTGAAGTATCTTGGCTTTGTAGTGTCCGGAAGAGGGATAGAAGCTGACCCTGACAAAACGGCAAAAGTGGCTAACTGGCCTACACCTAGATCAGTAAAAGATGTTCGAACTTTTGTAGGATTTTGCTCCTACTATAGGTCATTTGTGAAGGATTTTGCTGGGCGTTTGGCACCTTTGTACAGCTTGTTAGATGTGGGACGTCCTTTTTCTTGGACATCTGCTTGTGAGACTGCATTTCAAGACATAAAGTTGGCATTAACAACCCCACCCATCCTCAGCCATCCTCTTCAGAAAGCCAAGTTCATTCTAGACACTGATGCATGTGACAAGGCTGTAGGGGCGGTACTATCTCAAGTACAAGATGGAGTGGAACGTGTAATTGGATACTTCAGTAAGTGTTTATCACGGCCTGAGCGCAACTATTGTGCCACCAGAAAAGAATTATTGAGTATTGTAAAAGCGTTACGCCATTTTCATTCCTACGGCCTAGGATGTGGAGAACCATTCCTCATCAGAACCGATCACGCATCGTTGCAATGGCTCCAAAACTTCAAGGAACCTGATGGGCAGTTGGCACGTTGGCTAGGTGTGCTTACCCCCTATAATTACAAGTTGGAGCATCGGCCTGGGGTGAAACATCTGAATGCTGATGGACTATCTCGCAGGCCATGTGCAGAGAGAGACTGCCAACATTGCCTAAGACAAGAAAGACGCCAAGAGATAATTGAGGCCCGGCGTGTGGCATTGGACTGTGGTGATGCTCAGTGGGGGCTTGGTCAGCAAGCGGATCCAGAGATCCAGCACGTTTACAAATGGGTCAAAGCGCAGGTTAAACCACCATGGGAAAGCGTATCAGCTCTTGGGCCAACATCAAAAGCACTATGGGCCATGTATGGTAGGCTTCAAATGGATGGTGATGTAATGGTCAGAAAATGGGAGAGCCAGGATGGAACACGGCAGATATTTCAAGTGGTTGTGCCTCAAAGCATGCAGAAAGAAGTTTTGACTACAGCACATTCGTCAGGACACTTTGGCCACAAGAGAACGCTGAAACAACTCCAATCGAGATTTTACTGGCCTGGAATGAGTAAGGACACAAAAATTTACTGTGTGGCATGTGAAGTGTGTGGCCGTAGAGGAAGTCGTTCCAAAAAAACGAGAGCCCCCATGCAGAACTACACTACAGGAACACCCTTCGAACGTGTAGCCATGGACATATTGGGTCCACTCCCAGTCACAGAAAGAGGTAATCGATATATAGTCGTAATCATAGACTACTTCACAAAGTGGCCAGAGGCTTTTGTAAGTGGTGACATCAGAGCAGAGACATTGGCGCGAGGGTTAATAGAGACTGTGGTGTCCCGATTCGGAATACCAAGAGAACTTCACAGCGATCAAGGTACTGGGTTTGAATCAGTCGTGTTCAAGGAAGTTCTTGAGTTGCTCCAGGTTCGTAAAACTAGAACCACTCCAGGAAGACCCCAAAGCGATGGTATGGTAGAACGTTTCAACAGAACATTGTGGGAACTGTTATCCAAAATGGTGGGTTCTAACCAAAGAGATTGGGACCTAAAACTGCCCTTAGCACTGCTGGCTTACCGAGCAACGGAGCATACATCTACGGGGTTTTCGCCTGCGGAGTTGAATCTAGGTCGGCCCTTAACCCTACCAGTTCACCTTTTATTGGGTCCCTCTCCTGAGTCTCACTACCCCCGGTCAAGTTATGCCCAGAAACTTCAGGAAACGTTGCATGCAACACATAATCTGGCAAGGAAGAGACTGAGAAAAGCTGCAAACGAGACCAAGAAGAGATACGACATGAGAGCAACAGCGCCAAGATTTACAGAAGGAGATCAGGTGTGGTGTCATTGGCCCAGACGGAAGGTGGGATTATGTCCGAAGCTTCAATCTCCATGGATCGGGCCATGCAAAATACTAAAGGTGATATCGGATGTAGTGTTTCGAATACTCTTGCCAACGAAAAAAACGAGGGTCATCCATGCTGACCTCCTAGTCCCCTATACCAGGAGTCCCAGTTAGTGAAGAGGGAGTGGTGTTGTGTTTGTAAACCCCTCACATTATTTACACCTAGACAACGTTTCTAGGGATTTATATCGTTGTGTTATGACGCTAATAAAAGTCATTATCGTTCTGTAATTCAAACCGGCAACTCAGTTCGCTAGTAATTATTATTATAACAATATTATATATATTATAATATATATATTATATATTATAATATTATATTATAAGCGAATTTTTTGAAATAATTAAGTTATTGCAATGTATTGTTGGTACTTTGTGAGTTCGCGGTGATGAGAAGAGCTTTTTTTGAGGGTTTTGAAGTCAATAAATGGAAACTTTGAGAATTCATTCATCCATTCATGCTGCTCGAATAGGATTTTTAAATCTACTTTAATTTGGTACGCTAATTTACGTGGACCATTCGAATAAGATTCTCAAAAGAGACCTGTACTGTAGCGGTGGTCTCATTCTGAACCCGCTCTGATTTTGTATTCTCTCTTCCAACTAATGAAATGTCATTGTTATCTTTGCGATGATGTTTCACGTTTTTGGTTTCAAAGCATCGAGCGTAATGACGATTCTGTGAAGAATCCGTCAAGAGATATTAGTTGCCTTCCCTAAACTTATAATCACCGATAGTGCTGCATATCTTATATATCTCACTGTGTTATGGGACCAAAATATTGAAATGCAAGTGGGATATTTAGTCTGAAGAGAATTCTCTTTACTCAATAAACTCTAGTGGGAAGGTCGAGAGAATTTGTTTTATTCAAGAGTGCCAAGCAGAATGGAGAGGGGAGTGGAACAACGGGAGAATTGAGCACTTCAAACGGTCGGAGGAAAATCGAAAAACACTAAAAGGAAACCGGTGGTTTGTTCCTATTCCTATGCGATAAAGAAGTACTTGGTTTGCATTAGTGGCAAGTCGGGAAAGCACATTATCAATTCAAATGGCACGGGCGCTTGTGTGATCAGCAACATCTGCCCTCAACGGGGGTACATAAAATGTTGTGCTCTTTAGTTCCCTAGGAGCACCAACCGTATCGACTCGTAGAGACCACGTGGTGTCCCATATTGAAAAAAATACTTTGGAACAAATAGTCTTCTAATATTGATATGTGTTGACCTCTCCAAACCAAAAAGTTCTCCTGATATGTGTAAATCAAGGCCTAGGTGATAAATATTACCTGAATACCGTATAGACCACAATTTTGGTTAATGAGAGAGAAAAAACACTTCATTGAACATTATAGAAGGAATGAAGGTGGATAAGGACTCCAGTAGTTTTCGAAACGTAATGGATTTGAAATTTTGGTTAATTATTTTCAATAATGAACCTTTGGAATAAATCAAGAATCTTTTGCCTAAAAATTTGATGGTTCATGTTTCAAAGTAGGTAAGTAAAATCCAAAAATTGAATAAAAATATTTCCGTCCGTTCGCCGCACCGTAAGCCGTAAGCCATAAGTGATGGGTTCTTTGATTCCAATAAGGAAGATCGTATGCAAGCACAAGCATTCAATGGCGTAGATGTCTCTGTTAATGAACCGCACCTCAAGTTTTTTGGGTGCAATTAGTGCTAATAATAAGAGCCAAGGTCTTAGAAGAGGGTCTTTTTGAGTAGGGCTGGCTATCACGAGGAGATTATGGAGTACCCACAGAACTTCGTAGCAAGTAGAATGGTCTTAGTTCATGTGAATCACCAGAAATGGTGATATCATGAGAAATAGAAGACCAAGTTCCTCTGGTAACCACTTTCTTTTTCGGAGCTCAAAAGATCAATTGCGTACTTCGCGAACTTCATAACATACTGACTTTAAGTGAAGTCAAGTCAAATGCCCCGAGTGACCTTTCGACAAGGAAGGAATTTGGGTGACATTTTGTCCCTTTGAAATCTCCATTCACCGCCGCCAAAACTACGGTCAGCTGGGTAACATCCGTGTCATCGCCCGAAGTGCAAAATGTGCAATTCGATCATTGAATCGCCAAACTTCACATCTGCTAACACAACGCACACCTACAAACGTCAAGTTGGTTCGTGGAAAAAATGCTCCAGCATTCTACGTAGGCAAAGCCACCACGCTGAACCTAAATATCTAACTTTGAATAACCGCAGGGCACACATTGATTTTAATACATCAAGCTATCTCGGCAATTCTCTGTCAAGGTACATGCTAAAACCCATGATGCTAGGTTTGATGAGTGCTTTGGAGTTCAAGTGTTAAAGAAGATGCCAGAAACAGCAAATGACCATCAGCTATGACTGCATCATTGGTTTGAGCATACAGCAGGGTATACAGCAATCTGAAAGAGCAATGCGATGGATATTTGGTCCCCATCGACCACCAGGCCTCAACCTCTACCATTGAAAACACGTCGTAAACCCATATTATTTAAACCCAATATCTATAGAAGCAATGATTTGAATGACAACCAGGACATCACGAAAATTTTCTTTCTAATTTTTGTGATCAAGATTTATGTGTTATCAGATTCCATCTGTTTTCATCTTTATGTGAAATTCCTTTAAAAATATCCTAATACTTATTAGTTCAGTAGAACCGAACCAACAAAAAACTGTATACTTGAAAAATATCTGTATAAAAAAAATATATATATATTTTTTGGGACTTTGTCGAATGAAAAATACTGCAAAGTTCCCCTCAATCTTTCTCCGAATGAGAAAAGCCCAGCACGCTCCTGATGATAGCGGAGTTTTTATGAACTTATAGATTGAAATGGGTTAAAACCAAACGAAGTACTCGTCCATAGGTTTGCCTGGAGCAACAGGTACTGGGATTTCACCAGAGGGTGTTGTGGAAACTTGGGACAAGAAAATTTTAGGAAAAAGGGAACTCCATACAAAAAAAAAAAAATTGAAAAACTTTTTTTCGTATTTTCAATTCACAATTTGCTATAGGGAGGGGGCCATAAGTCCTGAGAAAATCCTTTTCCCTCTGAACCTTAATTGGCAATTAAGGTAGTGTGTAAATCCGGAAAAAAACAGGGGCAAAGATACCCCTCCTAACAGAAACCGTAAAAGAAATGTAAAACAGGAAAAGAAAGTATTTTTACTAATGACGAAAACGATTTGCTCGCAATAGGAAGCGATGTCGATAAATTAAGCCGACCCACTTCCTTTGGGCTCCTCCTCCTCTTTCCTCTATTCCCGTGAAGGAACCCTCCTTTCTCGACCAAAAACCGAGTTTAGATATAGAATTAGGCGACACTACATTAAACAAATGGGGAATAAGATCCCGGCCAAACACTCCTTACTCCTTGAATTATTCAAGGAAGCCCCGTCGACCGTCCCTAATTCTTTTATAATTCCCAGTTTTTCATTTTGACTTTTTTCTTCGCTTCCTTCTTTCCTCCCATTTCGTCTTTCCTCGGTAATTTTTTCCTGTCTCGTTTTTTGTGGTTTCTCAAGGTTATTGGAGGTTTTTCGTCGTCTAGTGACTGAGTACTTCCAGTGAGCTTTCATTCCTCAACGTTGCTTGCTATTATCAGAAGCTATTTGGTCTCGAGAGAATTTAACGAAATACTATGGATGAGTTAGGTACCTAGTTGGTGAGTCAGTTCTCGTTTAATGCAAGGAAAATCATCTCATTACAATCGTAATAAACATTTTCCAGGTATATAATATATGTAATATGTATAATATATTAGTAATTAATGGGGTGCAGATATTATCTGCACTCCATTAATTACTAATATTAGCTCAACTGAAATTTCTAAGGTGAATTCTATCATTCTTATATAATTGAAGACCAAAGGGAAAGAAGGGGGAATGTCACTATTTTTCCTAAAATGAGTTAATGTTGGCAACAAACTCTCCCAAGGATGTAGTTTCATAATGTGAGATCAAAATGGGAAAAAAAGGAAGAGGATCTGCGAAAAATAGCTCATGTAGGATCTGAAATTACTGGGAAAGAAGAGGGAAGGTCCGAAAAGAGGGAAAGAAAGGGGAAGGTTTGAAAAAAAAAAAAAAAAAAACAAGGAAAGAAAGAGGAAGGTACTCCGTTGGACTACTCTCACTCTCCCCCTTCTTTCCCTGTTTTCTCTCTGACCCTTCCCATCTTCCACTTTTTTTCTTAGTAAGGGTAGATTTTTTTTTCAATTTATATTTTTGTTATATCGTTAGATGAAAGTTTAACTAACGAGGAAAAATAAAACCACCCGGCCATTCATGAAGATAAATATGAGTAGAACTCGTCAAACTTTGAATTTCAGTTTTCTCTGAATAGAAAAATTCACACATTCCTCTTTCTTTCTCTGTGGTCTTCAATTGGAATACCATAATTACAATATTGATGGATTTTCGAATATAACGAAGCTTTTGCAATGTCTTACCTTATGTGCTTAAAATCCTTTTTGGAAGAGAACTATTTGGTCACGAGAGAATTCAACTGAGTGTGTCTTATGGATGAGTTAGGTAGTTACCTAGTTAGTGAGCCAGTTGAGATGTAATTCAGGGAAAATCTCATTGAACTCGTTGTTGGTAAACTTTTCCTAGACACATAATTGGACCCTATTAATTTCTACTATTGGCATAACTAACTAACGTAGGGTTTGCAAAACGTACATTTTATTGATGAATTTCCATACAATGAAACTATTGTCATGTCCTACAATTTTTACGATTACAGTTACAAGTGGAGCTGCAGGTTACCGAGAATACTAATTGAAATGAAAAATTTAGCTTCCTCCTGTGGAGCGACCTAAATGAGGTGTGCGCATGGGTCGGAAAAACTGTTCATTGTTATTTCCAATCTAAACTAGACCTCATTCTGAAAATTTCGACACCAACCGCGACGTTATAGCGTGAGAAGACCTTTTTCTATAACTTTTCAAAGTTTCGAATGTTTATGACATCACAGTGTTCTGGGAGGTCCCGCCATAAACATTCGAAACTTTAAAAAATCGTAGAAAAAGATCTACTCATCCAAAAAGAGAACGGCTGGTGTCAGAATTTTCGAAATGTGAACTACTTTCGATTAAAAAAAAAAAAAAAAAAAAATCAGGCATTTTGCGCGTAGGTTGAAGATTTCAGTGTCGTATTTAGATAT